>CAXIVR010000005.1:55515866-56115866 GCA_964035755.1 Teleogryllus oceanicus | reverse complement strand
CTATCCTCTCTCCTTACACACACACACACACACACACTTACACTAACAGTCACTACACTACCACATTATCCGGGAGATCGGTCGCGTGCTCAGAGCTTGTCCCGGCTGGGGCGGTGCCTCGCTGATGGGAGAGTCCTGGTTAGGGGGAATCCCCGCTAGCCGACGGTAGGTCGGTGCCGGATCTCGCCATACAGTGGGGGAAGATCACCATCTCCCGAGGAAAAACATGCACCTCACAAATGGGGCTAATGACCTAAGCCCTTGACGCTCCCGGAATCACTAACCAACCAGCCAACTGAATAAGTGAGTGCACATTTTTATCCTGTCACCGGAACCTCGGTTACCCCTGCGCTTTCTTCAGCCGCTCCTCCAACCCCACGCGCTCATCACTCACGGAAAAACTTAATGAATGGAGATTTGTAGCCGATCACCGCAACCTCAGCTCAACCTGTGCCTTCTTCATACACTCCTCCAGCTACTCGTTCTCGTCAAGCACCTGGACGGGCAGGCTGAATGAGAGGGGATTTGCATCCCGTCACTGCTCTCAGCTCAACTTGCGTCTACTTAACCACCTCCAGCTACACGTGCTCATCCCTCACCTGAACGGGCAGACTGAATGAGTGTAGATTGGCATCCGCAAAGTCAGATAAACCTGCGCTATCTTCAGTCACTCCTCCAGCTACACGTTCTCGTCATCCTCCAGCTCCACGTGCTCATCCGAGGCCTGAACGGGCAGACTGAATGAGTGGGGATTGGCTTCCGCAAAATCAGATAAACATGCGCCTTCTTCAGCCACCCCTTTAGCTCTACGTTCTCGCCCCGCACCTGGACTGACAGTCTGAATAAGTGAATAGGTATTTTTATCCAGTCACTGCAACCTGAGCCCTGCCTGCGCCTTCGCGTCACTTCATCACAATAATATCTCGGGTGAAGAGATTAATATATTTCCTGACCTTTATATATTCTTTAGAAAATAATATAAATTCAGAGGTTTTGCAAGGATAATTTCGTTTCTAGTATTATTTACAGTTTGCAATACACATTTAATGTTCCTAATATATGCGAAACATATATGCAAATTCGTGCAAAATCTTCTAATGGCCGTTTTAGAAACTAGAGGAGAAACAAGCGGGAAGAAAATAAAAGGAATAACTACACGAGAATAAAGAAAAGCGCAAAATTTAGTCACTGAGTAAAACTGCCCAAGCTAGAAATATATTATTTGAAAATTAGTGAACTAGAATTACTCGATAAGTCGCCGTTAGCAATAAAAATTTTGAAAACATACAAAATCCAAAAGAAAATTATATAATACGTAAAAATAGAAAATTAATTATTTATATATTTTATATATTATATCTTTAAATGTATAAGTGTACGCATATATGCGTCTAGATAAGTAATGACAAAGGAACGAGAACGCTGCATAAATTAAATCTATCTACGCTACCACGCATGTCAGATGACCAGTCCGGATCTCGCATACCAAAAGTTAGCTGTAACTCGGGATAAAGCATGCATCACACTTACGTAAATATTGAAAAGAATATTGTAGCTGATGCAACTCGCATGCAAGCACAAATAATTGAACAGTGGCGCCTTATGTTGTTAAATGCTGACTGCGCCCCTTGGGCTGCTTTTAAAGACAAATTACATAAAAAATAGGCTTAAATGAATGCGAAGTTTGGTAATAGAAACTATCCCCTGACAGTAGCACTCGTATCCGTCGAATAGCATATTTTGAAATGTTTATCGTTTCCAATCTTTGTAAAGAAAACTTTCGAAGATAAGGTGTTTTTACGCTGGTGTTAAAAGAAATTGGACAAACTCAAACCTAGTGATGGCCAAAGGGCTCTCTAGCTGAAATAAAGGGGCCCAATGATTTCAATTTCAATTATGCCTTATTTTCCTTGACGAGGCTCAGACCTTGAGACCTGCTCTTCCGCCTGACTAAGCAAATTTACTCCTTTTAACCGTCTGGCAGAGAAAGAAGATATCGCTCAGACGATGAAATAGGCGTTTTTGAATTTTGTTCAAATGCTTCATTTTGGGTGTAGGATGTTCTACATCAGTAAATCTACAACATCGGACAGACGGCTTTACTTCACTTCCGAAGGAAAGCGTCCAAAGGATTTTTTATCGTCCTTAAACATTCACAGGTGCGTTCGAGTTTGAACCCGCGAACTTGGGTATAACAGTCCGATACGCTCACCGTTACACCACCGAACACGCTAACACGCAATGATGGAAACAAAAGCCAAAAATGAATCTGTTGTTTCGAAGGTTCCCAAAGTAAGTACCGTGTCGAGGAGGATCTGCGTAACGTCCAATTCCCAGCGCGCGTTCTGCAGCTCCTTCTCCTTGGCTCTCGCGTGTTTGGTGGCGCGCTCTAGCTCCATCTGGTCGCGCTCAAAGTTCTCCATCTGGCGCTCCAGTTCCGTCAGCTCCTCGCGCGCCTCGCTCAGCGGGACCGCCAGCATCTTGTTCTCCATGCGCAGCGACCGCGTCGTCTATGGCAGGCGACACTCTCTGAACCTTCGTAATATAGCACGTTCCCTATTGTTCTCCTATTCTGACGCCTGACATCACGACTAACCGAAACTATCACTAAATCTGACATCACGCCTAATCTAATATGATACGCCTAATCTAATTTAAATAAACGCCTAATCTAAAGACGCAACTAAATCTAACTAAAAGACGCCTAATCTAAAATGACGCCTAATCTAAAATGACGCCTAATCTAAAAGGACGCCTAATCTAAAAGGACGCCTAATCTAAAAGGACGCCTAATCTAAAGACGCCTAATCTAAAATGACGCCTACTAAGACTCTAAGACGCCTAATCTAAAAGGACGCCTAATCTAACCTACTGCTCGCCCTCACCTGACGCGCGCCCTCACCTGACGCTCGACTTCACCTGACGCTCAACCTCACCAAAATCTTATTAATAAATAACTCTACGTGCGCGCAGTTGTTGAGCTTGCAGCTACCTGCGCTGCACGGTCCTCCCGCTCCCGAAGCTCCCCGCACTCAGCCTTGAGCGTTGCCACCAGCGACAGGTTGTTCAGCGTGATCTCATTGTAGTAATTCTTCAGACCCAACATATTCCTGCGAAGCACATTTTGCTAAATCTTTACTCAAGAAAAATGTTCTGCAAATTGTAATTGTACATTTACATTTCTGAAACACATATTTAAAGTGACTGGGTGTAGGTCAAGAATGGAAAACTGTGAAGAAACGTTAAGGTATGCCAACGATGAGAAGTAACTGAATTTTAAACTGAGAAGTGATGAGAAATAACTGAAAAGTAAGAGCATTTTAAAAAGACGTGTTTGGAGTGAGTGTTTAACATTAATTACGGAAGCAAGAGTGCGGGAAACGTACTGGGTAGATTAATGGTAATGTCGAAATTTTGGACACAAAACAAAAATCGTTGCAGCTATGGAATTGACGTGATGTGAAGGATCTATACGGAGTGGTAGAGCACTTCGACAACAAGCTTGTAGACACTCGTGCGGACAGAATAAAAGAAAATCATACATTTGCGCGGGCATATGCGTTTATTAAACTGCAAGTACAAGAAGATGTGAAGGTTTGGGGAACTTGGGGGGGTGACCGTAAGAGCCCCAGCACACGAGCATTGCGCTCACGCGCGACAAGTAGCGCGCGTCGTGGAGTAACACTATCTTATGCAAAACGACGCACGAGCGCTTTGGTCGTTCCCGGTAAGATACGACGTTAATGTACGACGCGCGTTACTCATCACTCATGAAACGCGTGCCATCGTGACACTCGCATGATACAAATCTATGCGATCAGAAGAGGAAGAACTTGCAGAAGGCCGGCCTGGAAATCCAAGGTCGAAGGGCCTTAGCAGCCTCGGCTTGAAGGATCGCAGTTTGAATCTTGCCTCGGGCATGAATGTTTGTGTTGTCCTGACGTGTTATCCCTACAGTTCCCTCACCGGTTTAAAACTCATTTTGGTCGCTATATGACCAAAGATGTTGAAAAGCGAGTTTAAAAAACTTGTAGAAGATTTGGGAAAACAGGCGCGATGAGTGCAGCGGACATGGAACAGCCATGGGATGGGAGCAAACGTGAGCGCAGAATTACTTCAACCATTTTTAAGACTTCGAAGTACTTTTCTAAAAGTTTTGGGAGACCATCGATATAAAAACAACGCTCCGACAGAGATACGCCTTGATTCAATTGTAACATCTTCAGCAATGAACGATTCGACTTTTTGAAATACAATATAATTCGATTTTTATAACGTGGCACGTGGGGGTCTTCACAATGGAATGTGTCGCGGTTTTTTGCGTCTTCCTCTGTCGTAACGCTATATGTTACTGTATCAAGCAGTGATAAAGATTGTCTTGCAGCAGTTCTGTAGAGAGCACGTCTTGCAAGCGTTAGTATCTTGTTATAAACCCTAAGTGTATCAAGACAAGCTTATACGTCGCCAGGTTGTTGTGTATTTCCATACGATTTTACAATTTTCACGTTGAGACAAAGTCAGCTATTAGCCTTTGTCGCGAATATACGAGTACAATGCATGGATTACACACTGTGTCGCGGGCTCGAATTTTCAATAACTCACTGAGTTGAATACGCGATGCCAGATGACAGCCCTTTGACACCAGGTGAAACGAAATCTCTGTGGTCATTTTCATCGACTAACTTTGGTTCTCATTCAGCAATAGGGAGAAGCTTGTGGGAGAAGCTGCTGATTTCCAAGAAACCGGCGGCGTCTTCAAGGAGTTTAACACCATGTCGCCGCGAGGCTTGGTTGGTCAGTGCTCCCCGTATTAGCATAATTATGAAGTGTTGTGCAACTAATTTAAGAATATTTGGCTTCAGGCGCTTTTTTCAATTAATATGAGCTATCGTGGAGCCGCTTAAATCCACAATGCACGAGCTATATACTGGAGAGCTTATCATATATTAAATGTGTCCAGGGAACGATTTGGATGTCCCTGCACCCAGTGAGCGTTTTAAACAAGATAGTTACGAAACTAGAAGTGTAGTTCGCTATAATTGAATAAATCTCCGGTTTCCTTTATTAATTTTCTTAATTAAATTGCAAGGCTACGAAATTTTAGTGGTTTGAAATGTGTGGGTAAAATGGAAACGGGAAGATGGCGTAATGCGCAATTCGACAAGTTCGCGGGCATGTAAGAGCAGTTGATCTTGCTTAGAGAACCTTGTGTTGATGTGTGTTTAAGAGTAACTAATGCTACTCTCAAAAATATATTACTTTGGTGTCTAACACACGTCCTTTTAAAGCAAAATTTCAATGATGACATTAAAAAATGCAGTCATTACATTACGGTAAAGTTGGTAGAAGAACTTGCAGTTATAGGTCAAAAAATATCCATGTATATAGCTGTAAAGGATCTTGGTAAATATTAAATATATGCATATAAAGGAATATGCAGTATTTTGTCGTAATCTTTCTACAGATTTCTTTCTGTGCGATGTAATCGCATGGATTCAGCTAGTAATCTTGCAATGGGGGCGGAAGAAGTGGCTCAGTTTACTGATGTCATAAAGTGCCTCTGATCGGGAATTCCTAGATTCGAATCCCGTTGGCAGGATTTTCGACACAGCTACTTTTCTAGGTCTAATTCAGTCAGTGTCTGGAGAATTCTAGCGGCAGGCAGCTCTGGTCAGTATTTTTTCATTTTTCCATGCTGAATACAAGGCGAATGTCGGAGCAGTGCCCTAACAAAAGGTCAAGGACCGCGCGGGATCTTTCCTTCATCTTCTTTGTACTAACTTCACCCTTTACATACACAGTCTTAATTCTTTATATACACACACGCACTCCAAAACCACCTATACCGGGGACCGTTCAGGAGCTTAGAGCTTCTCCGGTTGGAGCAGTGCACCGCTGATGATACCTAGTGGAGGAAAATCCGTTAGCGCGACAGATCGGCGTCAGATTTCATCATCCAGCGGGGAAGATCTGCGCCACCTCCCGAGACAAAACTGTACTCCGCTTACTGTACTAATGACCTATGCAGCTGACGCGCCCGGAATCAGTAATCAATCAAATCAAATCAATTGTAAACGGCAGGTGTTGACTCATAGGTGGCCAAATTAATTCAAATTTGGCGCCGTCTTGGAATACAATCATTTATAACAATTTTGCGGCGAATTAATAGCAGAGAGCATACATTTCAAACGTACCGCGCCCGAGTTTATTTTTCCCTCAAAAACTGCCGAATACTGTACAAAAACAAAAATTAATTCTTGTACCAAACTCTTTGAAGCGGACTTTCAACTGCTACCAAAGACGACCACGAAAAGTCACAGCCAGCAGAGGCCCAAGAAGCCCAGGCAACACTGCACAATGTCGACAAATGCTCAGAAATCAACTCCTTCTACTTAAGACGCGACGAAATCACGTTTTAAAATCAGAGAAGCCGAAAAATCTCATGGCGAGTCGCCTCGCTCGTGTATAAAGCTACGAAGTACGCGCGTACCTACTGTATGGAAAGCTGTATTACTCCTGTAACGTTGGTGTCGCATTCTGCTACATCCCGATAGATTATCTATGAAATCAGCATGTTGGCGCGCGAACTCCGTGTGAATTTTATTACATACGAGAGTAACAAAATACAAGTAGACAGGGAAAAATACTTCCTTTGGTCTAAACACAGGTAACATCGATATTTTCTTCAATGATTCTAACGCCGAGTTATGGTAACAGTCTTAATACTCGCGGTGGCGATGGTGTATCGGTTAGCGTATCGAACTGCTATACACAAGTTTGCGAGTTCAAACCCGATCGAAGCCGTGGAGTTTTAAGGGCAAAAAATCCTTCGTACGCCTTCCTTCGGAAGAGAAGTAAAGCCGGCTGTCCCATGTAAGTACATTTACTGCATGTAAAAGATCCTCAAACCTAAATGATGCCTCTGAGCTAAAATCAAGCCCCTGTTTCGTCGCCAAGTAATACCTTCTTTCTCCCATGATTGGTGAAAGGAGTGTAACGAAATTTGCGTGGTCAGATGGCCTCGCCACGTAAAATAAGGTAAATTCAATTCAATTCAATACTTGCCATTTCAGAATCTTCCCTCACGACCAGAAAGCAAAACGGACGATTAACAGTTTCCTTGAACCAATCTCTTAAAAAAAGCTCTCCTACTATTCCATAGTCTCAACAGGTTTGACAAATGTAAAATGCTTTGTTTTTTGGGGACGCGGGGGGGGGGCTCGCGAGCGTACTGCGAGTGGTTCCTGAGCAGCTTCTCCGCCTGCGTGCGCTGGTGGTCCACCAGCACGCCCAGCGCCACGCGCATCTTCTCGTTGGCCTGCGAGCGCACCAACGACACCAGGCGCTCGTACAGGCTGCTCACGTCCATCACCGTCATCACGTGGTCCTCATTCAGCTGCGTCATGTTGCTGCTGTGCGCCTGCGCGAAACGCCCACACCGACTCAGTTAACACGTTTTTATTTAGTTTTTACGTCAAAACAGTTAAAAACTGTGTTGACATGCTATGGGGAGAATTGAATTCTGCGCACGTTTTCAAAATTCTATGATCCCGTTTCTTAAGCCATATACTAATTGAATTTTGAATACAGAAAAAGTGAGAGCTTTTGCAAGGATTGTTAACAAAAGTATTTCCTCCTATTGCAGGCGGAAGGTGGAAAGGGGTGGCGGAATAAGATAGGCAAATCTTTCCCCAAGGGATACATTTTTTCGATGAAAATCGTAAGAAAAAAAAGGTTTTTCGCCGGATTTAAATCAATTTACCCTGAGTACTTCGTACAAATAAAAAAGCGTTTTTAGCTTCTTATATACGTTTTTAAGCACATTACACGTATGAATATTGACTTAAACTGTCCCTGCGTTTTTCTGTACATGATAAAGATATTTTGAGAATTTTTTCAGACATTTACATCTGATTTTGATCCTTATCATCAACAATAAGAAGGAAAAAATATTTTAAAAAATTTTCCTCCGCTTTGTAAGAATATCTCATCATCTGACCCAGGTCATAAAAAGGGCTAAATACAAATTGTAGCCCTGTACGTTCTCTACATTTTCGCCAAATTTCATCCTTCTATCGTATAATTTGCACCCCACATCTCAATATAAATAAAACAGTAATTTAATAGTTTCTTATTTATTTTCTTAAAAGTATGTTTTTTATTAATTTTTGTAGTTCTTCTATTTTATGTTCATTAGAAAAGATAAATAATGAAAAAACAAAATTGTAAGAATAATATTGTAACCAATTGTGATTTGAAGATATGACGAACTAGTAACCATATCAGTTGACGCGGCCGGATACATCAAGTAAACAACATTTATTTACTTATTACTTTTATTATTGGTAAGTTACGGCCACGCTGTTTTCGCAAACGCCATCCACCCTTACTGCACTACTCGCGTAGTGCTATCATTGCTTCCTGGTCTCACTAATGCTATGTCTAACAGTTCGTTAGGTGGAAACAGTAGACCATTTCAGGAACGTTGTGAACAATTCAGGGCAGCGAATCCCTAAGCTAATGACAGGGGCGGATATATAATCTGGAATTTATTTTTTTTTGTCGGTTTGTTAGTAGAAATTAATAATCGCAATTAGTACGACAATCGATTATTTTATACAATTAATCAACAGAAATCCATTATTTTAGGCAATTTTACTGTTTAAAATTTTTAATGTTCGTATTTAGAATTAACAATAAAATACCGCCCAAAAACAAACTTTTCTTTTGCACATATAAATGAATTAGTTTTCTCTATCACGTGGTTCTATAGGAGCAACAAAGACTGAGTCACCATCTATTGGTGGATCTGTATTAAACATAATCGAAGTTTGGTAAACAATGTTAACTATACTTGCACATATTGGCATCCCATCGGGTTTCTGTTTCTCATTGCCAAAGAATTCCGGAAGAATAGGCGCTGTAATGCACGGTCGGCATTATGGCCTTGTCAAGAGCATTAGCAACATCATTAGCAATGTCATTAGTAGGAGCGGATTTTAATCATGTCATTTTACTACACAAATTAATTTTATGTTATGACAAAAGGAAAGAATCCATTTTTATATGTCATTTTATTGCATATTTCGTCGATTCCGACAAATAAGTCATTTGTTTTCTTTTTCCGTCATTTAATGCATTTCAGCCGGCAGGCATTTTTCATGTCGGCTGCAATATGTAATCAAAGTTGCCTGTGAGGGCTGTCAGCGCCATAGTCGATTCGGTTAAATTTGGGGTAACTAAAGATGAGATTTTGTGGAAAAGAACAGTCCAAACCAAAATTCTGTAATCTGAGTCCACTTAAACGAATAGAAGCTTCGATTACATCATTAACATATCCAGCTGTAATTGTTCGTCCGAACTGGTTTAATCACATGTTTACGTGACTTTTTTTTGCTTTTAGGATTTTTTAAAATCATTTTAAGATCATTTATTTGATCATTTTTGGCAATTCCGCCCCCTAGTGATGAGCTTAGGGATTCGCAGCCCTGAATTCGTGCCCGTAGGAGCGGTTGTTCCTTAGCCGAACATTCTCTCATAGTAGCAAGGGCTGCTCAAATACCGCGCGAACGACGATTTGCTTCGTGAAAAATGTGAATCTGTGGTATTTTTGTAATAACTTCAAGTATGACAGAATAGATATTTTTTCGCAACACATAGAAACTTTGGATATATATCTATAGAATTAATGAACCAGATTTAAACCTCTTGAAAGGTCCCTTGAGCAATGATTTTAATAGAAAGTTACAACTGTATTTTGGCTCAATTGGGAATCGGACCCGGGATCACAGCACGGGAAGCTAGCATGCCACCTGAGGGACTATAATAATAATAATAATAATAATAATAATAATAATAATAATAATAATAATAATAATAATAATAATTTTATACACAATATAAATAATATTGTGTTATTCCTCCAAACAGCTGGGTCTAGCACGTATTACGTTATTCTCCTCCGAGTACACGTGGTTGAATACCTTAACTGTTGCTTATCACATTTAAGCAGATTATCTAAAAAATTGCGATTGATATTCAGATTTCTATTTGGAATATTAGAATAGTCAAAATTTTAAAAATTAACGTTTGTAATTTTCAATTAACCAAATTAATGAAAATAGGGCCTGCGCAAATTGTTAAGCAAACTTTCTGCATGTGACTGAAACATTCACAGTAATTCGAGAGGCAGTGACATAACAAGATCGTGGTATCAATTTTGGTAAAAATTCTGCAAATAGTTTAGGCGCTAAAGTTGGTCACAGACGGACCGACATACAGACAGACGATCGGGCGGATTATAGAATACCAGTTTATCGCTTCTTAGTACCCATAAAACGTGAATTATGACAACGTAACGTATTAGATAAAGTCATTTACAACATTTGCAGAAATATTATTCAAGTTTGGTATCAGGCCCAAAAACGTTTTGCTGCCAAAGAAAATAACAAAAGAAATGAAATTCATACAACTTACGAGTTTTAAATGTCAATTTTATGACAGGGTACGATTATTGACAATGATATTTCCACGCACAATGAATTACTTGATCATTTACTTAACACTGCCAATAGATATCGTCAAAGCGAATCAAATAGCGAAATATAAATAAAGCATTCACCACTTAAAAAGCTACATAATATTGGGGGAGGATACGATTTTAGAATACAGGCAATGCTCTGGAAAAAATGTACAGTGCTCACCATGTTGGCGTCCTTCAGGGACCAATCCTGCACGGCTGTCAATTCGCGCGCAATGTCTGTCGTACCATCGTTGTCTCCACGTAGCGACATTGTATCCGCCCAAATATCTTGTTGTGCTTTTCTCAGTACTTCCATGTTTTCAACCTGCGCAAGAGAGGAAGCTCTTATTCAGCATTATTATAAATATCTATATTTACATGTTCACCACCAAAACGCAAAGATTTTCGATGTATTTCCCAAATGGAAAAACTCAAGTTGTTCAAAAGTTATTTCTCAAGAACGTTTTGTCAGAATACGAGAGAAAGGTTGAAAGCTGACTGATTTCATATTCAAAAATAAATTGATGATTTCCTCTTCAGGAGAGCTAAGCTATTAATATTTGTATGATAATAATGTTGTTGTAATTTTGTTTGCGGTAATCGTTATTCAGTACATGTATTTCCACACTTGGATTGCATTTGCACCATTGCGTTTTCAAGCTTTTTCGGGAATTTAAGCAGGCTGGAAAATTTACAGTCGTTTATTATTACTCCAATTGAAAACGAGTTGTACATCTTATTTCCACCATTAATACATTTTTTCATAATGTAACATAAATATTATAATGGTCACAATATGTATCCAACGTCCAATTTTGGAACAGTAGGTAAAATGCTGCACAATATTAATGAAATCATTAAGTATCACGGTTTAACTTCCCATAAAGTTCTAATGATTTGTAAAAATATGTACAGCCAAAATTGCTTAATCCTTATAATTTAAAACAAAATTGTTGATGCTGCTCTCACCTTCATATTCGCGTAATTGGCGTGGTACTCCAGCATCGTAAACAGAATCTTCTGCTCATGAAACTTGATCTCGGAAAGACGTGCCATATCGTCATCGTCCAGACGATGTTCTTTGTCTCTGCAATTAGTGGGCGGAAATATCCATTAAATAACAATATACACCATTTTGCACTAATCATAATCTTTTAATATTTAGATTTATCATAAACTTCAAATGAAAAAAAAAAAAAATTAAACAAAAATTTATATTTGCATATTTTTGCCTACTTTCCGGAAGCACATTGTTAATGTAGTTAAAGGCAAAACAGCCTGAGTACACCGTTTTTATATTGCTGCTAGTTCTTAGAAATTGCCTGCTTTAATTGAAATGGCAGATTGGGTTTACCACGTTCTAGTGTACTTCTCATCTCATCTTCTTGCTTCTGCACGCGAATCGTCCGAAAGAGATTCGAAATTGTAATGACATCGAAATCACATCATAGATGTTTAAGTAACAGCGGTGTTACTAAACATCAATGTTCAATGAACACGGCCGCTGGCAAGTGAAGTAATACAGCCCATCGTAAAGGCTGTAGGACTTCACGGCGGAAGGATTTTCGACACTAGCTTTTTAGCTAGGTCGAATTCAGTCGCTGTTTGGAGGAGTATTCTAGCGACTGGCTGGTCTGATTGGTAGTTTTCCGTGCCGGAACAGTACCCTAACAAATGGGCCACGGACCGCGCGCGATCTTTGCGTCCTCTTCCTTGTTTTATCATCTCCCCTTACACACACACACACACTTACACTAACATGCACTAAACTTATTCCTGGGGCAACGGCCGGGAGCTTAGAGCTTGTCCCGACTGAGGCGTTGCCTCGCTGGTGGGAGAGTCGTGGTTAGAGGGGGAAACCCCGCTAGCCGACGGTAGGTCGCCGCCGGATCTCCCCATCCAGGGCCGCCATCTCTCGAGGAAACAAGCATGCACTACACTTACGGGACCAATCACCTAATCTGTTGACGCGCCCGAATACTAACCAACCAACCATTTGAACTATTGCTTCCCTAAAAAAATTCACCACCCGCCACTGTGTCGAGTACGCACCGCAGCTCCGCACGCGCATCGTCCAGCTGTTTGCGCGTCACCTCCCAGAAGGCGCGCAGCTTGTCTCGCTCCATCATGAAGAAGTTGCGCTCCGCCTGCTCCCGCTTCGTCTCCGCCTGGATGCGAATGCATAGCTTCACCAGCTGGTCCTTGGACATGGGCGTCGTGTCGAACTTCTCCAAGGACACTTTCTCCTTTTTCGGCATCTTGTCGGCGGTGCGCTGTTACGTGCTCTCGAGGGGAATACTTGAGCAAATTGGCTCCCTGGAGGTGCTGGATTCGGGATCGGCTACGACCTACGCAGAAAATTAAGTAATGCAGCAATTAAACTGATCTGTTGTGTAGAATGCATCTGAATTGTTATAAGAACTTCCCAAAATCTCCAATAAAGGCGCTGTAACAAAAACAATTACTATTATTTTGGATAAAGCATCCGAGAAGAATATCTTACCTAAAAATTGTAATTAGAATTCAAATGGAGAGTATATGGTTCATTACATTTTACGTAATACAAAAACAAACTATTGTATTGAATCAATAGTTTAATAAATAGTATAGGTCAAACACGTGAATAGAATTTGTTGGTTTCTTTGAATCAAAGCCTATATTTGTTCAAAATCACTGCTTACGCAGAAAATTAGCAAATGATAAATTATTTGTGCTTAGCATTTAACAATAATCATAGACCTGTCTGTCACGACAGTTTTATGCAGATAAACGTAACATCCATACCAAGATATTTTCGTTTGATTCCTCTGTTGTTGGTTTTAGAGGATAGAAGCAGGAGAAAACGCTGAATATCTGCTTTAGTCGGCGGAATAGGCTAAAGTTATCACCACGGTAACAATTCAAGTTTAAATTGGTCTACAAAATAATAATAATAATAATACTAATAATGATGGATTATTATTTCTTAAAAATGTTTGTTACAATGAATATATTACTTCAGTGATAAGAATACTCTGTAAGAGTACACTGTAATAATTTTAAACAAAAATATCACAGGCTTGCAAGAAAGAATACATTTTTTACGTTATATAGGTCAATTTGTATGTATTTTCAATTCAAACTTTGATGTTTGTTACTTACAAAGTATTAAAAAGTTTAACATTATTTTAACACAGATTGTAATATAATTTGTATCCTCAGATTGATAAAATTAATATACACATTCTGTGAATTTATATACTTTTCGAATATAAAATATTATTTTAAAATTAATTCTTTAAAACTTTATTGAATGTCCCAAACACGCAAATTTTACTAATTTTTAATTGCCAATTATTTATCATTTCCATAAAATTCGCCAAGGTCAGATTACTAGCACACCAACATTGTTGCTGACCCAAATATTACATTTATTAATCGTGTCAATAATTATGAATTATGTAAAATGCAGTGGTATGTAGAATGAAAGAAAACATGAGGAATGGGTGTTCTGTAGTCCACTTTTAAACCACAAAACACTAGCGCCTGTAAAAGCAACCTCCTGTTCCTCCTTGTTGTGCAGGTTGCTGACGCAGGGGAAGTAGGTTCAGTTTCAAGAATCGTCTATCGGTGGTTTTTATTAAACTCTCAAACCTCGAAATCAGAATTTTAAGGGAACGTTACGCGTGCTTTAAATATATTTTAATCGCCGTGGGAGCCTTGAGAGCAAAAGAATGGAATTGAAGTTTCTCAGGATGAGAATAACGTTTGTATTTAAACTAGCTAAAGTATCCTGGGTTGCCCGCATGTTTATGAATAAAGTTCTCTATTAGAGAGCAAAGGAATTATTTGTATGTTTAGTAAACGTCCGCCGTTCCCTGACCTAATCCGCCCTGACCTGTACTCCCGCATCTCATCCCTGTCTCATCCGATCTCACTCTGCCCCATACCATCCCCCTGTTCCTTCTCACTGCTCAGCACCTCTTCGCATTGCATCCTCTACTCCGCCTGCCGTGTTCGCCACGATTATCGTTGCTAACCCCATCGTTGCCACGGGTGGCTGGAAACAAATGCTTCGTTGCATATTCCTGCCAACTTCCAGAAACAAATTTGACGCTTTATTATTAAAAACCCACCTTGCAGCACAGATGATAATGAATTTGCTATTTATGGCACAGATAATTGCGACATTACATATTCAGCCAATCAGAACAAGAAAATTGTCGCGAGATTACGATAAACCAAACAGCCGACCACCGTTTTTGCGCGCGTATGTCAAATACCCTCATGCTAAAGTTCTTTCCAAAGGTTAACTTTGATTCCCTTTAAGATAAACATTGATAAATTTATCATGCTGTTATACAAAAAATAATGTATGCAACTTGTTTATAATGTTGCTTTGTTGCATTCGTACAAATTTGAAAACCCGCTCCTAAATATATATACTCATTCTGAAATAAAATAAATTATCGCTGTTTTCAAAACATGTACTCATACAATAAATTATATATTAACATTTACTCGGATATTTAATCAAAGAATTAGCATACTGATGAAATTGTAATTTATTTGAAGAAATTAATTTTAAATAAAAATTTAAAAATATAATTTTATTAGTACTAAATTTAGAGTAATGTCAAAAAGGTGCTATTCAGGAATACTTCACTAATTCGTGAACTCCCTAATTTCACGTAAAGAACAGAAAGACACTGTAGCATGAGAGCATTGACATTCCCTTCGTTGGAATGAACACATGATATCATTGTGTACACGTGTACACTCTGACTTGGAAGATAATGAATTAAGAACAGTTTCACGTAATAGTTAAATATATAAAAAAAGCGCATTTGGCCTAGTTTTAGCACGTGTTTCAATAAGAGTGTCGGCCAGGGAAGAGGATATTGAAGCCGCAAGCAAAGAAGTAGCAAGGGCAGCGGGCGAGTTTCAAGTGGTCAGCGTGCCTTTCACCGCGAACCGCCTCCGCCACCACTAATTCCTATGCCGCAGTCGTCCCCACTTCATCAGTGATGTTTTGCCGCCACTTCCACCTACTCTTCGAATTCTCTCTTTAGCCTCATTCGAAACCGTGAGCAAGTGAGTGGGTTTCTTTTCTGCGGCGGCTTCGGGGATATAACGGACTGTTGTACCTAAGTGAGAGGGTTCAAACGCGATCGAAATTGTGGATTTTTAAGGGCCTAAAACTCCATTGTAAGCCTTTCGCAACCGGGATCGGTAGCTCAGTGCATCAACTAATGTCACTGCAGCGCCTCTGACTGGGAGGTCCTAGGTTCGAGCCCTGACGGCGGGCAGGATTTTCGACACTAGCTTTTCAGCTAGGTTGAATTCAGTCGCTGTCTGGAGGAGAATTCTAGCGGCCGGCTGCTCTCATAGGTAGTTTTCCGCCACGGACCACGTGTGATCTTTCCTTCCTTTTCATTGTTCTACCCTGTCCCCTTACACACACACTTATCCTTACATGGACTACACTAAATATAACGGGAGACCGATCGAGAGCTTAGAGCTAGTCCCGGCTGGGGCAGTGCCCGTGGTGCGAAGTCCTGGTCGTACCGTCACTCGCCGCACCGTCTAGAGAAGCTGCCCTCTCTGGCGTCACCAATTCCTCGTAAATCAGCGGCAGGCACACACTTTAATACAGTGACTACTTACATTCTGCAATACCTGAAATATTCTGAAATATCCATTTTACCATAAATAAGAGGCGTTCCATTCTGAGTAGTTTTAACTTAGCCGCCATCTCCAGAATCTTTCCTCCAGTGCCATGAGCACCGCAACCATTTTTATCACGATCTTCTAATCCATTACCACCGTTCTTTTCCTAACTGTTGCCCAGTCTCTGCATACATGTATTTTCATATTTGATATGTTTCATTTTCATTTTAAGCAACATAGCGTTTTACTCGTTTCTCTCAATAATCCTCCTCTAATGGCCTCTGAATTCCTCAAGCAACGTCTCTCACAAATCCTCTGCTGCCTTTCCACAACTAGTAGTAGTGCGTCCCCGACTAAAGCAATTACCACTTTCTCCGACGTCTTTTGTCACTCTTTCTCCCATTCATTGTCAGCTTCCATCGTATTTTCACGGACACAGGTTGCCATCCTCTTCGTTACTGCAACCGCTTCCTTACTTTCAAGCGCACACGCCTCTTTCTTCCCATGATCCTCCCTCCTCCTTCTCCTCCTCCTCCTCCTCCTCCTCCTCTGAAAATGATCTCACTTCCACCTCCCAAACCGAAAGAAGGGGCTCAGGGTTACAACTGATGTCACTGCAGAGACTCTGAGGTGCTGGGGTTCGAAACCCGCAGGATTTTCGACACCAGACGACACTGTATAGTGTAGCGTCATGTCGCTAAAATCAGCATGGGCATGCGACATGGTGTGCACCGGATGTTAGACAAAGGCAGACGATGACGCACGGGGACTGGGTGTGCGCATTGCTAGAGCGGGCAATGGAGGCGGCGGGCACGTCGGAGGGCTATTTAAGGGCCTGAGAAAATGGCTCTTCCTTCTTTGTGATCCTGGCAGCGGCACGGCAGCGTAGGTTTCCGTGATAGGTGCGAGCGTGCTCGCGGCGAAGGAGCCGGCAGTTATTGTCGTGACTAGTGAGACATGTAGTCGGTCTCAGGGCATGCGGTACTACGCACGGCGAAACATTAGGTAGTATGTTGCGGTGTGGTAGCCGTTGTAAATATCTCTCCTAGCAGAGGGTATATTTAGTTAGTTAATTGTATACAGTGCATTGGTTATTTGTGACTACGGTCTAAATTGTGAATAGACCTGCTGTTATTACAACCCACTCTCGTCTGTGTACTGATTACACCCGTATGACGCCACAATAGATAGGACGAATGCAGTCGCTGTCTGGAGAATTCTAGCTGCCGGATGCTCTGATCGGTAGTTTTTCCGTAGTTTCTCCGATCAACACCAGGAGAATGCCGGAGCAGTTCCCTAACGAACGAGTCATGGACCCCGCGCGATCATTCCTTCCTCTTGCTTGTTCTATCCTCTCCCCTTACTTACATTTACACTAACATGCACTACACTACCACACATGCCCGCAGACCGGTCGGGAGCTTAGACCTTTCTCAGCAGGGGCAGTGCCCCTCTTTTTGGAGGGAAACCCTGGTTGGGGATAGCCGTCGGTAGGTCGGTGCCGGATCTCCATCCACCGGAGGAAGATCACTGCTAGGAGTGCCCCTGTCGGGAAAAGAAAGGTCTAAGCTCCCGACCTCCCGAGGAAAACACTGCACTATTTTTACAGGACTCATGACCTTAGAAGTCGACGGGCGGGGAGTCACTAATAAATCCATCTCCCAATTGCCCCACCACCAACAATGACATTTCGCACAGGAGGAGCGTTCCCATCTGCTACATTTCGTTTTCCACCGCCTTCGCCATCGCGGTCGACGCGGCGTGGCACGGCACGGCCCGGCGCCCGCAGCATCTGGGCCGCGGACCCAGAAGACCGCGGCTCCTCCGAGCCCGCCTCTCCCCACTGCCTCCCGGCCACCGCCCCCCGGCCACCGCCCCGCCCCCAAACACCGCCCCGCCCCCAAACCACCGCCCCCCCCAAACCACCGCCCGCCCCAAACCACCGCCCGCCCCAAATCTCCGCCCCGCCCCAAACCACGCCCTGCCCCTCTTCCGTCCCGTCTCAGCCCTGCCGGCCCCGCCGCGTCCAGCACAGCCCGGCCGCCGCCACCCGCCTCCACTCTCCCGCTTCCGCCCCCAGCCCGCGCCTGTGTTGGCTCCGATCCGCTCTGCGCCGCAGCCTGATTAGTATCGTTCTTTCTCCGCGCACTAGGCGCCTTCTCTTCGCGGGCGAGAGCAGCAAATGCAATCATTGTTCCTGCTTAAAATTCCAGCCGCTAGTCGCTCCAGTGTTCTGCCCCTCACGGTCCGGATAGAAATAATTTCTAGCCTGAAGGGAAACACGATTAACCGACTTAGTGGAAATTGAAATGAGTGAAAATGGTCATTGTTTTAAAAATGTATGATTTCAACGTTTTTAATTGTTTAGCCATTAGCCGTGTATCCCTTTATCTGATATGGCGGACAGAGTAGACAAATGAAATCAACGCGCCGGTATAATGAGGCACAAAGCCCACTCTTGATCCTACGAGAACTTGCTTGTTTGTTTGTTGTTGTTTTTGTCCGAAATTGCAGGGGAATAAGGGGGTATCTACGTGTCATCACAATCAAATTAATCATAAATTTAAAGTATTATACAATGCTGTAATACCCAATATTTTACCCTAGTTATTACCCTCAACACTATTTGCATGTTTACTTTCTCGTATTATTTCATAAGAAGAGAAAGTATTGTAATTGTGCGGTCGAAAGCGGTCAATTTTAGGCAGTAAAACTCTTCCATAGTTACATTGCCCTAGTAACAAAAAAGGGTAAATCTTGTTCCTACATGCAGTAAATTACTTCTTCTAACACGTTGTGTATTAAAAATTCATACATGTGGGTACTTCATGCCAAAAACTCGATTGAGGGCAAATATGTCTGTCTGTCTGTCTGTCTGGTCTAGAGAGTCTGAGACATTTAAAATAATATCTACAATATTGATATTTCTCGATCGATTTGAAAGAACTCGAGACCCTGCGAGTTAGAAATTTTATTTTTAATTTTTTTATAAATATTATTGGATATTCTTGTATATTTTTGGGTAGTGGGGTACTTTACATGAAGGATCAACAACAGTCTCAAACGTTTCTAAAAAATGACACCAAATGTTTGTATTGAACTTTGTCTTTAGGTATCGGAAAGGACGCTTATGGTGCAGGCCTCATTTTCGTTGAAATCGTTTTTCCGAAATTTGAAAATGTTTAATTTTTCTGCACGTGTCCATACAACTACAATATTTAAGTTAGAGATTTTTCCTAATTAAATCTGTTGTTAACTGATAGATCTTGAAACACGGTCATGTAGTGTTTCCTGAAATTATAGAGCAATTTTCGGTAATTCTGCTTAAAATACAGACAATTTTTAATTTGTTTAAAAACAATAATTTTTTTCAAAATGGCTTCATTTTCTCGTTTCTGTTGATAAAATACTCCCTGAATTTTGGAAAATTGCAAAACTTAGAAATAATGGGAATACAATAATACGGTGGTACTTATGTAGCACCACTCGTTACATTATGTGTTGGTCCGGATATCTGTATACCGAGGAGGTCCAAGCAACTGAAATTCTGTAGTATTCCTAACTAGTTTATAATACATCGAATGAACTAGTGCAACAAGTTAAAATGTTTAGGGATGTTTCCTTGTGTTGTAACTTGCTCCAGACCTCATTGAAATTCATAGCATATCTGGAGTTCACGTCGGACTTAAGATGTCATCCAGGAATTGAATAGACCAAAAGATATAATGTTAGAAATTCATAAATGGAAATTTAATAACGATTGAGCGCCTCTAAAAATATAATCATTATTATAACAGAAGTTATTAACAAAATATTACTTTATAAGCAACTATTGCTCGTAAGCAGACGTATTGATATTTCTAAAGCATCTCTATCTAGTAATTTTCCTGTAACTGTAATTCTGATTTCACTTAGAGTGATTAAAGTTTCGAGCAGCTGTACCTGCTTTCCTAAGAAAATGAAAGTAGTAGTAGTATTAGCAAATGTGTCTCCCACAAGGATGCAGTTTTACGGCGTCACGCTCTACAACTACGCACAATAATCAGGTTGTCAATCCAGTGCCTATGCAGAGTACTGCTTCTCACTGATTTCTACTCCCTCGCGATTGCCATTAGCTTGCTCCTATGATATTAGAGGTACGAAGTCGTATATAGAGTATGACCCCATGGGACAAACTGTAAGTTTAAATAATTATCTAGATACATTGCTCCAATACTTATTAGTAAGTATATTTTAGTATTACATGAAATAAATTATTTTATAAATTATTTGTTTTAGAATATCGATTAAACATAACTTTGGGGATGAAATAATGGAAATCATCATTGTCAACTTCAGTTTATTAAGAGACGAATTTTGATGGCGTTGCCATCATCGTCAATCGGCATCGTCAATGTGACGAAAACCGGGAGACAGTACACTGTTGTAAAATTCAAAATCTCGGTCTCTTAATAAGTTTAATTTTACAAATATGACTTTCATTATTTCATCCATGAATGATGGAAACAACACCTCATCAGCACTCCCACATACACACATGTTACTCGAATAGAGGAAACTTATAGAAGTGCTTAAAAGGTATGGTTGAATAAACGATACTTCAACTACGGCTCAACATCCCATTGCAAAACTATAGCTCAACAAACTATATAGCTCAACAAACTATCGTTAACGAAAAATAAAACTTTAAAGTTTATATCATGTGATTCTGTGTTTTTATTTTAAAATGTTTATAAAGTGATGTCTGTCAAAGTACACTCTGTGGTCAAACTCGTCAAATGTGTATTTATAGAGATTCTTGCCTCAACACACATAGAGTAAATAAATTTCAAAATTATTAAGGAACGAGGAGGTATTAATCACACAGTAACAGAACATTACACTATAATTTAATATTAGGAATTAACAAGCATACACGTGTACACGTGTCATACACGTGTTTCGAAATAATTTATCCCTTCTTCAGTGGCTCTATCATGGATTCATCATGGATTAAACACAAAGGACTCGGCGCCATCTTCTGTATATGCTCTCTTGTAAACTGTGTCTGACTCAGTCACAGAATACTGCAATACTCGTCTTCAGTGTATGCACTCTTCGATTATGATTTATTTGATTTGATTTCCACATCATTTAAATGTTTGTACTTCATTTCGTCTGTTAGTAATTTTTTCTTTACAGCTCTTATCCAATACATACCAATACCATACCTTAACCAATATCTCTCAATTATGACATATGTATTATGTTCTTGCATCAACGACACACGTACACTATATTGATCTTGAAATTAATTTTCAAAGGGAAATGTTAAAACTTCTGAGAGTTCGACGTAATACTAAAAATTGAGGGTGCAAAATCGAAAGTCAATGAAGGACCAACATCGACGGTTCATGTGCCAGTGAACCAGACGAACTGGCATTTTAATGTAATTTCAAATTATGTACAGAATTGCCTTGTATGAACCCAAAGAGTCAAAGGTTTTCAAAAGGTTAAGCACCACTGATTCCCGAGGCACGAGCAAGAAAGTCAACTGACTGGTGAGGAGCCGTGGGGTGAACGCATTCTCGAGTGCCGCGCTCGCTCAGTCTTACATCGGCTGCTCACGATGCCCAGTGCATCGACAGGGCGGTGACGAGGAAGCCGTTTCGTCACCACTTGGCGCAACCCAGTGCAAACGTCAGCTATTCAGCGCGTGCGGTACGAGCGGCTGTGGAAGCGGGCCAACAAGCACCAGCGACAACACCAGAACCCACCTCCACCTCCCCCTCCCACAGCCCGTCCATCGCCAACCCACGGCGCCCCCTGCTGCCCCACCCAACGCCTACCTACTCACCCCACCCCTCCTCGCCCAGCCCCACCCCACCTCACCCCTTCCCCTTCCCTACTCCACCCCTACCCCGACCCTACCCCGACCCTACCCCGACCCTACCCCGACCCTACCCCACCCTACCCTCACCATACCCCCACCCTACCCACTCCACCCCATCCCACCCTACTCTAACCCGCCTCGCCCCAGCGAAGAGAGGAGTCACAAGTGGCCGTTGACTGGTCACGCTCCCGCACTTGCAGGCACGAGTGCGTTGTCATTTACATAGAACTGCCTTCTTTGAAGTCCTACTGAGAAAACAAATATCAACAGCTTATTCACTAGCTATGTTTGCTGGAAATAAATTTGTCTGCTAGTTCTCTGTCACGCAAAGAAATTAGGTGCATGTTAAAACAGCTTGCGAAACGAGTCTTTTGTAAAAATGTACTGTTGATTTATTAGCAATGCAATCCTACCTATTTCGTAAATAATACTTGTATAAAGACGAGAAATGTAATAAATAAGAGACGGATTGTGTGTACTGAAATGAAAGGAAAACAGGATTGTCCCAAAGGCCTCTTTTGTAAATCATAAATTTCACGGGGAGAAGGTAGAATTGGAGACTTGGCATTCAGCGGTGAAAGGCAAGAACGCCAATCTCCGCATTATCGCATACCTCCCATTTCAAACACGAAAATCTCTCGCTATTGTCATCGGTCTTAAAAAAATTAACAAAAGTTTCGGTTGTTTTAGTATCTGCCTACAGACAATTGCTTATTTATTGTAGAATTTCCTCCTATCTAAACATTTAATGCGATTCATCTGGATTTTTGGATACCAAATTAGATACCCAAATAATCTTAAACCTTGTAGTGGATTGGAACGACCTACATTTATGATGCAATGACTCTCCTGCACTTTAACAGAAAATGTTTATTACTTTTGCAGTATGTTTTACGTTATGTTTCACTGCACTTCATGTCTGATATGTTGTAGTTTTTAACTCAATGTTTTGCAGATGGAAAATATACATACAGTTAGGAATGTTTCATTGCAAGAGTTCCCAAAGTCTAAAAACTTAAGAAAAACTAAACAATACAACGAATGTCGAAGCAGTATACTAAGAAATGGGCCATGAGCTGCTCGCAAACTCTCCTTCCTCTTTCGTGTCCTATCCTTTCCCGTTACATTCACATACATACACTAAAATGCATTGCACTACTACACATGTCGGGAGTCAAGTCGGGGGCTTAGAGCTTATTCCGGGTGAAGCGATGCCCCGCTGGTGGGAGATATCTGGGTGGGGAAACCCGCAAGCCACCGAGTAGATCGGCGCCGGATCTCGTCATACAACGGGGAAAGATCACCATCACCTCCCGCGATAAAAAATGCACTACTCTTACGGGACTAATGATCCTAGCAGTTGACCGCCCGGAATCACTAATCAAATCAATCAATAATTTATGGTTTGGACTCTTCATCAAATATTACAATCGAAGCAAGAAGTGCGGTACACGGCGTAAAAGAAGCGTTCCTAACATTTTGCAGACTCCCACATGTCGTTCCTTGAGGGGCTCCGCCTCGCGTGCTGCGCAAACTGCGCCTGCGAAACGCTCCTTCGCTGCGTAACCAGTTCAAGAGCAGGGACTCGCACTGCCTGAACAAGTCACGCACCACCGCCTCCGCCGCCCCCTCCGCCCGCGCCCCATGCACACCACCCGGGATTGCCCCCTCCCCGCGCTGCAATCGCCGATACTGTACCTCCCTCCACCCCAAAACATACACGCTACATTCGACGGCGGTGAAACCGGGTGAGGTGGCTCAGGGTATCAACTGATGTCACCGCTATGCCCCTCAACAGGAGGTTCTAGGTTCGAGTCCGACGACGGCACGCTTCTCTGATCGGTAGAGTTCCATGGTTTCTCCGATCAACACCAAGCGAATACCGGAGCAGTACCCTAACAAACGGACGCCGGACCGCGCGCGAACTTTCCTTACTCTTCCTTGACCTATCTTCACCCTTTACTTACGCACACTTACACTCACATGCACTACACTATCACACTTGTCGGGAGAACCATTGTGAGCTTAGAAATTGTCCCGACTGGGGCGGGGCCCCGCTGGTGGAAGATACATAGTTGGGGAAAACCCCGTTAGTAACGAAAACTGCAGACGGTAGGTCGGCGCCGAATCTCACTATCCAGCTGAGAAAAGATCATTGACACCTCTCGAGGAAAAAACACACACACAACACTTACGGGGGCAAATGCAGACTTAGCTGTGGACGCGCCCGGAATCACGAATCCATCAATCAAACGACATCGGTGCAAGAAGTCCATAAAATAATGCTCTTGAGAGCGTACGCTTCAACGGTCGAGTCAGTAACTACTTGGCTGTCTGACGCCGCGTATTAGGCGCAGGTGCCTAAGTGTCGGGAGCCATTCGGCGACCTTCCGCGGGGCGAAACGCGTGGAGATGGACTGGATATATCGTTCCATTTAAATTCGTGCACAGTCCATAACCGTGCATTCGCCTGGAACAAGGTCGCAGAACACTCTAAGCGGCCGAAGAACTCGTCCCGGCTGGGGCGGTGCCCCGCTAGTGGGAGAGTCCTCGTTAGGGGGAAAACCTCGCTAGCCGACGGTAGGTCGGCGCCGGATCTCGCCAGCGGAGGAAGATCACCGCCATCTCACGAGACAAAAGCATGCACGACCCTAACGGGACTAATGACCAAAGCAAGTCCCGTTAGTGCACGTGTTTCCTCGGGAGATGGCGGTTGTCTTCCCCGCTGGATGGCGAAATCAGCGCCAACCAACCGTCGGCTAGCGAGTTTCCTGAACCAGATATCTGTCACCAGTGGGACACCACCCCAGCTGGGACAAGCTCTAAACGCCTGACCGGTCTTCCGCATGTGTGGTAGCGTAGTGAATTCGTGTGTTTGTAAGCAATGGGTGAAGATAGGACCCTGAAGAGAAAGGAAAGATCGCGTGCTGTCCATGGCCCGATTGATAGGGTACCGCTCCGGCATTTGCCTGGTGTAGATCGGAGAAACCAAAATAAATTGCTATCAGAGCAGCCGTCTGCTAGAATTCTTCTCCAGACGGCAACTGAATTCGACCTGAGAAAAGATTGCCGAAAATTCTGTCACCATCGGGACACGTACCTAGAACCTTCCGGTCGGAGGCACTGCAGTGGCATCTGCTGATGCATTGAGCCACCTCTCCTGGTCGTGGTGTGGCGTGGCGTGGGGGCGTGGCGTGGCGCCGAGCTCGCGCGTTTTGTCTGAAGCTCTTACGCAGCCGCCGCCGCCGCCGCGGCGTTCTCATTTATCTCGCCTCGATTTACAGCCCCCCTAATTAAAAAGGCAGTAAGGGGGCCTGGGGATCTGCTCCGACTCGTCGCGGTTGTGCAACGCGCGCAGTCTGATGGCTGCCAAGGGAGATGTTGAAGAGAGCGGTGTCGACGGCGATGGGCTACGGTGGCGACGGTCACGTGGTTTTTCTCAAATACAGAGCAATGGCTATGCTATACCGGATTGACAGTTTTGTTACTACAGTATCAGTGCGACTTACGGAGTAGAGATCAGAGATCTTAACTTCTACATCTGGGGGCCTGGTGTTACATCCCAGTCGGTTCATGTAATTAATTGGTTGATTTTCCTTGGGCGAATCAACTGCTACAGACATTTCTCCCGTTAGGGTAGTGAATATTTTTTATCACGGGAGATATTACTCTCTCGCTAGATAATGAGATCCGGCGCCGATATACACTTGCGGGGGATTTCCCTCTCAAAGTGTTTCTCCCCTAGCAGGGCACCTCCCCAGCCGGACAAGGTGTGTGAGAGTGGAAGTATTGAGCTCGTAAGTGTCAGGATGAGTGAGTAAGGGGAGTTATACAAGCTAAAGGAAGCGCTGTCCGACGAATGACAGCAGCAATACTGATTCTAAACTAAGCTTAGGCGGTCGATTCGATTAGAGTTACTGGCAGACAAATCGGGTTCACGGTAGCTTTTCTACCTTTCTAGCTTTCTAGAAGACTGTAATACCAGCGGTCCATTAACATTGCTTAACCATCACCTATTATCCAACACCTATTACCCATTACCGATAAATCTAAGATTTATCCGAAACTGTACTGAGGATCACAGTTTGGGTAATGAGACGTACGTTAACTACTAACGTAGATAAGTCTGTTTGAACTTTCTAATTGGAATTCAAATTTTCTACGTTTGTAGTTTTTCTTTTTCGAAATTTCTATTATTATTTACTCTGTTTGATACATAATATAATAACGTCTCTAAAGAGACTGAAGTCATGAATGGTTGTCCCACATTTTATTATCACATCCGGAAGAGATATTGTAGAAAACATAAGGGATCAAACCAAAGCCCACATGTGTTACACGACTGCTGAAACAGTTGTATACATACATAATACTGTGATAAGCTCTTAAAATGTGCATGTGAGTGAAGCAACATCCTAGGATTCCTGTAAACGTGAAGGGAATAGGTGAAGAAGTAGAGTTGTTTATCCCGTGGTTCCTGATTGTACCTCGATTACAGTGTATCGAGTATCTGTAAGGGATTATACTTCTCTCGTTTCGTATTCTTTTTCTTGATTTATGTATAAAAATGATCTATTGTAGTTATAATAACATGTCAACATTGGGGTTGCGTTCTCTCTCGTGGCCACAAAATTTCCCCATCTCACCTTCTCACCGACAAAGAGAAACTAACAATAGAAATGAGGTCAGGGTCGCTCAATAAAAGAACTCAATGTACGAGTACAAAATAATATAGAGCCAGCCGTTAAGAAACACAAGAGAACATAGTGATTCCGCGAAACGTAATTGGAATCCATTGGTGCAAGACTCATGTCCATTAGAAACTGGATGATTGATAAATTAATCAATTGTGTTGTTTGTGACAAGAATAACTATTTTTGTTTTCAGATTATTGTAATTATTTTGTGCGATATCCTATACAGTCTGCAAAGACAAATTATTGTATCAAGGAACTAGAAGTGATTTTCCTCGTTTAATAGGCACTTCGTTCACTCACAAATGCCAGTGTAATACTAAAACTTGATGAACTTAGTATGTTAAAAAAATTTTTTAATTTAATACACATTTAAATATGATAAAATTGTTGAAGTAATAGTTTAAAACAAATCAATCAGAATTTGGTATAAAATAAAAATACCTGGGACGCTTCCCTCCATGGTTCAGACTTTTAGAAATATTCCATTAAAGGAGAGGTCAAATAAACTAGAGAAATATGCTGAATGGTGGATACAGAAAGTATACCGAAACATCAGTATACGATTCGTTTTATCTGTTTCAAAGGCTCAAATAAAAACATGAAAATTGAAAACTAGTACGGAATACATAAAAATCATTTAAAACGGTATGAAATTTTGAGCAATTAGTGAGGTAGGACCTCGAAGGGCAAAAGCGACAAAAGGACATAGTTTTAGAGAAATAATCAATCTTAGGCTAAATATTCACGTATTGCTCGTTGGAAGTACGAAGTTACACCTTTAGGCACATTTACTAAATGAAGGTGGTAGGGAGAAAGTAGTATTGATATACTACACATTTATGTTTGGCATTTATGATTGACATTGAAGTTTGGGATTTCTGTTTGGCAGTATTTGAGGAACACTGAAAATCACGAAAATTAATCCCTCTCTCATTTGATGAGGAAATAATGAAGCCTGTAATATTGAATAGGGCAAATGTTTCTCACAAAACGTTGTGAACCTCAAACTTCAAAGTTTTGCGAAGTCCCTCACTTTTTCTCTACCCCTCTCTCTCTCTCTCTCTCTCTCTCTCTCTCTCTCTCTCTCTCTCTCTCTCTCTCTCTCTCTCTCTCTCTCTCTCTCTCTCTCTCTCTCTCTCTCTCTCTCTCTCTCTCTCACACCCTCTCTCATGAACTGACTAACACACTCACTGATACGTTCAAATGTTAATGTCAATGATTGGAACAATATGCATCAACTGATGTCACTGCAGCGTCTCTGACCGGGAGGTCCTAGGTTCGAGTCCTGACGGCGGCAGGATTTTCGACACTAGCTTTTCAGCTAGGTCAACTTCAGTCGCTGTCTGGAGGAGAATTCTAGCGGCCGGCTGCTCTGATCGGTAGTTTTCCGTGGTTTCTCCGATCAACACCAGGCGAATGCCGGAGCAGTACCCTACCAAACGGGCCACGGATCGCGCGCGATCTGTCCTTCCTCTTCCTTATCCTATCCTCTCCCCCTTACACACACACACACACACACACACTAACAGGCTCTACACTACCACATATTCCGGGAGACCGGTCGGAGCTTAGAGCTTGTCCCGGCTGGGCAGTGCCCACTGGTGGGAGAGTCCTGGTTAGGGGAAACCTCACTAGCCGACGGTAGGTCGGCGCCGGATTTCGCCATCCAGCGGGGAAGACAACCGCCATCTCCCGAGGAAACACGTGCACTAACGGGACTTGCTTTGGTCATTAGTCCCGTTAGGGTCTTGCATGCTTTTTCTCGTGAGATGACGGTGATCTTCCTCCACTGAATGCCGAGATCCGGCGCCGACCACGTCGGCTAGCGATTTCCCTAACGAGACTCTCCCACCAGGATCTCACCAACTCCCGAGGAAAAATTTACACTACACTTACGGGACCAATGATCTCGGTAGTTGACGCACCCGGTATGACAAACAAGCAAACAAACACACAACAAAACGCGCGCTCTCGGTGTCATGCCACGGCACGCCTCGTAGCGACGGGCAACGCCACGGGATCATCAACTGATGTTTCTGCAGTGCCTCTGACCGAAAAGTACTTGATTCGTATTCCGACGGCGGCAGGAGTTTGGACGCCAGCTAGAGAGCTAGGTCGAGTTCAGCAGTTTTCAGAACAATTTGAGTGCCCAACTGCTGTTCTGATCGGTAGTTTTCCATGGTTTCTCCGTTCAACACCAGGTGAATACGGGTTCAGTACTCTAATAAACGGGCTTCGGACCGCACGTGATCTTTCCTACATCTTCCTTGTCCTATCCTCTCCCCTTACACACACTTACAGTAACATGTATTACACTACCATATATTCCGGGAGACCGAACGGGAGCATAGAACTTGTCCCGGCTGGGGCGGTGCCCCGCTGGTCGGAAATTCCTTGTTAAGGAATCCCCGCTACCTGACGGTAGGTCGGCACCGTATCTGGCCATCCATCGGGGTATGATCATCGCCCCTTCCAGAGGGAAAAATGCACTACACATACGGAACTAATGACCTTAGCAGTTCACGCGCCCGGAATCACTAACAATCAATCATCAATCAGCCACGCCACGCCACGCCACAACACACTATTCCACGCGACGTCACGCCATGCCACGCCATGTCAGGCCAGGCCACGTCAGGCTAGGCCACGCCAGGCCACGCCACCCCATGGCAGGCAATGTGGTGCCAGGCCACCCCATGGCACGCAATGGGCCATGCCACGCCACGCCACGTCGCGTCCGTCACGCCCGTCACGTCCCGTAACGTCCCGTCACGTTACGCCCCGTCACGCCCGTCGCGTCCGTCGCGTCCCGTCGCATCCCGTCGTGTCCCGTCGCGTCCCGTCGCGTCCGTCGCATCCCGTCGCGTCCCGTCGCGTCCCGTCGCGCCCCGTCGCGCCCTTCGCGTCCGTCGCGTCAATCGCGCCCAATCCCGTCACGTCCCGTCACGTCCCGTCACGCCCCGACGCGCCGGGCAACGCAGGTTCGAGCCTCGGAGGAAGGATGGGGCCTGCGAGTGTGGCGCAACGCGCCGTCTGCCTGATTCGCTGCGCAAGATGCTCATGAATATTGAAATGTAGGTTCAAATATTTAGAAAGTTGAGTAAATTTTCAGTGTTTGAATGACGTGCGGAGAACTAATATTATTGCTACATTAGCTGACGGACGGACCACGCTTTTCTGGGGCTATATAAGGAAGACAACGGCCATTCATAATCGTTTAAGTACTAGCATTGACTAAGGAGGTAGTTCTTTTCTCAATGGTACTAGTACTGGATTGACCATGTGCAACATTATTCATGAAGTGAATACCGGGTACCCAATAGTGGGATGTTGTCAATTTTCTTCGTTCTCCTACCTCTGCTTCCTCCTCCTTTTTGATATTATCTCCATCTTCTTAGTATTCTTCACTATTTCTTCGTCCTTTTCTTTTCTTATTAAGTTCCTGGCTCACCTCAGCGTTGCAGCTAGTAATAATGGAACTAACAAGTGCAGGGGAAAGCGTGTAACCCATAAACGCCAAGCGGGTTGCCTAATAAACAGCTGACAGAAGACAGCGTTTCGGGGTGCTCAGCTGAATTCATGAATAGATATTCACACAAAAATGTATATATTCAATAATTCCCCACAAATGTACAGTCATTCATGAAAAGAAAGTTTTTTACTTAATTTAGAATCCCAACCAAATTTTGAATTTTCTTTGATATTTATTCTCGAAGTTGAAGTAAATCTGAAGCAAACGTCAGGTGTTGGAAAAATTATTTGACTCTCTAATAATAGTTTTAGCATTATGTATTTCTCCCATTCACCCACATATCGTCACTAGTGAAATAGGAACTACAATATTTTTGAAGAATATCTGCAAAGTCACAGCTCAAAAAAATCTGAAATTGGATTTTACGATCGAAAATTAAGCATCGTATTGCTGAGGCGATTCGAGATAATATTGGTGAAGTAGAAAATTATGAACAATAAGCAAATGCAAACTGAGTGAAAATAAAGTAAAATACTTATTCAAAAAATGAGGATCACGTTGAAAAACAGATTGTGAGTATTAATTCAATCCAGAAAAACGCCATACATAGTATTGTCAAATGGTATTAAGGAGGGGGAGACAATTGTGGAATAAAGGAAGTTGTAGAATGAAACTAATCAGTAAAACAATAAAATAAGTGAAACTAGGGAGTTAAAATACTGAAAGCGTCGAAACTCTCCTTCGAAGTGCCTCCCTCGCCAGTCGTCGGGATGGACTCCGTGACGCAACCAGAAGACGCCGGTTCGAGTCCCGGCTGGCATCACGCGCGTGCGCACTGGCGCCCGGCCCATCGGGGGGTCATCGACCCCCAGCAGTCGACGCTTTTCCCCTCGACCCGCGCCCCGACCGACGAGCACGATACCCGGACGGGGAAGTGACTTCGAGGATCCGCATCGCCCTCTAGGAGCAGCGATCAACCTATTGCATCCGTGCCCTTCCCTTCCCTCGCCTGGTCAGCGATCTGCCTGCGCGAAACTACCACTTACAAGACCGAGAACTTTCTACATTCTATGCTTGACACCTGTGTCTTTCTGCGACTTCCTCTTCTGCAGGCATGAATTGATTCTTTGACAAGCAGCTTGCGCGAACACTGCTTCAGCAGAGACGAAAATAAGAGACAAACATTTTTGTCATATTTGGCGAAAAGTAACTAATTGCATTCATTATTATATTGCAGGTAGTTTTTCAAAAATGTTTTAGTTGAGTTCTTGTTGTTTTTTTCTAAAATAATATTTATTATCTGAAATATTCAATTTTTGAGTTCTTTCAAAAACAGTTTTCAGAAGCAATTGTAAAATTTTGCGCCCTCTCGTAAGTTACCAAGTAGTAAAATTTCCTGGGACATTCACATGATAAATTGATTTCAGAGAGTAATTTCAGTTGTTCATGTGCTTTTTCTCTATAGTTCATAACTGCTCGTCATCAGCCATTTTTCTAATACTGTTACAGTAACATACCACATTTGTTTTCACTGTAACACATAAATCATTTGAAGTATGAAATAATGGAGGTTGATTTAACCTAAGTTGTTCACTAGAAAACAATCATCATTCTAAAATGCATGGAATAATTGTTGCGCATCCACGGTTTCAGGTCATGTTTTGAATTTTAGCCACCTTTTTGCAGCGCTTTTGAAGTGTAAAACTAGTGATGCTAGAACAGCACGTACTTTCTCGCCTTATTTTCACGCAAAACTACGCGAAAAGTGTGCATTACCTTATTTCAAAATTTATCTTTAAGGAACATATTCCATTAAGGAATAAAACATCTATCTTTAATATTTTAGATGTAGGAAGACGCCGAAACAATATTGAACTTTTAACGATGGAAACTTCTTTTTTTTAATTTTGAAAATGTCCCATAGTCTTCATGCAAAGTAACCACCAAAATTTAAAAAATCGGTTTCAAATTCAAGTGGTCGCAACATCAAACAGAGCGGTTGGAGAATATCAATTTTGAAGAAAATCAGCTGAACCGTTTATCCGCTACCGTTGTTCACAGAAATACGGACGGACAGAAGAATGTTTTGCCGTCATTCGATTTTCCTCTATCAAGAACTCACAAAGCATGGATTCTGGCTTCTCCACGTGTTAAAAGATATTTTTTTCTAAATTTAGCAATTGGATTTATCCACTCTTTTCCAGGGCTCTGTAAGAGTTTTCCTGCCGAAAATTCGCCGTTTTTTTGTGCAGCTTTACATGACTTTCTCTCTCTCTACTCCGTAGCAAGAATGTAAAATATGTGAGAATGCAATAAAATAAAACAAAAACTCTTCAGATAAATAATCCTCTGGGATACTTATTCTTTTATATTATATCAACATTTTATAAATATTTGTGATTTACTGAAAAAAAGTTTTTCATAGATCTCTTGGGGAACCGGAGGTACCTTTATGATACGCACATAGAAACCTGTGTCTCTTTAAAATTCTTGTTCATGGTACGTCTGCAAAGATAGGCATCTCAGATAATGAAGTCATTCATTCATAAGACAGCGTTGATGGAGTGAAAGTTGTGTTAAGTCTTCTTTCAGATGATATCCAGTAGATTACTTTCCAAAGATAACTAGGATTACAAATATAGTTTCCGATGTCACTGTATGAAACAACGTATTCTGAAAGTTGAAACAGTCTAACGTTTTCAACTGTGTAACCCCTTATTTGCAAGGAAATCGTTCGTAAAACTGGTTAAAAACTGACAGAGGGGACTTTCTGAATAAAACAGACAAGAAGTCACAACCTTACTTTATCAGAAAGCAACCGTCAGGATAAAGTCATTCTCACCACTAATCTTCAGAGTGAAAGTGGTACTACATTCTATTCTATTCTATTCTCCCTGTGCGCTAGACTATCTTGCTGAACTCTGAGGAATCTATCCTGCAGAATTCATTTCCTAGACAGCATCTTCTTGAAGTCATCGAACCCATATCTAACACTTGGATTTTATAATTGATTTTAAATGTTCAATACTTTCAATATCCAGATATGTAAAATGAGCTCACACTAAATATCGCTATATTAAAAATATCGATCTACAGTATACTAAGTGGGTGTCGCATTTCTTCATGTCTCCTTCCATTACTTCTTTAGTTACCATCAATGTCATCTTCCGTTATGAGTATAGATGTCATAGGTCATAAGCATTGTCAACAAGAAGCAGACAAAACAATGCCACTTCATCACCAGTAGAATGTTCATGCTAATGAGGCCTTGAAAGCAAGAAAGAGCTGACCAAATTATCATATCGTAGTGTGATCCAAGAAAATTCGAACACCAAAATTATTTTCGATTATTCATATCTTCCCAAGTGAAATATACATTGAACCTTCTGCAATTTATAACCAGATCAGTTACCATCACTTACTCTGAAGCCTTGAAACCAAGAAAGAGCTGACAAAATTAAATCGTTGAATGATTCATTAAAACTTGAACAAACCGAATGTTTTTGCGATTATTCATACTTTCCCAAATCAAAGAGACACTGAACATCCTGCAATTTATAACCAGATGTTATCAGCACTTATTCTTAGACCTTGAAAGTAAGAAAGAGCTGAAAAAAATTTCATATCGTCCAATGATTTATTAAAATTTCAACTTTACATTATTCATACCTTCTTAAGTGAAAGAGACTGAACTTCCTGGAATTTTTAATCAGATAAGTTACCAGCACTTGCTGTGAGACCTTGAAAACAAGCAAGGGATAACAAAAATATTATATCAACATTAAACTTTAAATCAATGGAATTTCTTCTCGATTATTCATACCTTCCCAAGTGAAAGAGAGACTCCACTTCCCGGAATTTGTAGCCGGGTCGGTTACCAACACTTACTCTACATTGGCGCACCATCTGCAAGAAGCAAATGACGGACGCGCTGGACCAGCCCAGCGAGCGTACAATCTTCGTGCAACCCACGCTTCGGGCGCAACGACGACCAACCGCCCGGGGCGACTGCGGCGGCGGCGGCGGCGCGATGGCCCTCAAAGGACGGCGGAACGTTCGAGAACGCTCTCGCTGACCCACTACGGGAGGGAAAGTGCGCGCGGGGGGAGGTGGAGCGGGGAGCGGCGGCGGCGGCGGCGGTGGCCTTGTCAGGGACGAGGAGAGACGGCACCCCCGCGCCCTGACAGCTCATCCAACGCCGACGCCGCAGCTCACCGCGGCGCGGGCGTCCTCCGCCGTCCGACCAGACGTCGCCGTCTTTTTCGCCGGTTGGGCGGCCGCCAAGGTCACGCTGCTCGTTCTCGGGATCATGAGCAGTCGGTGGCAGTGGATCATGAGCACACGGATGTTCTGCCGGTTCTGGACGCTTATAAGGGGCATGTGGCGTAATGGCGAGCGCATTCGCCTTCCATAACTGGGGCCTGGGTTCGTGCGCGGCGTGGTTTGTGCGTGGGGAATTTGTGGTGGACGAAGAGATCTCTCGGCGGGTTTTCTGGGTTCTCCTGTTTCCCCTGCCTCGCAAGTCACCTGTTCTCCATCATCCGCTTGTCATTACTGCTCTCGTCTTTTCTACCCACCCAAATATATAAACGAAATATTTATTTAATATAAATTGTAGTATTAAATAATTAACAATTATAATTATTAAGATGATTAATAAATCCATTGACATTTATATGATTAAGGAAGCACCGGTTATGCTAGAGAATATTGTTAATATTGCAAAGTTCGTGTGATACAGAGCGGTCAATTCCACTAGAGAGAGAAAGGCTTAGGTGGCTCAGGGCATCAGTTGATATCGCTGCAGTGTCTCTGACCGGAAGATCTTAGGGTTCGAATCCTGACGTTGGCGGGGATTTAGACACTAGCTGCATTGCTAAATAGGATTCTGCCTCTGTTTGGAGGAGAATTCTAGCGACCGACTGCTCTTATCGGAAGTTTTCTGTGATTTCTCCGATCAACATCAGGCGAATGCCGGAGCAGTGCCCTAATAAATGGGCACAAACTGCGAACGATCTTTTCTTCCTCTTCCTTGTCCCATCCTCACCCTTACTTGTATACATGCACTACACTGCCAAACTGCCGGAGACCACTAACCTATCAATCTCGGAAAACTCGACAATCCGACGAGAAAGTTGACGACGGATCTCGCCATCCAGCGAGGAGATCTCTCACAATAAAAATATGTACTACATTTACGGGAATTAGAGAGATCATTGGTCCAGGAACGCCATCGCTGTTCGGACTGTTTGAGAGTTTGGCATCTTCTACAATAGAAAATCAAACGTTCTAGTACTATAAACATTACGAGAACGCTACTGCCGGCGGAGAATTCGTCTTACTTGTCTTCCACTTCTCTGACGAAACCAAAGGATCTCAAATCTTCTCTTCCTTCAACCCCTTTGGTTTCCCTTCCTCTTGAAACACATCTTTCAATAGAATGCTAATAATCCAAGAGCAATTATGTCATTTTTTTGCAAAGTTTTTACGTTTTAAAGAGTTTTTAGAGTTATTATACATCATAAATCGTCTTAACTCTTCGATATTGTCTTTAGAAATTATCTTGAGTACTGCAACTTATACACAATGAATATTCGGAAAGTTGAGGCCAATCTTGACTTATGCTTGATGTGAATCTTGCATATATTGTGTGCTCATCAAAATACAAATTATTTTCTTTGATTTTATCATTTTCAATTTTATAAAGTGTTAACTACAGATTTCACTTCAAGGTACTTAAGAATCATAAAAGCACCACGTCCAACTTTTTTAAACCTCTTCATAATAATGGGATAAGGAAACTTTTATTCCACTAACCTAACAATTAAGAGTGTGTTTCATATTGATTTGCAATTATCTGTAAGGATATGTGGCTAACATTACTCTTCAGCTGTCTTAACTTTTGACGGAATATTCCGATATTGTGAATGTGCAATCCATGCTAATAGGAGCAATGTCCCCAACACTTACCCTTTCACGTCTGTCTAGCAATAAACATTTAAAAGATACATTATGGTCCATTAGATTTCTGAACAGGTGTCTCTTATGTTGCAACATGCCATTTTGCTCTTAGTTCTCATGCAAGTAGGTGCTCTTCATCCCCTTTCTCTATAACACTTTCGACTGGGTCGCACAGATGGTTTCTTGCCCTGCTCCAGATATAAATAATCGCCCCAATAAGGCAGTTTCTTATGAGAGTGAATACACATTTTATCATGTGTAATAGCTGCCGTAAACAATCTATATGCACTACAATATAAGACGAGCAAAATATGAAATAACCAACTTAGTCTTGTTTTTAGATGTTGCACGTCAGAGTGATGCTGATCAGCGGCCGATGTTTCCAAGAATTAGTACACAAGTTTTTGAATTATCTCATGGTTCGTAAGAGAATGTATCTTTTACTGCGACAATAATGACCGGCTGCAATATCTCATTAGCATCATACTTGCATCTGCAGCATCATTGATCAGAAGATCAACGATGCTGGTTTATCTGGGCTCGAATTCCGGGGTGGTGTCAGATTTTTGACAATAGTTGTTTTCCAGGGTCGAGTCCCGGGCGATTTCTACCTGCCATCGGCTTCGATAGAAAGTTTTTGTGATTATTGTAACAGTACCAGACGCATTTTGGAGTACTACTTTAACAAAGGGACCACAGATCGCGCGGAATCTTTCCTTCATCTTTCTTGTCCCCTACTCTCTCCTCACATTCGTACATTCATGCATTACACACACATCGCCAAAGCAATCAGGAGCTTAGAGATTGTCACGAATGGTTTGATTGATTGATTGATTGTTAGTTATTACAGGAGCGTCAGCGGCTGTGTTGATGGGAAAAACCACGGAAAACTACCCATCAATGCAGCCGGCGGTTAAAATTCTCCTCCAGACGCGAATGAATTTGACGTAGCTGAAAAGCTAGTCGGATGTAGCCCGCTAGTGGATACACCTGGAGGAGGAAAAATCCAAAAAACAACGCGTTGGTAGGACGCGTGGGCCGGATTTCAAGTACCAGCGTGGAGTACCGCCAACTCCTGGGATTGACCATACACAATACTACACCATAGTAGTTGACGCGCTGGGAATCGATAAGTTCTCGCTCACTTGACAACAATAGCATATTGAAGCAAATTTTAAGAATCTAAATGTTCTAAAACACCTGTTCTTTAAGCTGTAACCATCCATTATTCAAATCCACAGTTTAAAAATATTGAGATTAATAATGGTGCTCAAGAAACTTTGTGCATGAGGAAATAGTAGAATTCAAAATATTTTTCTGCAGATCTTTCACTCTTCAACTCAGAAAACCTTAATACGTGTCAGAGATCAAATGCACCCATGCTACTGTAATTATGTGTTTTAGAAAACTCCTTAAAACTTCAAAGGTGGATTTTAGATACTTTCTAGTACTTTAATTATAAAAAGTGATGGGTTCTGGTTTTCAACAAACACTGAAACTAAACTGGAGGAAAGGAAATGAGAAGCGATTAATTTGTCATCGCTGATAATTAATCTTTGTTACTATAGTTTAAATAAATGAAACTAGTTTCACCCGTGCGAACATTTTTAAATTATTGTTTCCAAAGTAAAAATCGCTTTTTCCTGAACTCAACTTCGGGAGGCCCACCTCTGAGCTTTACATTAAAGCATTGTAGGTCCGTAATGTCGGACCAATCACCGAATTAGTTAATTTTACATAAATAATGAGGTTCTATTCGATTATGCCAGCCAAAAATGTAAAAGAGTATCACTCGTATGCGGAATACGTGATACAAATAGGAAATTCTTTAATTAATTGGAAGAGCAGAGAGCAGAAAGAGGTGGCATTGTCAAAGATGATAGTCGAAGCTACTAGGAATATATGGTACAATATGTGAATGAAGATGGAAGAATTATTCTAGTTTTCAGAATTAGTGACCCACAATACACATTTTCAAGCTCCAACATTATCTGTACAACGTAAGTAGTATGCGAAAAAGTAAAAAGTGGAATTGAAAAGTAGAGTACCAAGTACCTTGGGCTGTTGGAATTAGAATATTTTGTATTCTTTCAGAAAGTTCAGTAAGTGACCTCCTGTTGCAAATTACATTTCCACACTGTTATCCCTTATATAGTAAATGTAGCAAATATAATAAATAATAGCTTGAAAGGTTCCTCATGTGTATTGTGGTGCAACGATATCGTGCAAGCCATACACCTATTCCATCCGCAAGAGGCGAAGAGAATCCGCCAGGGTCATTGCTCGCACCTAAGCGAGCGAAGTTACGGCGCTTGAGGATAAAACACTTTAACAAGTACCAGTAAACAAGTGGAACCCTCTTGCAACACTCGAATCCACATAGTCATTCAATGATTCTTTAATGGACTCTCGATAGATTTTTAGATGAAAAACGTTATTGTACTAATTAACGATTTGAGACCATCATAGTCAAATAACGATAAATGGCAAGCAAGATGGAAAAAATAATAGAATCTCCTTAATCGAAGAGACTATTTCAGAGAATCCAATTTCAATTACTAGTTTTTAAATAACTTGAAATGCACATACTGTTCTAATATTTTCGTAATGGGAGAGATAACTATGAATATGATGAGATCTATGTACATTAATTATTTTGAATAAATTGAGTAAAATTAGACAACAATGTTGGATATTATATGGCCCCCGTGGATACGCCACTGACGAAACGTATCTCAAAAGGAATTCATCTTGCTATCATCACTTCAGTGATGCTGAGTCGTTCATTTTCGTAATGTTAATACTTTATTGCAATGCCTCCAATTACCGAAAAACATACGAATACTTGTGGTTTGTTCTAGCAGTGTATATTTTTGAACGTTTTCACAGGTGGGTGATTATTATAATTTCAAGAAAGCTTCGCTAAACACTTATCAGGGGCCCCTCTTTCTCGCCTTCAAATCAAACAAACAATTAGGTCTTCCTAGCGGGAGAATTTACTCGCTACATATTTTGCTTCACATTTTATGAGTGTGCGGAGAAAGTGAATTTACAACATTCTTTGCGCGTAGGCATAAACACATTCCGAAGTGAAATTTTGTTATGGAATGGAAGGAAGTTATGGTATTGATGTTTCGAGTAAATATTGCAACATGATGCGTCAGTGGGTAGATTTCAAATATGTAATTATGTCACTATTATTCCAATATACATTCCTAGTAGTAAATTACTGATTCGACAAGACGAATGTTTGAAAAGGACAACTCAATTTGTATTGGTATGTGTGGCAAACATTGATAACAATTGTATTATCCTAATTGCAAGAAACTGAAATTAAAAGTTCCATATCTTATCTCATTACAGTCTTATTGATATTGAAATTAGATTACTTTAAATATGTTATATATATATATATATATATATATATATATGGAGAGAGAGAGAGAGAGAGAAAGAGAGAATCAAAATGTTAATTATTATGGGACATATTTGGTAAATAGTTCAATCCAGGTAATTATCAATAATTGTCTTATTCTTCAATACAAGTTTCGGGAAACTGCATTTTTTTATAACATGTGACCTTGTATTGTTTTTGTAGTAGCTAATAATGGAAACAAGAAGAGTTCCTAAATTACACAAAAGAGTCCTTAGGTTGTTATTTGAAGAAAAATTATATTTTAGTAATTACGTGGATTGAATTAATTTTTCCGCCTATTAATTTCCTTTTATGATTCGATATCTATTTCAATTCTCTTCTTTTATTTTATCTTGTTTGAGACGAAAACAAGCTGTGGTAGAAATAATACTAAGTTTCTAAATGTCATTCTTGTTAAATATGGCTCGACATACAGGCAGGGAAGAAAGGAGAAGAGAAGTTGACATTTACATCATTGAAAACGTAATTTGTACAGTTAGACGCAGCAAATAATGGCATTCCTGCTTCTTTTCATTCCAACTTAACGAGTACACCGTACTTACCCGAGCGTGCTGGAAAGAGCGGCGAGTTCAAGTGACGGCGGTAAAAGGAGTAACGAGCAATCCAGCTTTTGCTGAGCGAGAAGGCAACACTATTTCAAAACTCCTGCCCTTCCAGGAGCGCAACCGAACCACCTCAACAAATAGATGAAGCGCGAGATTTGCAAAGCGCTCCGGTGCGACACAGCTGCACTCTTTGTTCCGTGGAAGAGTCGCAATAATGGAAAGTGCGCAAACGAGAGAAGAAGCGCAAAGAGGTCGGGCAAAGGCCGCGGCGACGTTGCCAAACAAAGGAAGGCCCGTGAGGGAGCGCACCCTGTCTTTTGTAGCCCACGTTCTACCGCAGATCACCAACATTCGCACGAGAACTCATTTAGACGCTTCGCTTTGGATTGTGGCTCCTCTTCCCTTTCATTATCTATTGTTCTCTTTGTCCTCAGCGCCTTGAAATCATCTATTAAAGAAAAAGGTGGCTAGATTTTAACTTTCCCTGACTGTCGTGGGAAAATAATTTAGTCGAGCGTACATTTGGCAAGGAAAAATTATCAAATATACTAGTTTTCAACGTTTTGAAATTGGTTTTCTTATTCTGTAACTCAAGGTTCCGTCCAAACTCGTTTTCATAATATGTGAATTGTCTGGAATGACTGGAATCTGAAATAACACAGAATGCAGGGAATTATGATTTCGAATGATTTTGCGATCGATTTTGCATATCAAACAATTTAAGACTAGTTAATAAATTAAACAAATAAAAATGTGATAAATCAGTGTCTATAAATCTTTTAGTATTAGCAGATTTTCTAACGTAAAATTTGAAACGAATACAAATAAATATATTCCACATTTTTAAGATTGAAACCATGTGACAGTCTAACGTGGACTCTCTTCACTTAAATTGTAATTAAACATTGGAAAATTATTCTGTATTGTGATGTTTTCCCAAGTAATTCATCACAAACACATCAAAGTTCACAGCATTCTAATAACAAATTATCCACTGGGAACTTATTATACAGTTTTACTTTTCCCCAGAATAACGGTAAATCACAATAATAAGACCAATTATAATGAGAGTCATCACACAAATATAGAACATCATTTTTCGATGTTCCCACCAAGTTTTTCGCCTTATTCTCGTGGATTGTTTTTCAAACTGTGTTGCACCCATCTGCAAGGCTTCGCTTCTATTATCCAAGTCTGCCAGACGTTGCTCCCTTTCCAGTACTTTTTCCACATTCACTTGCATGATTCCAACCACTTCTTCAACTTGAGCTTTCACCATTTCCAAATGCTTTTGCGACTCATCCTTTGGTGCAGGTGCACATCCTTGAGAACCAAACGCATACTCATGAAAATATGGTACCTTATTTTCTCGAAGCATTGTAACGTTGCTAAATCTTCTAATTCTTCTAATTAATAAACTTGTTCGGAACCCACAAAGAGCATAAAGAAATCCACAAATATTTCATACCCTTTTGCGAGTGCTGCATGTTTATAAAACATCCAAAACAAGAAACAATTACAAACAAAAAAGAAACGAACACAGAGATGATAGCTCGCCAACAGTTCTGTGCACAACCACCAGGTGCCTGTTTCATAAGTACAATAGTTGGCATTAAGTCGTAAATTTTATCACTCGGTGTTTGAATACTTATCTAATGTTATTATTTAAAAATTTTTGCAACTACGATGTATTTTACGTAATTTATGAGAATTCTGATAAAAATTGAATTTAGAAAAATTAAATTTAAAAATTTAAGACATATCGATCAAATATATTTATATGGAGAATCTGGTTTTATAGCGTAGACCATTGATATACAATCAGTGCAATTGTCCTGAAGAAAGCAACTGTTACGAGTGTATCTTGCAACGGAAGAAATGGATTCTTAAAGTATCAAAAGAACATTTTTTTAGCAAATATTTTTAAGAATAAGTTACTTGCAAATATTGGAAAGAAGATCTTACAAGCATGCAACATCGAGCATTTAAAAGAAGTTGCTGTGTTAATAATTATTACTGCTGCTGTTGATTATTTCACTTTCAACATATGATTTCGAAAAAGCGTCTATTGTCTAATCTAGCAATTAACTAATTTATTTACATATGCAAGTGCAACGTTCAGATTTGATAGGCAGCACGTTATACAAACAGAAAACTGCAAGAAGAAACTCGGACTGAGCTTCTCCTCCAACCACTACAAAATCATTTATCTTAACCGACCGGAAATGAAGAGTAAACCGAATAGCCCGGAAACGAACCGTGAGCGAGACAATCCCGACCACTCAGTGATACATTAAGGGCCGTCACCGAACGTGGTCGATATCTCCGTGAGCGGTAGTCGTCCGGCGAGCAACACTGGGAAAAGCGGCTGCGCCAGGAAGAGGTTTACTGCTGCGGCGGGGGCGGGGCGAGGGGCGGAGGCGAAGACGCGGCGCTTATCCGGAGGCGGGCAGGCGTTCCGAGGAAGCGTCCGGGCACTTTCTCCGGCGTCGCGACGCCTACGACGCTGACGGCGATGGCGTCGTCACCTCGGGAACGCTCTGTGTGCGAGCGTTTCCAGACTCCAGCGGCGGGAGAGATACAGGCTAGGAGGGAAGGATAAGGAAGAAGTGGATGGAGGCAAGAGAGAAAAGGAAGAGAGGAAAGGAAAGAGAGCGAGTAGAAATAGAGGAAAGAGAGAGAGGAGAAAGAGAGAGAGAAAGAGAGAAAGAGGAAAGAGAGAGGAGAGAAAGAGGAAAGAGAGAGGAGAGAAAGAGGAAAGAGAGAGGAGAGAAAGAGGAAAGAGAGAGAGAGAGAGAAAGAGGAAAAAGAGAGAGAGAAAGAGAGAGAGAGAGAGAGTGGACGGGCGGGTTGCTTTCCACAGGTCACTGGTTCGATATCCGAAGCTCGAAGGACCATGGACGTGGCGGGTTGCCTTCCACAGGTCGCTGGTTCGATATCCGAAGCTCGAAGGACCATGGACGTGGCAGGTTACCTTTGCTTGTAGTGGACTGTATTATTGGTTGTTGAAAGTAGGTAGGCAATCCACTCAGTCCCTTTCGACGCTCATTAGGAATTTTGTAATAATGTGGATTATCATGGAAACACACTTCTCACCTTGCAGAATGATGTTTAATTACCTTGGAGTTGTCACAATTGTTCTTTACAATAAAAATACACGTAAGTTATTGTTCTCAATGTGAGAATACAGGAATTTTCCATCTTGAATCACGAAGCGCGAGAACATGTGCTCGCCTGGCAACTTATTTAATGTTTCGATAAGACAATGTGGCTTTCACTTGCCACAACTAAGCACAGAATATTACTTTCTGTATAAGAATTTACGTGATGTTTTAAACACGGAGCCCGAGATATACTTCTCGCACTGGCTTCTTCTCAGCGACTGATTTATACACAATGCTGAACTACAACAAATTGAAACAATGTGGCTTTTCACTTGGCCACAACATAAGCACAGAATATTACTTTCTGTATAAGAATTTACGTGATCTTTTAACACGGAGCCGAGACATGCTTCTAGCAAGGTGCTACTCAGAGACTGATTTATACACAATGCTGAACTACAACAAATTGAAACAATGTGGCTTTCACTGGCCACAACATAAGCACAGAATATTACTTTCTGTATAAGAATTTACGTGATCTTTTAACACGGAGCCCGAGACATGCTTCTAGCAAGGGTGCTACTCAGCGACTGACTTATACTTTTCGGTTTGCGGCACGCGAAGAGGGGATTTGAACTGATTTGAACTGGCCAATTAGCGACTGCTTTCCAGGGTTGCAGATGGCGAGGTGGGGTGAATTTGAACAGTCCAATAGGCAACTGCTAGAATTTGAAAATGTTCTAGAGCGGTTTAGAAGATTCGGGTCGCGAAAGCGAATATCACGCGGCGCAGTGGTGCCGCTTGGCTTATGGAACTTTCCATGCCGCGCTTCCGGTGTTGCCGCTTAGGGCGTAGGAAGCGTTTTATATTATACGTCCCTTTCTGTTTTTGCGTGGGCCGAACAGAGAGAAAGAGGAAAGAGAGAGAGAGAGAAAGAGGAAAGAGAGAGAGGAGAGAAAGGAAAGAGAGCAGAGTGCAGAGCGAGAGAGAGAGGAGAGAGAGGAGAGAGAGAGAGAGAGAGAGAGAGAGAGAGAGAGAGAACTGAAGGGCTGGGGTTTTAAGCCACGCTAATTCCATGCAAGAAGGGTGCAGGAAATATTTATCTTGTGTTTATCAGGTATTATATTAGTTATCGTGTATCTTAGGTATATATATTAAGTCTTCTAGATGTTTATTTTTAATATTTGCGTTGTCCCTTTTAATATGTTTTCCTTATTTAAGGTCGCCTTAGTAAGGTCATATAGCGACCACTGTAAGTGACATTGGGTGTAACGATAATGGTACATGGACACAAACATCCATGTTCCGGGCAGGATTCGAACCCTGGACACTTCAGGCACGAGGCAGATAACGATCTTCAGCCTTAGCGCCCTCAGCAATCCAGGCAGACCTTTTAATTTTGATATTTGTACTTTTTGGCAAAACGAATATCCGCTCATATGAAGTGAATTATTATTATTAGTATTATTAGTATTATTATTATTATTGTTGTTGTTGTTGTTGTTGTTGTTGTCCTAGGAGTAGAATTTCAAAATTTAGAGATTTCGTTTAGAAAAATATGAATTTTTATTCAACCAAATTTCCTGATTTTCCTTAAAATAAGAGGTAGTGGGCCGTAGATCTGTTATCACTTGTTCATGTTAACTACTTTTGAAGTAAAATTAATGAACGTTAACAATGTATTAAAATTAATAGAACTAAGGCTTATCTGCCCATTCAGACATTATAACAGGACGCGATAATTTACAAGATGACTTAAATATTCTAGTTACCTGGTTTAACAATTGGCAAATAAAGATAAATAACCAAAAGTCACAAGCAAAAATATTTTCTTTAAAACGAATCTCTCCTACTGATCCTCTTATTATCAATAATAAAGCAATTCCTTGGACTCCTTCTAACATTTCAATTACATACCTCGGATTACAACTAGATACTAAATTAACATGGAAAACACATATTTTATCCATAATAAATAAAACTAATCTTAAGCTTCTTAAGTTATCTCTTCCCACAGTTTCTATCATGTAATGTAAAAATTTTCATGAATCATGTATTATTTATAAACATAGTTTCTTTTAAGATTATTATCACTCTAAAAATTAATTTGTAAAAGTAATTTGTTAAGAGGTTGCTACTTAGTTCCTCCTCATATTCGGTATGATGTTAATGTAATTTTTCATACCCTTGAAAGACAAAATATTGTCGAACAAGGATCAATAAACAATTTTAAAAAAGGCTTATCTGCCGTCATTTGTTCATTACTTCATTTTCAAGACCAACTGCGAACAATACATACGTAATTATAATTAATTTTCGTCCTTTTGTTTTGCGAGATGCAATAAATACAGGGATATCTTTGCCCCATGACATAGTTGACGAAGTGAAGAAAGCGCGTATTTTAAGTGCGAAAATTGTCTGTTTTTCAATGAAAGAATCGGCAAGTATAAATAAACTCACTGACCAGCAATAGTTGACCTAATATTTCTTTTCAATGTTAAGTTCTTTGTAAGTGATGTATTACGTTTTCAAGTTAAGATGGATCGCAGGATATTTTACAATAGTCCACTACAATAAATAATTACACATGTCCGTGAACACCTATTAATACCGTAATAACACCGTAATAATTACTCACCGACATAAAACTATACTTAGGTTTTGAATTTCTGTACAGTGCATTCGTATGACTTTACTGTTGTAACTTTTGTATCCTTACTTTTGGGCGTTATAATTGCAAGTATTCAACTAGAAATGTTTTTAATTTTTAGCTTTAAATTTAAGAAATGCACGAGTTTAATTATAATGGGAATACTGCTTTCAACGCGATAATATTTAAAAAGAATTCGTGGGAATTATTTTGAATCAATTATTAATTGGAACCTTGGATCAACCACTCAGTCCACTTTCTGTAATATGGAAAAAAAGAAACGTTTCGTTCACGAAAATGATGCAAACACTAATACCTGGTGTTATTCAATTTTTGTATCACTTAACCTACCTGCAAGTTATTTACACCCAACAAAAAATAGCAGCATGTGTAATGTAATGATGTGTGATGTAATAATGTAGAAAAAATGTAATATATGAGGTAGGGTTATTTAAACCTTAAAAACACGTATTGGAAGTACAATAATAAAAATTAAAGGTAATACAAAATGGTAAGTTAATTATTCCTCAATTTTCAATTTATTGTTCATTATTCAGTACGATAGTCTTGACATCCAACAACTATACGAAATATACCTCCATAAGATAACATAACACAATCGAAACTATCCACGCTACCACGAATTCCGCCTCTATATTAGAATGAAATTTCAAGAGAAACACAAGACTGTTACAATATGAAAATATAATTATTTGCGAGTTGTATGAACTCGTGGTAAAGAATAATTGAGGGATGTAGCGACGGTAACCATGGACGCACGGTTGTTGAGAGAGACTGGATCGAGTTGGAGAGAAAATGGACGCCTGTATGTAAGCTGTGATTAATGTGAAATTTTGTTTTTAATACCCAATTACTAGTAACGTCTAGATATTGAATGTTTGGCGAAACTTTGGGAAAGGTTCTTCAGCAAATTAATCCGCGGTTTTATAGTACGGAGGAAGATGCGGAAGCGGAGAAGATGATATTTGTCGATTGATTCTGGATATATAATTTCATGAAGAATACAGTCCACACCGGCAGTAGTGAACTCGGATATAGTGAACTCTCGGTTATATGAACTTCATCGTTGACACCGTTTCACTTACATTACAAATAAGCACAAGAAAAGTCGGTTATAGTGAACTCTAAACCTCGGCTACAGTAAACGTAGGAAATGCAACATCCTGGAAATTAATTTCTTCCTGAAAAATAGTTCGACTAAGTGCCAAAAATGTCAACACTGGGCTGATTGGACAGAAGGCCGACCAAAGGTCATCATCGAAGAAGTCTCCCCTGAGAAGGAGGTATCGACATGAGTGAAGACCTTTCTGATTACCTTGTGCCACACAATTTCACTTCGGGAACAAAGCCGTGTCCTGCGCAGACTACAACTGGGGTCAGTGACGCGGGTCTGCTTGCTCCAGTTTCAAACTTACTGTTGCTTGAGATTCCGAGCGACAAAGCTCGTCGTGCTCTACGTAGGCGACAGGAAGCGCGCGACTACCACAGCCCTACAGCCTGGCGACACCCGCCGCGCCGCCCGGAAAAGCGACAGGTTTCATTTATCCCTTGCGCCATTGCTCTACCGAAAGGATCTCGTATGTTATAATGGCGAATAAAAGGGCCTTCGAAAAGTGGGACGCTCAGTGCACATAAGAGGTGGATCCTTAGAGATAGTGAACAATGAAGAATCAGGTGGCGAACGCCGGAGTAGTACTCTAAGAAACGGGCCACGGAGCGCGCGCGATCCTTCCTTCCGCTTCCCTTACACACACACTTACGTCCTATCCTCTCCCCTTACACACACTTAGACTAACATGCACTACACTACCTCATATTCCGGGAGACCGGTCGGGGACTTAGAGCTTGTCCTGACTGAGGCAGTGCCCCGCTGGTGGGAGAGTCATAGGGGGAAACCCGCTAGCCGACGGTAGGTCGGCGCTGTATCTCGCCATCCAGCGGGGGAAGATCACCGCCTTCCCCCGAGGAAAAATCATGCCCTACATTTACGGAACTAATGACCTAAGCTGTTGACGCGCCCGAAATCATTAATCCAAGATGCTCTACCGAAAGAATCTCGTATGTTATTATGGCGAATCCAATCACTAACCAAAAATCAAGTATGGAATGAGCACGAACTCTGGAAAAGGATATAGAGAAACTAGTAATGAAAAATGTACGCACTAAACAATTGAAAACAATCGCTGTTTTTAAGGTTAAATTAAGATATCAAAATTTTCAATTTGTGCTGTTAATGTATTTTTCATTTTCTCTACATTAATAAAAGCAATAATTGTGTATTAAACCTATTTAATTTTGACATCATCGGATATAGTGAACAAAAAACTTAAGTCCCCATGAGTTCTCTGTAACCTGAGTTTACTGTACGTTTGCTTGTGTTTGAACTTATTGTTCTTATTTAAATTACATCAAGAGAAGGGCCAATACATATAGTGACATTGGTGAGTGGCAATAGTGCTGCAGCAGATTTAAATGGGCGTTACAGAGGATCGTAGGCATTCACATGTGTGTACGCTCTTGAAGGAACATTGGGTTCTTTAGATTCGTAACTGGGTCACAGAGGGATTTGATTAGAAATGTAATTTTGTAAACATTACAAAGATTGTTACTGTGACTTTAAAAATAATATATGTGTGTTATGAACGTCAAATTATGATACAAAAGAAGGGGTGTACGAAGTTTCCATTACTATGAATATTAGCGCGATAGGCGGATCATAATAGAGAAGTCAATTGAGATAGAGGCGGTGCAAATGAGTTATTAAAGATTGATGAAAGTAGTTGTGACGATTGTGATAGTGGAAGTTTTATAGGAATTGTCATTTGAGGAGTATTGAATCCCACTGGACGATGGCGAGTTGTTCAGTTCGAAGTCAGCCGAGTGAACATGACCGACCGAGTGCGACCCACCGTCGGTTTCAAGCCGTAAGGCCAGCTCCCGACCTGAGACGTCTAGGGGGTGGCGAACACAATTCGCCGGATGGTCAGCTAGCTCAGTAAGACGTCCCAGTGTGGACACAAATAATAAAAAAAAAGAAGAATAGGGGGGTCAGGGTCGTGAAGAACGTTTTGGATTGGATGCAAATTACTAAAAACTCGAGTTAGAATCACTTTTCACTTATTTTAGTATATTCTAGAAAAATTGCTGTTGTGACAATTACATGAAATGGCACTAAAAATCAAATACACAATAACTATGACTGGCTGGAAGAAAAGACACAACACACTCTAATGACTAAATACACAACTTCTTGCTCTCATTTATAACACAAACTTTCAATGAACACACTTTCAGCAATACTGAGAATCGTTAAAAAAATTACTTTATACAAAAGAAAACAAATTGAGAATCAAAGCTAGTAATTCTGAATTAACACTGCTTTAAAGTGAAATTCCCTCTCTAAGAATTCAGAGAATAATTAATACAGGCATTCGTCTCTTACTCAGAATCTTATTCACTAATTTACAATTTTACATTTTCAAATCCTTTAAAAAAGAAAAGATTGATTCTGTCTTCTCGTGCTAGAGATAGGAAACAAATGTACTTCTGCTTTCTTTATCTTTTAGTATAGCAAATACTTTACTCTCCCCTCTTTCTACGTAAAGAATTTAGAATAAGCTTTCCGTTTACAAATGAATTACTCCTTTCAATATAAAAACTGTTCATTTGGCACGACCTTACTTTTGCTTCTCGGCCGCGTCGAGAAATCCGTTGCGCCTTCTGGTGTTGGTGGCCTTGAAGAGTCGGAGCTTCGGGTTGAGAACAGTGTGTAGCCCCCTCTGCAGAACCGCTCGCTCTCCCGGTCGAAATTCAGTCGCCCACCAGAAACGTGTTCTCCGTCTCGTACAAGGTTAATATTCTTTCGTACTCATATATAAATTTTAATTGACTTCCAATTATGACGGTTAATAACCAACTGGATATTCAGAGTGTTGAATTAAATCCAGAGATCAACCTTTTATACGAGCACACAAAATTTAAGAGAGCAAATAATAAAAACTGGAAAAAAGAGAAATGAATGCAACTATTAATTTACTGCCACATGTTCAAAAACTCCTCTCCCTTCATTCTCCTATCATAAATGCACAACGTCTCTTATTATCTTTCTCTCGAGATTACGTTCAAATTAATTTATAATGGGATATTTACCTCTTCTTATCTTCCTGAAGAGATTTATAAAAGACGCCGATCTGAAGTCCGCTGCAATACGAATCCCTGGCGTGTCGTCGGTACGTCTGCACAGTTCCGCTGCTGGCCTCAGAAAGAACTTTTTTTTCCGTCTGACTACCGGTCTCGCACGATCTATTGTGGCGTTCTCTATTGACCTAATTTTCAGTTAGCATTCTTTCGTATTCTTCCGCGTTGGCGCGCGTTTGAACTGCTCCTTTCTCTCGCTCTCTTGTGTTTCATGTGACACGTTTTCGAAGCATAAGAAAACGACGGTCATAATAGATATGTAGAGGACGATGGAGATTTAAGAAGACTACTAGAAAAGTGGTTGACAACATAACGGAGTCACTGAAACTTAAAGAATAACTGAAACGTTGAATCATTGTTTGAAAGTTTTGGATGGAAAACTAAAAACTTGTATTACTAAATTCCGTACCCGATTATTAACGTTGGAAAATGACAAACATTTCATTTATTAAAAAGTCAAACCGTTATGTTTAAATTTGGTGAAAGATTTTTTAATATTAGGTTTGATAGTAACGGAAAGAAAGTAAATCACAGAGAATAGAAGTGGGGTATTTTTGTTTAAATTTATGAGTATTGTATAGTCTTTCTTTCTTAAGTTTTGATTTTGGTTTATTATTGAATTAAATGAGAAGATTTTTATTAAATTTCATCGATAAGTGAAATGTTTGAGCATTACCTCTATTTACCATGCTAAGTCCCAGGTCCTTTCAAATTCATTGACAATATCTTCTTACTGCTCAGATCTTCAATATTCAGTAGAATTTGATAATACTAATACCTTAGGATCCCGAATGGACCGGGACCAAGGGGATTTCACTTGCACGATTCCTCAAGCTGAGTGGTTGGCACTTACCAACTCTAGCTCAAGGGTCAACAGTGATTGAAAGTGAAAACATGAAGAATGAAAATAAGAATTGACAGCAATCCTACTTCGTTACATCATACATTTCACTTGGAGTAGAAGTAAATTTGAATTCCAGGAGCCAGAGTTGGTCTTTCAAGGTGTAAATCACGACTGCAACAGTTTGTCAACAAATTATTAATTGTGAAGTAGACGATTTTTACTGTATATATGCGTTGTTGGAGGCGAACCACCAATCATCTACGTAATTAGTCATTGATTCCAAACTGTCAACAAACATCTAGCCGTTCTAAACAGGGATAATTGGTATGTAATCCAGGATTGACATCGGTTCACAAGGAATACAACACCAATTCCAAGTTCAAGAGATAAAGGATAAGATCATTGTATGTAATTCATCTGATTCGTCATGATTATTAAATCGATAGAACCACATTACTTGCAAAAAACAATGAGGTGTATAATGAATCATTAATACTGTTGTACCCTAGATGCAAAGACACAGTGTAGTGTGAACGTATCATTTTCATCCATCTTCATCAGTTTTGTAATAATACAAATTCTGGTAATCGTCGTGATTACTGCATTATGCAGTGTAACATGCGAAACCAAACTTAAAATATACTCAGTTTTATTCAGAACTACTTGACAGAGTCAGTCCTGCAAAGATTTCAGATACTTTCATTTTTTAACATTGTTTCCAGTTATCTACTCTAGTTTAGACTACATAAGTGTAATGACAGCTGATCGAAATCGATCTGTAAATGCATTTTAAAATTCATCTTAGACTTCAGATTTTTATTCTTTTTTAGGAATTAAGTACAAAATCATTATTATAGTTATTCAGATGAAATATACGATTATTACCTTCTTTAAAACTATATTCTCGATATCGTAAGTTCTCAGAGAAGCGTTTTATTTTTATGATCACAAATACCTTTAGAATCAGATTCTTCATGGGGTCCCGGTACTGGTCAATGTAGTAGTTCCAATTACGTCCACAAATAAAAATGCAATTAGGAATTCCTTTGGCCATGCTCCATAAATCAGTAGCTTCTATTTGTATTATAACTTCAATTACTTCATATGATGACAAATTTTAGTACTTGTTACGTAACATTCTAGTACATTTTCATTCATTTCATGAATGATTTTCCATTTTTACTTATCCACATCTTTTGATTATTCTACGATACTAATATTTATTTGCGACATTTACAATAATCTTTTTTTCATATGATATGAAAATTGCTTTCTCTTGTAATAAGTACACCCTTCGACAGACAGTTCATATCGATCAATTGTTTAATGTCCAGAATTTACGTCAACTCAAGAGCATTTTTAATACGACGAACGTCTGCGGGCATGGCGGAGTTTATTTTGAGATTGCAGTGCACTGGTTGGAGTTTGGATCAAGATAAGGAATTTTATCATTAACTAGAAAACTGCACAAGAATTCCTTTTTCGAATTAGGCTGTTTAAATATTATTTCAAATATCTTTATTTAAATATCAATTTTTGATGGAGATTTCTATGAATTTCACACCAAAAATATGATGTTAAAAAGTAGAATTAGGTTACAAAATATACGTAAAAAATATTTGTTTGTAAATATTTATTTATTTATTTATTTTACGTCAAAAACAGTTAAAAACTGCGTATGACGTGCTATGGGAAAAGTGAATTGTGTGCACAGTTTCAAAAGTCTGTGATCCCTACACTAAGTCATATACTACTTAAATTTTGAATTTTTGAAAGGAGAAAAAACAACAAAAACTCCATGTAATAAAATCTATTTTCAAGGATAATTAATTAATTAATTAATTAAGCAAATGAATTAATGAATAAACGAATAAATGAATATAGATTATATATATATATACATAAAAGTATTAATTTATTACTTAATAGTTGCGTTAATACATAAATAACTAGATTAATATTCATTTTCATCACAAATCTTTAATCATCACAAAGTTCCCATTCCAGAAAATGCGCATATTCGCAGCCCACCTTCCTCGTCGTAAAAATCTTCCTCCGAAAACGTATTTCGAAACGAATGTATTTCATAATTAATAACCTTGAAACAAAGAATAAATTGTTAAAATGGGGCTAGGTAAAGGACAAAAGAAAAAAAATATTTTGTAAACTCATTTATTAAGTAAAATGAATTAATGAGTAAACGAATAAATGATTATGGTTGAAAATAAATAGATAAATTAAATAAAATAATAAAATAAATAAATATAGAAAGAGAATAGAGTAAATAAATATGAGAAGAGAGAGAAATACATAGATGAATAAATATATTAAATAATTAATAGAAAAATTAAAAAATAAATATTCATTTTCGTCACAAATTTTCTTTTCCGGAAAATGCGCCCTATCATAGCATCCCTTACTCCGCGCAAATATCTTCCTGGGGAAGGTGTGCGCGCGTGAAACCGGTTGGCGTAGGCGGCGGCGTAGGTCGGAGCGCGCGGGTCGCCGACCCACCTGCGGCGTGGCGCGCAGGTGCCCGGGGCCGCGACCCCACGACCCCCTCCACCCGCCCGCCGGGGAAAGGCGCGGCTTCCGCGTGCGCACCCACAGACATCAAGTGGCGAGGGGGAAGACGAGAGGGAAATGCGACGCTATGTGACTAAAACGAGAAGAGTATGAAATCGAAGATGAAATTAGAAAATAACCCCCTGCCTGAATTATTTTGAAAAAATTGATTACACCCTTTTATAATTTAAAAAAATATTATTTTTTCTCAAATTTTGAAATGACATACTGTTAAACTTTTAGGTGAGATGGAAACGACATAAAATTTTAATTGCATTTCTGCAATTTTTTAAGGTGAACGTTTGAACTATCTATACCTTCGTACAGCGTGCCCGTACGGGCACGCTAGGCAGATAGATAAATTAATAAAGGAGTTAATCATTATGTAATATTATATCATATAATATGACTAGCTGGACGTGTGTGCTGCAACTTTCCACTTGTACAAAGCATTGTTTTAAAAATGTGCAAATACTTTCATGCTGGATCAAAACTTTCAGCGGTCAGCTCCTGACCCGTATGATAGGCATTATAAATCCGTCATGATTGGCCTATGATGCATCAATTGTGACCACCTATGCGTGATACAAAGCAGTGGTACCCAGAAAATCAAAATCTAGTTGTGTGAAAAAGAAGGTTAAAGAAAAAAGGTTCTTAATTTGTGGAATACTTCACAAAGAAACATAAGTCGGGTGAGGCAAGGGCGAAAGAAGAGGGAAATGTGACGCTATGGCAGAAAAGGTATCTGAACTGAGAAGAGTACGAAATCGAAGATTAAATTGGAAAATCAATTAATAAAAAAGTTAACCATAATGTAATAGTATCATCTCCTATCTTATTTCAGTGGTATTGATGAGTTTTGCGACTCTCACACTCAACCAAACTTTATAAATGAGTCTCTAAAAATAATTTCACGGAGACGTGACGAATTGCACTTTAACTTCAAAAGTATGAAGGATTTGTTGAAAAATACGAATTTAAATATTCATATCAAATGCAACCCACAACACTCGTGCAGTTGTGTTAAAATCTATGTAGTTATGTAACTCCAAAACGAAGCGTTCTAAGGCCTTATACCTAGGAAAATTGCGGCAGAAAGCCATTACATTTTGTTGCATTTTGGCAGCTATTACATTTTTGTTGGTCCGGCACTTCTCGATACTTCACTGCATTGCATTTCAATCGTAAACATTGGAAAGAATTGAGTTTTTACGTATCTGATCCCGTATTTTCCCAGGGACAATTTTACGTAGCTTTCTCAAGAGTAAAAAGCTTTGCTAATATTTTTGTGACTATCAAGGAAAGCGAAAAGCTAACTATCAAGGAAAATTATATATTCACTTAAAATATTGTCTTTAAGGAAGTTTTTGAATTGTACCAAATTGTCTCCAATTCTGAATAAATCATTTTTGAACATTTGTTTTAAATAACAATTGCATTGTTTTCTATTTTTATTTAATATTCTGTAAGTACATTGGAAGTTATCTCTAAACATTTTTTAAACAAATAAACACGTTTCGTCAACAACTTTGTCTCTTAATGTGAAAATGGAAGAATAGGGAAGAGGGTGGGGTTTAACATGCCACAGTTGTCGCACAGGTGAGCTAGTACGTATCCTGTAATATAATTACTGGACCTGTGTGCTATAGCTTTCCACACTTTCAAAAAAATTTTAAAAAAGTTAAAATTTCTTCATACTGGATCAAACCTTTCAGCGGCCAGTCCCATGACTGACTTATGGACGCATCAATTTAATTTTACATATATTTCGATGTTCTTCGCGATTCTGGTAACAAATAAGCGCTACGGAGTGGTGGTACCCCGAAAATCTAAAACTTCAAATATAAAAAGGAGGACAAAGAGGTCTTACAACATAACTCGGGATCCACCCTCACGTATTTCTTTGAATGTTTCCTCTTCACGCCTTCTCGCATGTCCCTGTCACCTTCTCAGCTTGTTCCCCGCAAATTCCTCACATGTTTCCTCCCATTCTCCCATCATGATTACCGCACATTTCCCTTCATATTTCACTACATACAAACGTTTCCCGTATGTATCCTAAATGTTTTTCTGCGTGTTCACCATTAGATTCCCTACCATATTAACCGCATGCTGCTTCCCATGTTTCCTTCACTTTTTCCCTATCCGTTCCTCTTAATATTCTCCATATATTCTCCCATAAACTCTCCAAATGTCCGCCGCATGTTTTCGCTATATTAATCTGGAAATTAAACTGGAAGTTCAAATAATGATCTTAAGTAGTTTTTATAACAAAATATTTTATAAACGTTACGGCACGGCGGCAGATAGGGCAGTGGCTGCCTTGCCGAATGAAACGAGAAGATCTGAATAGTCAAACCACCCAGAAGAGCAGAAACCTCTGCAAAAATATGGAAGTGTCCCAAAGATTTGTGTTCCAAAAATTGAAATCTTGAAACACCAAAACTAAAACCCTTGTTTTAAATGTTAAAATACTTTCATACTGGAACTCAACTTTTATCGTTTCTGGTAATCATTTTTAGGTAAGATGGAACTTTCGGAATACGCAATAACATTCTAAAGGATATCTTTCTGGGGATTACAGTAACGTAAATATAACTTGCTACCCTTTTAAGGGTTTAGGGCTCCAAGACCCATCGTTTCCGAGTTACGCACAATGGTAAAGTGTGTGGCAGCGTAATGTGTTTTGAGGGTTGCAGGTGCGTCTGATAATCCAAAAATGCCATAATCTGCGAACGGGTATGTTTCTTGTCTTGCATCTCTTTGATGGACCGCAGAGCGATAATTTCCTATCCTCGACACTCGTTTCAATATCTAATAAGAATGAAAATTTAATGTTGTATATGTTTTCCCAATGTAATATTTTTCAAAGACGACAAACCAATAATTTACTATGCAGATAAATTGTACGTATACGTTATTAATTTTTTAAACTGAACTTTTATTTTTAATCTTAAGTGTAGATCCTGCGTAAACAATTATAGAATGGGAAAGAAGAATGTGATGTTGAAATGCGTTCTGAAATATATATTTTTCGATCATATTCAATGTAACCGAAGAGTCTTATAATTTTACACTCGCTTCTTTCCCAAATACGAGTAAAAGAGAAACAGATTATCAAAAAAATTTCACAGTGAAATATCACAGGAGAGGAAGAAGAAAAGAGAGAAGGAGAAAGGAGAGAAGGAGAAAAGAGAGAAGGAGAAAAGAGAGAAGGAGAAAAGAGAGAAGGAGAAAGGAGAGAAGGAGAAAGGAGAGAAGGAGAAAAGAGAAGGGAAAGAGAGAAGGGAGGAGGAGACAGTGAGTGTGAAGAAAGGAGTGAAAGACAATGTCTGGTCGGGACTGTGACAGCGGAAGCATTGGCTGTGTCAACCCATGACGGAGACAGAGAGCCGGGCAAAGATTGAGTAACGACCTGCGAATGCAGCGTTGTAGGAGAAAGCCCAACCCAACAGGATTTGACCGGAATGCGTTCGTAGTAAGTTCTTCCTTAGAAGAAGGAACGCCTTCGGTTTCCTTTCTTCTCTTTTTTATTTGTTGCTGACTCATTATTTTTCAGAAATGTGCGTTAGTAACGATCTCTCGAGCTCGAAAAATGGCATGTAACAGTTTTCTGGAGATTCTTGGTAGGTCAACCTAGTTCTTATTCGGAAGATCATAACTGATAACATTATGATTTAGTTAGAACACCAGTGAACGAAGGAATTGTCTCAAATTACCGTGAAAAAGGAACTTCTAAAAGTATTTACTCTTCGATTATTTATAAACCAGGAACAGTTTTACGTTTCGAACAAAGATGAATGCTCCAACGGATAGGTAACCTCTGGGTCGACGATCATGACGTAACAATATTTTGGGCGTTGCGATTTCGCGCTTTCACCTTTCCAAATAACATAATGTAATATAGATAGATTCCTACAAAATGTTAAATCACGCATGTTAATTATCTTTATTAGAAGACAATGTAGATGTCAATGTACTCCAATGTTGTTTTTTTTTCGGATTTTCACTTCGGATCTATTAGAAAACAATGTGCCTAAGTAACTTGAACTTGTAAATGCAACTACCCATTTATTTATTTAAAAATATTTTATTAGAGTAATTGATAAAGGATGGTTTTCAGTTTGTTAGTACACTCCACAAACAAAATTACCGCAAAGGTAACATTAATCTTAAATTCTGTGTAGCATTTCTAGGGAGTGGAAGTGTTTTAAGAAAGAAACGAGACAACCTTTATCCGTCTGCTCCACTAAGAAGCGAAGTTAATATGATATGTCTTTCCATTAACAAACAAAAATACTAGTATATTGTTGAGTGTTAACAGCCGTAGATTTGCTATTGTGAATCTACTATTAAAATCTTCGTGTCTTAGATTAATGAAAACTTAGTTTTCTCTGAAATAACGCTCCTTATTAATTTGCATCAGTAATAATCAGTCTTTGTGTAGTGCTCTAAATTTAGATTATGACATCATCTCGCTCCTTTGTTTACGACGGGCAATTCACAATAACGTTTGCTAAAGTTCGTGGAGTATTAATTACGTACTTTAATTTCACGTAGATGTGCCTGTTTTGGGTTCGAAGTAAGTTTAAAGAGCTCTTGCCGTGCGTGTGAGATAGTAAGAAATTAAACATCCCATATTATTAACGCATTCCAGTCACTTTCTCCCTTTTTTCTTCAGGAGCTCATGGCGAGGGACTCCCCGGTTCACTGCGTCAGTGATATCCAGAGACAGCGCTGGAGTGACGGAGTTGTGTAGAGGTGACGTGGGGAGGTGCGGTTGGCTACAAAGCGCGATGAGTTAGGTGTTGCCTTGAGAGCTCTCACTGACAAATATTAGCCCCAAAAAGTGACGAGTTTCTCCTCTGTATTTCCTTTCCGTTTTCACAGTTATTCACTTCAATCAACATTTTTTCTGGGCAATGTGCTGGTGCACGAGAATTGTAATCCAATAGGATTTTCTTGAGCACTTCATATGAAGAATTATCAGCAATACGATTTGTTGATTGATTCATGAGATTACATATTTCTTGAGCAATTAATATGAGGATACTATTTCACAAACAATAATGGTAAATTTCCATGCTTTGCGTTAAGGCAATAAGAAATGTTATCTCAGGAATTATGAAATAAAATTAAACCTTAGAGTAGGAAATAAAGTATAAAATTTTAGATTGAATACTGTTAGAATAAAGTAAAAACAACAAATTAATCATCGATTTATTAACATAATCAGATCAGCACTAGTGTATTGCGGTGCACCAGCACGAAACTATCTCATGCCGTAGCAAACCACAGACATGTAATTACGGAACCTCGTAATTGGTCAACTAGCAATTAGTGGAGTAACCCAGATTAATGCTGGCTTCAGTAATTGTTATTTATTAACCATCTTCTTGTTATGTTGAAAGTTGTTTGAAACGTAAAAGCATTCCATTTAATCATTTCTTGTGTTCCTGGGTCTCTTATCACTGCAGTAGACATATTGCAAAAGAATCATTATTCTTTCGAAAACAGGATTAAGTGTACTAAATATATTCGGAGCAGTCTCCGGAAATAAAAAGAAAGTGCTTTTTACAATTTGTAAAGAGAAATCTGTCGAGTTTTTTCCATTAAATTAAGGTGTGTAAAGCTACTTTAATATTATTAAGAAAACTATCAAAACAGAACAGTGCTTGAATTGGGAAAAATAATAAATGGAGTATTATACCGAGGTGAAAAAGTCATGAGATACCTACTAATTGACCGGACTTCCTTTTACCCGGCGAAATGCAACTACACGACATGGCACGGTATCAATCTCGACTCGACTTGACGTGGCATGATACAATCCAACACAAGTCGCTGGAAGTCATGTGTAGAAATATTGAGCTTATTCTGCCTCTAAAGCCTTCCATAATTGTGAAAGTGCAGGACATTTGGCACGAACTGACCTCTCGATTATGTTCCATAAATGTTCGATGGGATTTATGTTAGGCAATTTGGGTGGCCAAATCATTCGCTCGAATTGTGCAGAATGTTTCTCAAACCATTCGCGAATAATTGTAACACGATGACATGGAACATTATCATTCATAAAACTTCCATCGTTGTTTGGGAACATGAAGTCCATGAACAGTCTCCAAGCAAATGGTATCCAAGTATCTGAACGTAACCATTTCATTTCCAGTCAGAGATTATTCAGTTGTACCATAGGCCCATGTCTTATGATGATAACAACTACATTATTCTTCTGTTGCGTGTACGACCTCTCTCGATTAGGCATTCGTCCAGTTTATCTTTATCCATTTAGCTAAAGGTGAGATTGACCTTTGCTCTACATATGAACATTATTTGCACCCTTGTGTGACACCCCCTGTTTATTCCTCCCTTAACACGCCACGCAGTCTTTTTTTACTGTTTTTGGTGTTAAATAAAAACTTTAAATAAATAAAACTCACTTTGTAATGAATCGTTCAACGGGAATACGTTATATAAAACATTTACAATCTAAGTAATCACTTCCTCCACAGTAGGTGACTGGTAAAACTTTTCTCATCAGGATTCCTGACGGTTAATTACCTCTAACACTTAAGACGCACAAGGTGGAGAAAGTGAATACACATGCAATATAACTCGCGCGTATGATGATATAATGTAAATTCTTTGACACGATGCTCTAAGATAAAAAATATCGTTGCTAAATTAAGGAAGAAGCAAGAGTTGGGGTCGTTACCAATAATATTGTGATATTATTTAAAAATTCTAATACCTTTAAGTTTCCCTTTTTTTTAAACAAATGACATATGTCTTGTTTGAGGAACGCCACTAATATTTTCACGTATCCAAATCGTAATCGTTGTCAAAAAGCGAAAGCAGTTGTATGCTCGAAATATCAGATTTGGAAATAATTGTAAGTGCACTAACTTCTTAAAATTACGCCCTTCTGTTAATTCACAATAGAAAGTGCTGAAAAATGAGAATTACTATGAGAAGTCGATTTAATTTTTTAATTTAAAAGATCGAAAAATAATCCACAATCTCAACACTTTTGCCCATTTACAAGTCAAAAAATTGAATTAGAAATGGTTCATTTCAGATTTATCATTACTCAATAACAACCATAAGAATAACAGTCATAACCGTCAATCCAAAATTCGTAACGCACAGAAAACTCAATTGCATGTTTCTCCAACTGTTGAGATTATAGCTTCCCCCTTCCATCGGCAAGGCGTTCCCGCAATCGTAACGTAATAGCACTCGAAAGATTTTCTGCGCGATGGGTGTGTTGTTTCACGCAGCACCCGCGGCTCCGCGGTGGCCTTGAGAGCGAAGTGTTTGAGAAAACCACTTTCCTTTGTTCATACTCCGACAATAGCCCGGCCGCCTTGTGACCAGAACACTTTTCACTTACCGCCCCCCTAGCTGCTGTTTATGATAACGCCGCCGTCGAAACAACACCAGTTCCCCCGTTTTCTCACGCTTGTGTTCCGCCGCTGGATGGCGGTGGTTGGGCGGAGCACTTACGCAAACAAACTCGCGAAACGCCGCACCGGCCCAGGCGGCCGGCGAGAAAGAAACCGGAAATTTCTCTCTTTCAGGGTCAGGCGGACGCGGCCGGGTGGGTGTGGTGGAGAGTTCGCGGAGGTTGTGTGGGTCACCACTGGCAAGCGGGATGGTTCTGTTGTACGCGTCGAAAAGGTTAACGGAACAATGCTAACGCTATTATCTGAGAACAAGTCAGGTGCTAAGATGACGCGGTATTTCTGCGCAATCGTGGCGCTCAGACACACAGTGGCATGTAAGTTAGAGTCAAGTATGTCCAGTCCCAAGTTATGTTAAAAAACTAGAATATTAAAAACTAAGACAATGCTTCTTAGATTGACTACGTAATGATTCCGAGTGCGTCAATTCCGTTGTAGCTCATTAGTTCCGTAGGACAATGTTATAGAGTATCCCTGTAGGTAGTGATGTTTCTCACCTGTTAAAACGTGAGATCAGGTAATGACCTAAACATGCGGGGTTTCCCTCTCTAAGTATCTCCTCCAAGAAAACACCACCAAATCGTCGCCGAGCTAACACAATATCCAATTTTTTCGTTACATATTTTGACATATTTAGGGTTGTATTACATATTTTACATATTTCGCTATTTTCACAAAATTTTTTATGCTATCAATTTTCTTTATTTTTATTTCATATTTTCATGAAAAGTATTTCTTTATCTGCATTTTTCCTACATTATTACTCCGTGCTGCCTACTCCAGTTACACTACGTGAAGATGCGGTACAAAGCTGTTACAATCCGGTGCGCTTGCTTCAATCATATCAGTGGCGGGAAGAGTGCCTCAATGACTGAGATCATTTTTACCTTTAGGTGTGAAATGTATCACTGATCCCGCGTTTCGTGACTTTTACCTTCATTTCCTAGACACTTTGGCATTCGCCTTTGGTAACTCTAATTTGCATTTAATAACATTTCCATGAGAATGCCGCAAGCTGCAGTGATTGTTTGCTGGCCGAAGATATCGCCAGTTTATACGATGACTTCTACTGCGTCTAGTCTGGCTGCCAAGCTACGGTCCTCGGTAGCAATAGATGAAGCTTTTCCTACAGACGGGAAAGTTGTATGGTGCAAAGTGTGCATCAACGGGGGCTCTTCCATTATTTTTAAAATGTTTGTATCATTTTTAAAATTTGTTTAGAAAATGTGCTATGATTTAGTACATATTATTACTGTTTTCATTACATATTTACGTGCATATTTTGACATTTCATATTGCGTATTTTTCCGGTCTCTAGTGATGAGAGGGAGGAACAGATAGAGAGAAGGGGTTGGATGGGCGGGACGGGAGGTTGGAGCTATGGTATGTCATATAGGGTCTATGGACGAAGCGTGTGTCCGGGAAAAAAAAAAAAGGGGGTTCAAGACAACCATAGTAGTCCCATAGAACTTGCAGGAGAAACGGACGTAGGGAATTAAGCGGGAGGAACATAAATCGGAATGGGAGAGGCGGCAATTGTATGCAGGACGCCACGCCAGATGCAGGATGACACGCCAAATAAGTGCGTGCGGAGGATATGGGCGAAAACCGATGAATGCTAGGAACAGATAGAGTGAAAGGGGATGGATAGGCCGGGCGTGAGTTGAATCAGGACGTAGTGTATAAATAATATATATGTTATACATACAGTCAACAAATACAGTTTACAAATTCCAACTAAGTGCCTGCAGTTATGCCTAAAAATATCAATAATGCGGAGGCGCGTCCAATCGTTACATTAGTAGAAAACATAGCATTGCCGAAAGTGCAGTATTCCAATTTTTTTTGTGGATGAGGGTAATAATGAAAATATTGGTAATAGAGCTATTATTTCACTATCTTTGCGAAGTTGTCGCAGAATAAAGGACATTAATCAGAGATATACATCCGAATATCTTAACAGAAAACAGTAGTCTTAGTTGTTTAAGATGTTAAGTTTAGCAATGATCGAATAAACGGTATGTTAGGCCTCGTATTTCACTCATCGTGATTAACATTTTTAAGACGAATGTCAAAGGATAAAATAGACACAAAACACGGTATTCGTTCGTGCAATGTTTCAATGAAATTCATTGTGCATTAATAAACTAGATATTTAAGATATCCTGCTGGGAAGCTGTACGGCTGTAGAAGTCGCGTATGTATTTCGAAAATTACCTAACAGTTGATCTCCCACGGTGTACTCTGTGGCTTTGGAGAGACAATTCGAAGGTCGAAACATAGTTTTGTTTCTTGAAACAACAGGCGTAACCGTCTGAGTGACAGCTGACCATGAAGTATGTTTATGGTAAAATCACAGTTTCCCTTCTGCTCGGCCCATTGTAGAGTTAATCACAGAACATCCATTGTAGAAAGATTGTTGTTGCAAATGGCGAAGGCAAGAATTGTTTATTCACAAAACGTAATGCACACAATTATGAAAATGGATTTTAGGATCGCTCATTGTAGCACAAAGTAAAGCAACATTCTATAACTATTTTGCTTTTTCCTGAGGTCTTTATCTATAATTTGTCGCTTCGTAATTTGACTTGTTGCTTTTTTATGTTATTTACTAATTGCTATCAAGAAATTTCTCATTAGCATGGTGGTGTAACCTTAGGAAGTAAATGTAAAATAATGCTCTGAAAAGAATCAACCAGGCATGGACATTAAATTTAACATTTTGTTAAATTATTCTGCGCTGTTCCAATGACCCACTCTCAGCCAAGAGCTGCTGACTAAAAGAAGCGAAAGTCTTGATTTTGAGCATCAGAAGGAAAAACGCCAGGAATTGCCTCACAATTATACTCAAAATTCACCGCGCGGAGGAGTTAAGTCTCCTATTTGACATGCATTGAAGAAGAGGTGAGGATGTGTTCTGCAGAGGCACAGGCGGTGCTGTGTCTCTTAGAATTTTTTTTTGTATTAACAGTGTCGCAAGGCTAAATATATTGTACTTTAAATAAAAACATATTATTCGTATATTTTTCAGTCATCACATATAAAACGTCATTTCTTCAGTGTTCATTTCTTTCAGGTGAGACTCTCTTATGAGCAAAGAAGGCATTTCTGAAGTTTTTAAAGAAGAAGAAGAAGAAGAAGAAATACCTTCCGACACAATAGATTCAACAGATTCATACCATCAAATTCCAGTGAAACATTTTTGAGAGAGATCCAGTGACCAAAAGTGGGCTTCATAACTGGAGTTAGCATCATTTCATATCGCTATTATTCAAATCAGGGCTCTCCGACAGCTTTCTCTGTGTAATTGATAGGTTGCTGGAGATCCTATTATCACATGCTTATAGTACCAGTTTGAATTGAATTGGATTGAAGATACAGCTTTCTCCACAGGTATAATGTGTAATTATATTGAAAAGTATATCTTACAAGTCTCTCGATCCCCGTGCTTCGATTTTTGTTATTGTTTTCAATTATTGGAATGATTAATCACCGCCACAACAATTACACACACACACACCACACACACACGTTATCATCCGTGCTACCGTTATTTTTAAATCGAACACACAGAACCGCTATTTGTTATATCCAATAACAATATCCTCACCAGTCTTCCGAAAATCCGTAGCGTTTCTGGAATTCATGTACATTGTATCTATGGTTTACCAACTGTATCTATCCGTTCATATCAATATTTTATTTTATTTGGTATAATGACTTTGATATCGTGTTAATTTCCACTCCCCCGTTTTCATGTCTTCCCGTCACTTTCGCGTCTAATATTGTCATCCACAGGACAACCAATTATGTGCATACCATGTTGAAAGAAGAATTTCTAGTTAATTTGAACGTGAATTCTCAAGTACCTGCTATTCGCCAGGATGAGTCGCAAGTAGGCGGACCCTTGTCATGTAATCTCGTCACAATCTAAGATTACAGGAAATCAAATCCCCATTCTCACGTGTGACTTATCTTATCCTCGTGTTGCGTGCTCAACTCTTTATCCCACCTCCGTAGCTACGAGCCATCAGCCAGGTGGCGCGGACGCGGGACTCGCAACAGTCCGTTGCCTAATGCGCCCGGGGCGCGGTCGCTTGACAATGCACAGCGAAGGAGGTGGGGCCACGGGAAGGGTGGAGGCGGATAAGGGCGAAGGGAAGGTATGGCCGTGTGGAACGGAAGTCTGGGTTTAAGATGGGGGTGGGGGAAGGAGGGATCGGGCGGAGGTTTGGGGAAGGATGGATGGGGTCCGGAGGAACGGGGGTCAGAAGGAAGCTGAAGAGATGAAAGGAGGATCGGAAGGAGGATTGGGGAAGGAATAGCAGGAGAGGGGATGGATGGCGAAGGGATGGAGGGCGAAGGGATGGGAGGGCGAAGGGACGAGAGGAGAAGGACGGAGGGCGAAGGGACGGAGGGCGAAGGGACGGAGGCGAGGACGGAGGGCGAAGGACGGAGGGCGAAGGGACGGAGGTGAAGGACGGAGGGCGAGTTGGGAATGCGGGAATGATAGATGGGAGACGGAGGAATAGAAGCTGGAGGGATGTAGTCCGGATGGATATCGGATGGGGTTCGGAGTGATGGGGAACAGATAAGACATGCTAATTGGAAGCGTTGACGGGGCGGTGAACTGAAGTCTTGCCAGTCGCCCGCTCCATATAATTTAGACGTCGCTGGAACTGCCGGGACCTCTTGAGATAGTGTATCGTCGCTCACTCTTCAGTCACTTCTCAGCTATCTAACGGCGATACATTCTTAAATCCTGGACTCCGTTTCAGATCAGTGCCTGCCTGTTTTCATTCCTTAGAAAATATCGACTCATCGTGTTTAGTTTAGTCTTATACCCGAAAGGGAAGAGAAAGCCAAAACCCTAATGTGAACTGATGCTGTGTGAGAGTGTTGAAGTCAGGGACTTTTGCCGATAAATGAATAATACGATTAAGAAATAGGTTTATATCAGCTAGAGAAAAAGAATTAGCTGTTACATGATAGCTTTAGTAGAGACGGAGCTATTTCAATAGGAGGACTCAGGGCAATACATTGCTAATCATCATTTCATAATGCAAAATTCATCATCGAACTTAAAATAGCAACACCTATAGACTGTGCAAATTAGTGGCATAAAATTAACATTAGCCATACGAAGTGATAGATAGGTGAAGTACGTTACAATGATGAAGAATACCAATCATGATAAACACCAATCAGTGAGAAATGTAGGAAAAAAATGAGTGAGCGATATCGTGGCAAATTCTAAAGTTAAAGCTGTGTAGTTCCCGTTCCACTGTCAGTCGTAAAATTTCTATTTAAACGATACCAGTAACTATTTGACTCTAAACCTCACTTGACACTTTGCTATGCATTTCCGAGTTGGCCACGAGGCTGCTGCCTTCGGTCTTCACAATTTAAAAAACAGGACCTTAAGGAATTTCAAAGCATAATTTTCAACTTGTTTTGTATCAAATTACTTCTCGGAAACACGCAATACGCCTAACACCCAGACAATTACATTACTTCATTCATCGCACTGTGGCTTTTGCCTGCATTGTCGGGATGACATCCAAAATTGTCATTCATTCAATTGAATTTAATTGATTGATTATTTACTGATTCCGAGCGTGTTAACTGCTAATATAATTATTCCCGTACGTGTAGTCCATTTTTTATCGCGGGAGGTGGTGTTGAACTGTCTCCCGCTGGCTGGCGAGAGCCGACGCCGACCTACATCCGTTACAGGGTTTTCCCCACGAGGTATCTCCCCCAGCGGGTACCGCCCGAGCCGGGACAAGCTCTAAGCTCCCGACCAGTCTTCCGGTATGTGTGGTAGTGTAGTGCATGTTAGTGTAAGTGCGTGAAAGTAAGGCGTGAGGATAGGACAAGGAAGAGTAATGTAAGACCACGCGCAGTCTGTGACCCGATTGTCAGGGTACTGCTCTGGAATTCGCATGGTATTGATCGGAGTAAACAGGGAAAGCATCCGATCAGAGCAGCCAGCCGCTAAATTCTCCTTCAGACAGTGGCTGCATTAGACCTAGCTGACAGGTTGGTGTCAAAAATCCTGCCACCTTCGGGAGTAAAACCCTAGGATCTTACGGTCAGAGGCACTGCAATGACAACAGTTGATACCCAGAGTCACTCCCCGGTCATACAGGTGCATTTAAAACGGTTTGGCTAATGTATTTTGGTAATATAATGTATAATATAATATATATTATATAATATAAATAATATATAATATATAATATAATAATATATAATATGTATATATAATACAATAAATATAATAATATATAATGTATAATATAATATATAATGTATTTGGTAACGGTATGGCTAGCGAACCACTCCTAACATTCGTCCTATTTCCAACTTTAGCTGTAACATAAGTAAAGAATGCCTGGAGTTACAAAAAGGGTTTTCCTCCGGCTTACAAAACTACCAAATTCAGGGTTTTCACTACGTTGCCCCAACCCTTTCTTGTGACACCTAAATGTATTTTTTTATTAGAGAGTAATACAAACAAGCAATAATTGTGTTCTTGTGATTGTGAATACTCCGGGCAACTTTCTTGGTACACATTTATTTGAAGAACAATAGAAGTGACCTCCCTCTTACTACCTGAGATTCGATTCGTGTTCCATTGAAACGTCAACCCGTCACTTGCAGTGAGAGTTCACAGTAATCGATAACATTAATCCGAGTCCCACCAAGATACCCAATTTCCTTTGAAACCCTTCGTAGCCCTGATGAGAAACGATTTGACTCAGTGCCGGAAGAAGACACATGTGACTGATCATGGAGGGCACCTTCGTTACGATATTTTTGAGTACCTACAACTTAATAGTTTGTATTTACTTTCTCACTACAGAGTACAGAGAAAGTTATGTCATGCTGCGCGAAAATACGGTGAATTTTTGGCAGAAAAACTCGTATTACAGGGGCCTTGTAACAAAAAGTGTATAAATCCAGTTGCTAAATCTAGAAAATGTATCCTCTATCACGTGGTGTAGCCAGAAATCATGTTTTGTGGGTCCCTGATTCCGGAAAATCGAATGACGGGAAATCGTCGTCTGTAAAGAGAAGCCTCCGCGGCTTGGTTCAGAGGCTGACGTTTCGCCTGTCATGTCGCAGGCTTCCTCAGGGCTGTGACGTCACGTAATGTTTTTGTTGGACAGTGTGATTGATGTTTAAGAGAATGGCGTAAGTCTCATATTCGTTGAAAACCCTAATTTTTCGAAAATTGCAAAAAATTCAAACTTTTTCGGTGTTATTCTACAACTACAATTATGAAGATAGACATTTTTCCTTTAATGAAATCTGTTCCTTAAAGATAGATTTTGAAATAAAATCATCTACAATTTTTCGAAAATTTGAGTACTATTCGCAAAAGTTTGGGTGAAAGTACGTGCTGTTTCAGCTTCACTAGTTTTCATTTGTATTGATTTCCTTAGATATAATAATTGTTCCATTTATCATGCATATTTATTCATGATTATTAATCTGCAACCAAATGACTTTTTAAATATTTAATTCACATTTGCTTATGATTTCTTTACATCCATGACCACAAAAGGGCTGTAGGAATAATATGAAATGCATACGAAATTATTTTCATTTTCTAACATTTTTAATTCAAGTTTTTCAGGAGTCACAAGTACTTTTTACAATGTTGTTTTTCTTTCTTTATTTTTTCTTTCCTTGCTTTCTTTTCTCGCGTCCTTTCTTTTCTTCTAATTCTCTCTTTCTGTTTTTCTTTTATTTTTTTTCTTTCTTTCTTGCCCCTCCCCTTTAGCCTTCCCCTTACCTTATGTTCCGCCGGCCCTGACAGACTCGAGAAGCAGTCTCTGGAACAGGGTGTGGCCGCCACTCGTAGGTGCGTAGTAGGGCGCGACGGAGGGACTACCGTTCCTCAAGCACCGCTGGGGCAGAGACACTTCTCGTCGCTGGCCGAGAGCGTTTACCGTTGGGCGTCCATATTCATGCCTCGGTCCACGTGGAAACAGGCTGCGAGCGTAATTCCATGGCTCTTCGCTCATCTTGGCAATACGTTAGGTGCAGCCTAGATGAGGTTTCGACGTGCTCTGAGAAGCAGGGATTTTGAACCAAACTAGACTCCGTTACTTCATAATGTATGAATTAACAGCACTGAATGAACCGTTTGTTCATAATTTCTGCCAGTTTGATGGTTTTAATGAATGCGCTTTGTTGTTAGCTTATTAGAAAATATTATTTATTTCAAAAACATATTTGCAGAGAGTGATGAATATGAAACGATCTATCGTGTAGCGGTCAATGTTCTCGCACCTCAACCGCTGGGACCTCAATTCCTTGTCGACCCGTATGGAATTTGTGGTGGACAGAGGAGATTCGCAACAGATTTTCCGAAAGTTTCCGGATTCCCTCTCTCTTATTCCATCATTGTTCCATCATAATTCATCATGTCATAATCGAGGCCCATCAAAAAATTGAACTCATCTAATCCAGGATAATTCAAAGGGGGTACCGGGAGCGGTGGCTTAGTGCATTAACTGATGTCACTGCAGTGCCTCTGACCGGGAGGTCCTAAGATCGAGTACCAACGGCGGCGGGATTTTCGACATGAGTTTTCAGCTAGGTCGAATTCAGTCGTGTAGCGTCATAGACTTCCCTGCTCCTGAGTTGCAAGGTATGGGGATGAGGGAGCTCCCGAACAAAGGCCACCCCTCACGGAAATCCCAGACGCCGGGCACAAAATGCGGACGTCGGTGACACTCGCTTCAAGACGAGTGCTGGGGGCAGATGATGTAGGAGATCATGTGACTCGGACCTATGAAATCCCGACACGGTGAAGTATGCCTTATAATTCAGGGCAATTCTGGTTTCCTCGCGGCAAACACCGTAAAACTTGTCCAGCCAAGTATGGCGCGGAAGTGCTGAAGGCACGAGTAGGTGTTTGAGGTTCGGACACGGTGAAGTATGCCTTATAATTCAGGGCAGATGGTCTGCCGAGGCATATGAGGTGCCCAGTTGCGAATCGACCGAGTTGGTTACTCCAGGCGCGCCGCAAGGCCGTGTTGGGAGAGGGGGCTGCTGCAGGTAGCTCCGACAAACAGAGTGAGGTTTTAGTTCCTGTAAATAATTTATTGTAAATAAATTGTAAATACCCACTCGTGTCTGTTTCTTTGTGGTGTAGATCCCTACCCACGACGTTACAGTCGCTGTCAGAAGGAGAATTCTAGTGGCCGGCTTCTGTGGTCGGTAGTTTTTCTGTGGTTCCTCCGATCAACACCAGGCACATACCGGAGCAGTACCCTGATAAACGGGTCTTGGACCGTGCGCGATCTTTCCTCCCTCTTCCTTATCCTATCATCACCCTTTACACACACACAATAACATGCACTACACTACCACACATGCCGGGAGACAGGTCGGGATATAGAACTCTTCCCGGCTGGGTCAATACCCTGCTGGTGGGAGATACATGGTGGGGAAAACCCCCGCTTGTCGACGGTCGGTCGGCGCCGGAACTCGCCATCCAGTGGCGGAAGATCACCGTCACCTGTCTCGCAACGATCAATCAATCGAAAGAGATATATACAGAAATTTTAATATCGTATTTCTTAAATTAGCATTGTGGTTATAGTTGATTTTGATGATTCCGTCTTATCCCAAGATAGAGAACCGACTCCAATAGTGGTCACTGCGTCTTTAGAGGGGACTTGGTGGAACTGGGGACTTCCCTTTTGCTTCAAACATGCAGAACATGGAGCCTTCTATTGGAGAGAATTTGAAGATAATTTGTTTTCCCATTATTTTACAGTTAAATAATAAACCGAAACTCGTTAGCATTGCAATAGTGAAAACCGAACCAGTACTGTTTTGCCATTCTGTCGTCTTAATCATGTTCAGAGGGTAGAATATTAATTGGTTATTGCTGCGTCGAATATCTGATCCCTACCATTATTTTTGAAAAATTTTAATAGGCCATAATTAGGGCAAAATTGGAATTGGAAATAAATTAATAAATTCAGAAAAGTATAAAATTCGGCCGTTTTTTAGAAACAAGAAGTTAATTCAGAACAAGTTACTAATTGCCCATTGAGTTTCACAATATAAATTTAATTCTGTATCCCCTGAATTTGGAACAACATACGAAAATGTTCTTATGTTTCTTACTATTGTTCGTTTACCCTACTTAGACTAATAAAGGAATTGTCAAAAGCGATATGTCGAAACTGTTCTGAATTTTTTTACCCAGATGATAAGTGAAGGTAAGAGCACTTCCAAAATGTCAACTGCTCATATGTGCTGGTGTTATTTTTCTTCCAAATCATCGCTTGTTGTCGGACGAAAAGTCTTGAATCCCAGGTTTGTAAATCCCCTAGTTCTTACTGCCACTCACTCACTGACTATAGCAGATTGCATTGGTACTACTGCAATTGCATAATTTGGTTCTTGTTGTTGCATTTAAGAAGATTGACTTTTTTCAGGAGTGGATATAATATTATTCCTTTTAAAAAATCCACAATTACTTTTTAGTTGTAAGTGAACAGGAAATTGACATCATACAGTCGTTCCCCGAAGACTTCGTTTGAAGTGCGACCTATTGAAGTCTTTTTGAACTATACGAATCGCTTCGACTCATATTGAATAATATCGAAGTTGCAATCTAGAAAGCCGGAAATCTTAACCAAATGCTGGCGGTGCACAACATTATTCGAATATTTGAGTTTTAAAGTAGTGTAATATAGTGAAGTGTAGTTAATACGGAGTTTAAGTGTAGTTAAACGGAGTTTAAGTGTAGTTAAACGGAGTTTAAGTGTAGTTAATACGGAGTTTAAGTGTAGTTAATACGGAGTTTAAGTGTAGTTAAAACGGAGTTTAAGTGTAGTTAAAACGGAGTTTAAGTGTAGTTAAAACGGAGTTTAAGTGTAGTTAAAACGGAGTTTAAGTGTAGTTAAAACGGAGTTTAAGTGTAGTTAAAACGGAGTTTAAGTGTAGTTAAAACGGAGTTTAAGTGTAGTTAAAACGGAGTTTAAGTGTAGTTAATACGGAGTTTAAGTGTAGTTAATACGGAGTTAATCTTCATTGATTTTGAATTGTAATTATTTATTACATTGCATTAGCGAAACATTGCCGGGCCCGCGAGTATTAATATGTTGAAATGGGTATCTCGCTGCGCCGCATGTCCCGTTGGCGTTCGCCCCTCGCTCTGGCACCGACTGCACTGCGCAGCCGCTGCGTCCGTTTGCAGCGAAGGACTGATAATTGCGGCGCGCGCGTTACCTGCGCGGCCTCGCAGCCCGTAAACGGTGACGCAACGCGGCCCACACTGCGCCGACCCGTCTCCACCCCCACCCCCCCCTCCCCTCCCCGTCCCTTGCCCGTTCTTCCTCGTCCTCCCTCTCACGCGCAGGGAAAAGAGAGGGAGGCGCAATTTATTTCGGCTGCACAGAGCTCTTTCACGTAATGCGTATGCATTAGAGGGCCTCTTTAAGTGGAAGCCTGCTTATTATTTCACGCCGTACGTGAATGCCGGTCCTTTTTTTAACGACTTTAAATACGCGTGCATTCTTTGTGTCACTCCAGCGCCCTTGCCGCTTGAGAAACGCTTATTTTCCGTTAGGTCGTTTAAGTTGAGAAACGTCTTGTCCCGGGTAGTATTTGGCCACGTTTACGTGGAGGAACCTCGAAAAAGTGTGGACGGCGGCTTTTTCGAGGAGTAAGAGCCTGTTCTACTCAGGCACCATATCTCCTCCCACTATATTTAGTAATGACTGAACACATTTTTAAAAGAGTGAAAGAATAAAAACTTTAATTTTGAAGTTCTTTCTACTTCATGATGAGCGATAAAACCACCCATTATCTCTCAATAAATCGCACAAATATTGACTTTGGCAATTTGATACTTAATCTCTTCAAAAAATGTAAACTCAAGTTGAAAAGTTTCTTTCTTTTAATTCTAATTTTAAATATAAAAGGCGAGAAGTAAAACTACAGGTTTCAATTTGCATGCTCCTTATCTTCTATCTGTTCTTATCCCGGAGTTATGGTAATATACACAATTGTTAAAAATACACAAACCAAATTGTTCAAAAGGAACTAAATATATGTAAAAACATTTCTCCTTCAAAACAATTGTCATAATCAATTGTTCCCATTCATTCTGAATATTTAATATATTTCCTTTATTCGCGGGCGCATGTCACATATATCCCTTAAGTGTACCACTGTCTTTATATTTCAGTTTAAACAGAGCAAACCTATGTAAACCGCAGATTATGCATAAGTATTGCAACAAGTAGCAATTTCATGGAAAGGTTGCAGAGTAAATCATCTCGGGAGAAGGTTGTAAATTACTCCTTTGATGTGAAATGATAAACGAGTTATTCGCGAAATCCCCTTCACCACAACAGTCTAGACGAGCCTACTTTATTCGGCTATTATTTTGCCCATCCTAACAACGTCTCTAGTACCGATGTAATTGTAATCTAATGTTGCAATTTTTATCTAAAAAAATAATAGTACAGAAGTGCAGGAAAGCAAATTAATCATCAATACGTTTTATTCAATTACTTTCATAACAATTATTATGTGTCTCCATAATTTTGCTCCTTTAATTAAATAATTTTCACAAATAAATGTTGTTAAATTATTTTTATGCGGAAAACGATTAAAGTTGCATTTCTATATGATTTTAAATTTGATATTGGCGCAAATTGACTATTGTCATATTTGCTATGACTAATTCCAAATATCCTTTTTCCACCATGCGTGCCTTTCATGTCAATTTAATCATTCTTTACTTCACGTGAATCCAACTGTAAAGATATTCATAGAGTCCATGAAACTGTAAAACTCGAAAACAAAGCAAATATGCTTTAGATACAAAGTTTACGGAGCCTTTTCTCTTTGTACATCATCAGAGAAGGAACAATTGAATCTAAAGATCTAAAAGTAGAACAACATGTATTCATCACGTATTCCCATCTCTCGAACACCATCTATTATTAAGGCAATATAAATCTTTTCATTAAGGACTTCTTGGGTCTCTGGAAGGCGCCGCCACGTCGAAGGCATGTTTGCTACGATTTCGGTCGTCAAACCATCTTGTTCAGGATGAAGCCGGCAGTCGGGTGAAAGGAGAGCACATCCATAGACAGCCCACCTCCGCTAATTTGCTCTGAAGAAGGTTACAGCAAGCAAAACAACAAGTAACTGGCAATCATGACAAGCTATGACAGTGTTATTCTGAACACCTACGAATTAATTGATCCCGATCGGAAACCTTCGCCTTCAAGAATGTTGAAAATGTGCTCTGGCATTTCAATGTAGAAACCCTTTAAGTAGGAACCCTTTCTTTAATTGTGTGGTAGTGGAATCGATAATACTCGTTAGAAACAAGAAGTATTCGCTACTGCAAATTTTAAATCAATTGTTTTATGGTGAAAGGTTCATAGGAGAGTTCTAACGGCCGGCTGCTTCATCGATAGTGTTCCGTGGTTTCTCCGATCAACACCAAGCGAATCTCGGAGCAGTACCCTAACAAACGGGCCACGGACTATGTGCGATCTTTCCTTCCTCTTCCTTGTTCTATCCTCACTCCTTACACGCACACTTACACTAACATTACAACATATTCCGCGAGACCGGTTGGGAGCTTAGAACTTGTCCCGGCTTGGGCGGTGCCCCGCTGGAGGGAGAGTCCCGGTTAGGGGGAAACCCCGTTAACCGGCGGTAGGTCGGCGCCGAATCTCGCCATCCAGCGGGGGAAGATTACTGCCATCGCCCAAGGAAGAAACATGCACTACACTTACGGGACTAATGACCTAAGCTCTTGACGCGCCCGGAATCACTAACCAACCAACCCTATCATCGCTTAGTTAAATAACATAACCCAACGAAATCCCAAAATGTAGAATCTTCTAACCTAAAAGCAAGAATTCCATTCTTCAAAGAACCAATGTACTCCACACAACGTAGACCTAATTTCGAAGTCGATCATGTAGAACCGATTTCGAATCAAAACCCTCCACAACAAATCGAAAACGGGGCTTCAAATTTTGTGAACTGGAAAGGAAACCAGAACGAATAAGTCTCCGCTCAACGCTCTGCCACTAAAGGATGCCTTCGTGCTCAATAATCTTCTCTGCTCTTTCCGGTCAGCGGCGCTATCTTTATCGATGCTCTGCTCGGTGGCGCCAGGTTCCCCGACCGGAAAACAAAGGCCCGCCGTAGGCGATCCGCATGAGGTGTCGTGAAGCGCACAAAATTCATCAAAACCTCCCAAGTCTGAGGTTCGTCCCAAAGAAAACACTTTCTTGAAATGTGATGATAGTGATTTTTATTATTCTACACAGAAACAGAATGGAAAATAATCACGTCAAGTAAATACGTATTTTACAGATTTAAAATTTCTGCCTTTTTACTTTTTATATTTTGCAAGATAATTTTAATGAATTAAACCTTTAAAAGTTTTGCATTGTACATTTTTTACATATTTTGATTTTACATATTTCATCTATTACTACATATTTCTTTACAGTTAAAAATGTATCATGTTAGATACGATTTTGCTTTCTTCTGGAATCGTCACTATGATAAACATGTCAATAGTGATTTTATGACCTCTATACCTATGCCTTGAATTGTCTTACTTACCCCCCGCCTCGGAAACCGCGTAAACGGAAGGGAGGATGACGTTTGTTACCAGACCTACTTAGTTATCTCAGAGGCAGCATTGCCACTGTCACTGCAGCAACTCGGACCCATTTCCGTCCCGATTGTGGCGTTTTTGATTGATTTGATTTTGATCCGAGCTACGTAAAAGTTACATTTCTGCCGTTGTCTGTAGGAGATTTATTGCAGCCGGCTGCTCTGATCGGTAGTTTATCGAGGTTTATCCGATCAATTCCAGGTGAGTACTGCCGAAGTGATCTATCAAATGGTCTAGGGAACGCGTGCGAAGTTTACTTCCTCTTTCTTTACCTCTCCTATCCCATTTCTCACACACCTTAACAATTATCTACACTATCGTACATATCGGGAGGCTATTAGGAAACTTAGATTTCGTCCCGCCTAGCACGGTACCCCGCAAGGGGAGATAACTTGAGAGGAAATTATGTTTTCAAACCGAGCTCAATTACCAAAAAAGTGGTGCACAGCACGTACTTTCTCGTCTGTATTTTCACGCAAAATTACGACAAAAGTACTCAAAGTTTCGGAAAATTGTATCAAAGCCCCTCTTTAGGAACAGATTTTAGTAAGGGAAAAATCTCTATCGTCTTATGAAGATGTAGTTTTAGGAATATGCCAAAAAAATTTGGAACTTAAGCAATTTTCGAAAAATCAGGGTTTTTAACGAACATGAGGCCGATATTATTCTTGTAAACGCCCTTTTCATCGTTTTTGATTAAATTTTGTGGTTGGATAGTTTAGTCATTTTTTTGAAAATTTTGAAAATGTCTCAGGGGCTTCATGTAAAGGACCCCCCTCCCCAATTAAATGGTCATCAGTTGGTCATCAGTCGATAGCTGTTCGAGAAATGTTACAGGTACTGAAACTGTACTACACTGGTCGTACAACATTAATCCTTCAGGAACTCGAGCGAAAAGGTGATCCCAAAGCATTGAGGTGAGAACACTACCTTTTATTTATTTCTTAAGAGAAAGAGTCAAGAATATTTGAAAACATTGAAATAATTACTAGGTAATAGAATAAACGTATGTATCAAAATATCGTACTTAGCTTTTTCTATTCATGACTTCAGAAGCAAATTATTTAGTTTAACCCTTGATTTTCAGAATATAAATGCCCCACGCTCACATCGCAAAGCAAGAAACGTCGTAGTCATAACGAAAAGAGAATTGGGCTTCATGGATTAATTGCGTTTTCCTTCACTCCTTCGTCAATTTCCCAAGGTGTAAGTAAAAAAAGGCAGAGTAACCATTGGCTTACTGAAGAACAGAGCGATTATCATTCGAAAACACTGCATATCAAGCGTGGTATTTCATTGCACCGCTGACTCACACACGCAACCACGAAAGGTAAAAATGACCTCAACTCACAATCCATACAAAAATGTAAGAAACATTGGAATCTTGACGTAAAAAAAACGCGTTTGGCCAATTGATTTCGTTTTCCTTCATACCGTCTCATCGATTTACTAAGCTGTAAGTCAAAACAGCAAATCAAATCATTGACCTATTGAAGAACGCCGCGATTATCGTCCATGACAAAAACCGCATAGCCAGCATGACCTCTAATCGCTCAGCGAAGAAGAAACCTCTGGAGCGGCGGTGGGGCGGCGGCGGTGACGCCAACGCCAACGGTCGACGACAGGGGGGTGGGGCGGCCGGGAACGGCTAGGGGCGGCCGGGGCGGCTAGGCGGGCGGCCGGGGCGGCGGGGTGGCTGGGGGCGGCTGGGGGGCGGGCCGGGGGCGGCCGGGCGACGGCGGCGGCGGGCGGCTGGGCGCGGGGGCGGCCGGGGGCGGCTGGGGGCGGCGGGCGGCGGCGGCGGCCGGGGCGACCGGGGCGGCCGGGGCGGCCGGGGCGCCGGGGGCGGCCGGGGCGGCCGGGGCGGCCGGGGCGGCGGGCGGCGGGGCGGCGGCGCGGGCGGCCGGGGCGGCCGAGCCCTTCTGATGCGAAGCGTTCCCTGGGGTGTCGAGCGTGAAGACCTCTCGTTTCCGCCCCCTCTCGGAGCGCGACTCCCGCAGTGACCCTTCCGCTCCAGTTGCTGCGCGAGTTCCGATCGCTTCTGATGCGAAGCGTTCCCTCTTCCGCTGCACTATCCCGTGCTAACTCTCGCTTCTGCTTGTCACATCGGATCCACACAACCGAAAGCAGTTGGCGCACGTACGGATTGCGTTTCTGTAAAGGACGAATCACAATACCGTACATGATAAGAACCTACTTGTGTGCCTCTGCGCAGTAAGTGAACTTTAACGTTGCGACAATTACATCAAAAAACGATACTCCCATAGAAGTGGTGTGTTCTCGGGGGGAGGGGGGTATTCACGTTATCTGGTGTATTCACGTATGATATAGAGTACAAAACAAGCCACATGTTCTGATGATAAACGAATTATGTGAACAAAATGTTTCCAAATGGGACAGCATTATGTGTTGCTAACCTTAAATTCCCAAAAGGGGAAACAAATGCGATTCCAAATGTGAGAATTGGAATTTAGCGTTAACTGCACTCACTGTCGTCACATTTTCAAATTTATGGTTCTCATAGTATGAAAACGTGTAAATCGGTTTTAAAACTTTGCACGTAAAATGACGTGATTGCTTCTAAAGTGCATCATATTGTTTGACGATTCGTATTGCAGAAACTTATAATATTGGAGACCTAGATCAGTTTTTACTAGGTTGCAAATGGGTGGTAATGGCATGGCTCTCCACCATGACATGCCGTGAGGTTGTCAGCGGGGTTAGTTTTCCTTAGAGATGACGATTTCATACTCACAATACCGTGTTCGTGAATGAATGTGAAATATTTTAGTCCATCGGAAAATATAACGTATGTAGGAAAATAAATGTACAAACATTTTTTTATGCTTCATAAATATGAAATCAGTATTGATAGAGTGAATAGGGGGAATCTGTTGGATACTTTAGAGAAGATGAATTTAAATTACTGGTATTGCAACAGCACATACTATCTTGCATTATTTCTAAATTTGTAATTTTTCAAAATTCAGAATTCAACGAAAATGAGACCTACTACATTCTTTAAAGCGCTCCGTCTTTTATCCGCGGGGGGATTGAAATATGGAGCAGTTTTTGATATTAAGATTATAAATTGCATCAATTTCAATCACAATTACACGAAAACTGCTCGTTTGATTAAAACAAAATTGCATGACCTATTTTAAAAAGCTGTTGTTTAGAACAGATTTGGTTTGGGGCAAAAATCTCTATCTGCAATTTTTGGTTTTCAACGGTCAACGTTTTGCAAATTTTGAAAATAAGGAGTTCGCCGAAAATAGACTACCAATAGAAGGTACGACGAGATGTCACATAGATACTAGCAGAAAGTTCAGAGAAAAATTTGTAACTAGTTTTGAGAAATAAAATTATTAAAAAATATTTTTTTTATATTTTACGAAAAATTTCGCAAAAACTACTCATATTTGGAAAAAATGTTCATATCCTCATTTCAAAACTTTCTTGAAAGAACAGATTACATTGAGAAAATCTCATCAATAGTGTTGTGGGAAAGGCCAAAAATGAAAATGTGCAATTTTCGAAAAATTAGAGGATTTACAAAAATGAGATATATACCTTTCTTAAGCGTCTTTAAGCTATCCGGGTCAAAATTTTTTGGTTTTATAAAGTACCCCCGAGAATAAAATATAGTTTTCAAATTGAGTTCCTTTAAATTGATCGACGTATATCAATTTTAGAGAAAAGCAGCTGATCGATTTTGGCGCTAGCTTTGTTCACAGACGGTCAGACGATTTGCCGTCAATCGATATTTTGTTATCAATTATCCAAAAACATTAATTCGTCCTGCACAACGTGTTAGAAAAAGTAATATATATGAACAAATTTTATCCACTTTTTCGTTACCCAAAGTGCCTGGCAATAAGAGCTTGTCTTTCAAAAATTGCCTATGCACATCTCCTTGCAACACTGTCATCCCTTCACAGTAGTTTATAATGAAGCTCCCGTTTGGCGCTTCCGACAAAAACGAAGTTCGCATAATTATGTCGGAAAGGTTGCAATATCGGAAGGTGTGCATAAGAAGGATTTCGGTAACGATTACGAAGACCACCAACGACAACGAGTTGAATATTACTGCAAATGGGGAGTGTCGAACAAGGACGAAAGCATTCTCCACACCTATGACCGTCATCTCGCCGGACGCGGTAGCTCAGTGCGTCAACTGATGTCCCTGCGGGGCCTCTGACCGGGAGGTCCTAGGTTCGAGAAGTCCTGACGGCGGCAGATTTCGACACTTCAGGGCGGAAACTACCGATCGGGCACGCGGCAGCATTTCGCTGCCGCGTGCCCTGATCGGTAGTTTTCCGTGGTTGCTCCGATCAACACCAGGCGAATGCGGTGGGAGAGTCCTGGTTCGGGGGAAACCCCGCTAGCCGTCAGTAGGTCGGCCGGAGTAGTACCCTAACAAACGGGCCACGGACCGCTCGCGATCTCTCCTTCCTCTTCCTTGTCCTATCCCCTTACACACACACTGGCATGCAGTACACTACCACATATTCCGGGAGACCGGTCGGGAGCTTAGAGCTGGTGTGGTGCCCGCTGGTGGGAGAGTCCTGGTTCGGGGGAAACCCCGCTAGCCGTCAGTAGGTCGGCGGCGGATCTCGCCATCCAGCGGGGGGAGATCACCGCCGTCTCCCAAGGAAAAAACACGCACTACACTTACGGGAGTAATGACCTAAGCTGTTGACGCGCCCGAAATCACCAACCAACCAACCAACCAATCGTCCTCACGTTGCCCGTCAAACCTTCGCTCTCCTGCAACAATTTGGGAGGGTCATCTTCACCCACCCACTCCGGCCAAAGATCATTTGTCCGGATGCGCTTTAGTATCGATGACAAGGGGAAATATCGGGTTAAACGCTTCCTTGACTAAATGGCAGCGAAATGGTATGTCATGGGCATAGAAAAACTGCTGGAAGACCAAGTTTGTTAAAATATTTAATTTATTGCAGTCTTTTGCTAGAGTATTTTATTTATTGATATTGAGCAATGCGGCTCCTACTTTTTAAAAATCATTATTATTGTTATTATACTCTAAATTTAAACAAACCAATACTATGTATGGTCATACGTAAAAGAATATTTTGAAGTAGAAATTAATTAGTAGATCGTATATGCTTTCAACATTTCTTTTATATTTTCGTTTCTAAGTCTGCATATACTTTTTCGTCTCACCTCACCTCACCTTGCCTAAAATTTTCTGGATAAGTTAGATAGTTAAAAATTGGAGTGTGGTTTCCTGAACCACTCTGGGGATGAGAGAGTAAAAAACTTGAGATGAGGTTTCCTAAACTTTTTCTGGGGGAGAGGTAGTAAAGATTTTGGGGTACCACACCCCCAAAGAGACGACAGGATAAACTTAGGACATATGGTTTCGACACCTCTTTCCATTTGTATTTCTGTATATGTATATTAAATTTTTCCTCATCTCAACTCATCCCATGGCTTTCTGAACTTTTCTAGGGATGAGGTAGTTAAAAATATCAAGTTGATGCACCACACCCTAAGGACGTGACTAGGTAAATCTCCGCAAGAATCACCAGGAGAAGTAGCTCAGAGCATCAACTTGTCTCACTGCAGTGTCTCTGACCGTGAGATCCTAGGTTCGAGTCGTGACGGTGACAGGTGACACTAGCAGGATAGCTAGGTCGAGTTCAATCAGTCTGGAGGAGAATTCTACAGGTCGGCTGGTCTGATCGGGATCCAATCTTTCGCGATCTTCCCGTGGTTTCTCCAATCAACACCAGGCGAATGACGAAGCAGTTCCCTAAAAACGGGCCACGAGTCGCGAGAGATCTTTGCTTCCACTTTTCTTTACGAAGGTTAAATTTGTTCATATTATTTATAGGACTGCCTATTTTATTTTTGCAATTCTTGGAAGGTCCATTGGTTTTCTAGGCAGACAATTTATATTTTATCAATTTTTATTATTTTTTACATGTTTTTAAAGATCAACTTTTGAAGGTAATTGGGCATCTTCTTCTTTCCTTCCACTTCTTTGTTTTATTCTAACCCCTTACTTACACACACTACTACACACGTCGGGTGACCGGTCGGGAGCTTAGAGATTGTGGCTACGGCTGTGACCCGCTGGTGGGAGACACCCCACTAGCAACAGGTAGATCTTACCATCCAGCGAGGGAAGATCACCGCCCCCTCCCAAGGTTTCCCCCATCACCTGGACCCCACATTCTCAACCCATAAAATACTTACGACTTCACCGGGAGCGGTAGCTCAGTGCATCAACTGATGTCACTGCAGCGCCTCTGACCGGGAGGTCCTAGGTTCGAGTCCTGACGGCGGCAGGATTTTCGACACTAGCTTTTCAGCTAGGTCGAATTCGGTCGCTGTCTGGAGGAGAATTCTAGCGGCCGGCTGCTCTTATCGGTAGTTTTCCGAGGTTTCTCCGATCATTACCGGGCGAATGCCGGAGCAGTGCACTAATAAACGGGCCACGGACCGCGCGCGAACTTAGAACTTGTCCCGGCTGGGGCGGTGCCCCGCTGGTGGGATAGTCCTGGTCAGGGGGAAATCCCGCTAGCAGAGGAGGTCAGGGGAAATCCCGCTAGGTCGGCGCCGGATCTCGCCATCCAGCGGGGGAAGACCACCGCCATCTCCCGAGAAAAACATGCACTTCACTAACGGGACAAATGACCAAAGTAGTTGACGCGCCCGGAAACACGATAAAACCAAACCAAAACAAACCTTACGACTTCATCTGGACACAAAACTAATGTGAAAAACCCGTACAGATATCAAATTAAAAAAGAAAAAATTTACAAATCCCTTACACAAATAGTACAACAATATACAAAACTATAATCAGACCACTAGGGCTTTATGCATGCCCAATATGGATAAACGCACAACAAAATTAATAATAAAATAATAACAAATACACACAACTTATACTAAAACCTAACTGACATACCAACAGCATCCCATTAGAAACTACCGAAAAATCCAACCCACACCCGCATAAAAAATAGATTTCCGTTTCAAGATTCCTCAATATTTTAACCAACCATGATTCATAACCCCGAGGTTCTCCTCTAGAGTATCCTCTTCAATGTAGAGATTAAGTTAGCTAAGGTATTTTAACAAGAATAAGTCTGAAAATACAGCTGTAAAGTAAATGCACTGAACGATGTAATCCATCTAAAATTAATAAATGTGTTTAAAAAACCCTCCCAAGGACAGCACATGCACTACATTTACGGGACTAGTGACCTTGGCAGTAGACGCGCCCGGAATCACTTATCGATCAACCAAAGAGTGTCTTTGGACGCCCCTCGCCGGCGCATCCTCGGGCGTGCGTTGAGTAGGTGCTTCGCATTCAGGCGGAGGCGGGCGCGTGGCGGAGCGCGCAGCCGTGACCGCCCGCCCCTGACCTAGTGCGCGCGTCTGCCGAGGGGGCGCCCGCGGCGGTGGCGGCCCCGGCGACCCCACGCGTCGTCTCGCTGTGCCAGAGACGTTGATTACGTCGCTCCAAAGAAAGTGCTTGCGAGTTGATCCTGAGAAATCGGCATGTAGGCAACTTCGTTCTGACCGGGAGCGTCGGTTCAGTGCAACAACTGATGTCACTGCAGCGACTCTAAACGGGATGTTAGGTTCGAGTCCCGACGGCGGAAAGATTTTCGACTAGCTTTTCAGCTAGGTCGAATTCAGTCGCTTCTGGAGGAGAATTCTAGCGGTCGGCTGCTCTGATCGGTAGTTTTCTGTGGTTTCTCCGATCAACACCAGGCGAATGCCCGAGCAGTACCCTACCAAACGGGCCACGGACCGCGCGCGATCTTTCCTCCCTCTTCCTTCTCCTATCCTCACTACATACGCACACACTTACACTAACATGTATTTCACTAACAAACATGCCGGGAGACCGGTCGGGGACTTCGACCTTGTCCCGGCTGGGGCAGTGTCCCGCTGGTGGGAGAGATACCTGGTTGCGGAAAAACCGTTAGCAGACGGTAGGTCGGCGGTGGATCTCGCCATCCAGCGCGGGAAAACCACCGCCACCTATCGCGCAAAAACACGCACTACACTAAAGGAACAAACGACCATAGAAGTTGACGCGCCCGGAATCACTAACAATCAAATCAACTTCGTTCTGAGTTTTTGGATCCAACAGCGTCCAGAAATGTGAAAGGTGTTTTTTCTTGATCTAGGTGTTTGTGATATCCTGAACCACATATTATCCCAACAGCTCAGTGAGTTTTTATAATGTGAACACTCTATTAGACGTGTCCACTATTAAAAATACATTCTAGGTAATGATATTTTTTTATGAAAAGTAACAAACTGAAGTATCTTAACACCTGTATTATTACAAATCGCGGCATATTTCGGCACGGCCTTGTACAGGGGGGGACCTGTGGACCGTCGCCCCTCTGAAAATGTTGAGAGGGATCCCTAGAACAAACATTTTATTTTAATATTATGTTGAATTCTGATTAAAATTGCAACAGAACGTGAGATAAATTTTAAACTTTATAGCAAAGACAAACGAATGAGCTCATTCAATGTTTGTTGCCATATCTAAGTTTGAGTAAGTATTATTGCATAGTGATATAAATTTGAAAAAAAGGGATTTAAATCAATACATTTGCCATGTTGTATTAGTCTTTCCTCATTATTTTTCAAATAAATTAATTTTTATGTTTATTTATAACTTTTATATTTTGCAAAAAATAGTTTCCTAAATGCCCAAATTTGCCAAATTATCGCAAATTTTGAAAGGAAAATTTGAAGAAACTTTCGAGTCTACCCTTAAACGTGCCAATTTGGACTCAAACTCTCAGAGAAACCCTAAAAATGCGTCAAAAAATCAAAAATGTCTAGAAAGCATCTATAAATTCTTAAATGGAGAGAAAATTACCCGGCGAAATGCGTCCAAATCGAAGACTGTCCAAAAATAAAAAATTGTGTACCAGTAAAATTCTATGTGTAATTGAGAAATTTGAAAGAATAAGGAAGCCCAGAAAAGTTGTTTGTCCTCTTATTTTAGGCTGCACACGCATATGCTTTGTCTGCAAGCATTTCTTTGAAACTACATTTCAATATCTTTTTTAGGAAAATTTGAGGAGTGTTGATCTCAAAAAAAACCTGTGAAAAAGATTTGGTTATTTTTAATTTTTTTGTTTAAAAAATTTTTACAGTCATCCTTAGCTGAAGGCTGAGCCTGGGGAAATTTTTTGGGGCGGGCAATTCCGGATAAAATTTCGGACAATTTTTAAAAAGTTTTTTATAAATTTTTTTTCATATTTTAAAAAAATTTTAATTACCATTGGTATATACAGATAAAATTAATCAAAATTATGTACATTTATTAAATCAAATCGAGGTGAAAATTTAGTTATACGTTATTAATCAATTATTTATACGTACAAAATTTTCGTCGTTAAAATATCGTACATTTTTTAAAATAATAAAAAATTTAATGTTTAAAAAGCAAATTAAAAGGGCTTTAAAACTTTAAAAGCCTAGTTCGAAAACAATTTAGACTTTTTGTTCCCCTAACGCTTAGAAAGAAAAGAAACATTATTGTTAAGCTTTCTCACACCGCTTACTCTATTTTTTGTTACGAAAACCAATGACAGTAAAACGATACATCCGCAGTAATATATACCGTGAAACCAATATCTCAACTGTACCGTTTTCCCTGCGTGTGAGACGTGCCATCGGAACAGAACCCGCACCTATCAGCAGCAGAACCCCTTTAAAATCGCGGGGGCCCATTGAACAAGTGCCATTTTGCGATTGGGAGCAGTCAAGAGGCAGATTAAGGTCACACCCCTTTGGGGAAAGTCGATAGAGACAGAGCCATATTGACGGAAGCAAGAGTAGAAATCAGAATTATGATAATGTCTTTCTTTATCCATTTTGTTCTTCTGAAGTTAAACTTTACGAATCTGTCATCATTTTTGTAATAAAGATTATTAAAACACAAAAATGCTCATCATACGTCAGGAGAGCAGTCGGGGGCATGGAGCTTGTCCTGGCTGGGCAGTGCTCCCGGGGGCATCCTGACAAAAAACCGAAACCCGACAAAGGTCCCCGGGTTTTGGGCAAGACAACTAATAATGCATCATTAATAATTATCATTAATTTCGTAACAAGTGTTATTGGGACACAATTGTAATCAATATATTTCTATGTACTACTAATATCAGTGTACCAGTAGCGGTAGCTCAGTGCATCAACGATGTCACTGCAGCGCCTTGACCGGGAAAAGGGTCCTAGGTTCGAGTCCTGACGGGGAATTTCGCCCCTAACCAGCTAGGTCGAATTCAGTCGCGCGGAGGGAGCTAGCGGCCGGCTGCTCTGATGGGTAGCCTGGCTCCGATCAAAGCAGGCAATCCCGGGGAAGTACCCACAAAGGGGCCCAGGGCGCTTTTTTTCCTTCCCTTTTTCCTTCCTATCCTTCCTTTTCACAAAATACCCCAACATACTACACTACCCCATTTTCCCGGGGCCGGTCGGGGTTTGCCCCGGGCCCCCCCGGTGGAAAAGTTATTTGGGGAAACCCACACCACTGGTCCCCGGGATTCGCCATCTGGCGGGGGAAGACCCCGCCATCCACGAAAAAACATACTACACTAACGGACTAATGCCAAGTATTTGAGGGCCCGGAAACACGAAAAATCAATCAATAAAACATCAGTGTCTCACCTTTTCGCAACACCAAAAGCCCCCTGTGTTTCGGCAAGGGCTTTCCAAAATAAAAGATCCCCCGGAATACGGGTACTTTTAAACTACTTGCCATTTAAAGAACGCAAGATTTTTTTTGAGATAGCGATTTTTTTTTCAACTTGTTTGAAGGCAAAATTTTCCCAAAACCCTTTTTACGAATTTATTTAATTTTCATGGAAGATTCTTGAAACCCACCAAACACTGCAAATTCACAAACATTAAATTTTTGTTTGTTTTTTTCGTTTGTTTTGTCACAAAATTTCATAAGTATAAATTATAAATACAAAATTTGCATCTTATAATATTTCGACTGAGTTATCCCAGAGACAGCATTGCCGTTTTCCTATGCCCTTGAAGGAAAACAGGAAAACAGCAATCAATTTTAGGTCGGCGCGGATTTTCCCAACCCAGGAGGAGGATCTTGTCCTGGGAAAACATTCACAACACAACGGTGTAAGGGCCCAAAGCTATTGCGTGCCGGGAAACCCCTTCAATCAACCTTTGGGAGGTTTTAACAAGTAAAGCGAAAAAAATATCTAACTTTTTCCTTTTTTTGGAGTATGCCCTTTCAGCCAGGACGGTTTTGGGTTCTGAACCCACCTTGAACATTTTTTAGAACAGTTTTCAAGTACAAACATAAAAAACATTAAAGGGTATACCTGAACAAGGTGGTGAAAACTCCTCACAAACCAAATCGATAATCGCGATGCTCATACGAAAGAGAATAAAAATGTCGTATATTTCCAAAAATCAGACTCCTAGGGCAATCTATTGCAGATACATCAAGAAACGTGTTTTATGTTTTATTTTTTCAGCTTTTTATTTTTATCAGGTAAAAAAATTGAATAGACAATAAAGTTATGCCTGACCCCAGTTACTGAAGAAAAATAATTAATTGCCTGTGTTTTAAATTGTCAATAAAAAAATCTAAATTACAACTAATTTATTTATAAAAACAAAATTATTAATATATCTAAATTTGATTTACATCAGAAACAATAAAAATATAAAAAAAAAAGGGTTTGTGATTTAATTTTGATAAAAAAATTTTTAAAAAAAGAAAAATTTGTCGAAAAATTTAAATCAGATTTTGTTTTTATCTTTCCCTAATTTAAAAAAATTGTTTTAAAAATTGGGGAAAAAACTTTCCTTGCCATTTTGGCGCGAATATTGCCATTTTGGCGCGAATATCAAATGTTTCAACACATAAAATTGGTTTTAATTATTTTTCACTATCGTCCTCATTGTTTAAAAATCTGAAAACAATATATGTTATAGATGTTAAAAATACATTTGGGGAAATGACTTTTCAACATACGTCGAAAACCATTTAAAAACATTTAGTTTTTTCTATTTGAATTTGGCGTCAGAATTGGTTGACAAAAATATCTTAAAATTCAACTATTTTTCCCCACCTCTCCACTTTTTCAGCCTAATACATGCAATAAAAACTTAGAAAAAACATGAAAAACACGTTTCTCGATGTATCTCGCAAATATTACCCCAGGACTGAGTTTGGGAATTTAGAATTTTTATTCTTTCATAGAGCATCGCGATTATGGATTTGTTTTAAAACCCACCTTATTCGGGCCCTACCTTATGATATTTTGAAACTCTAAAAATTTTATTTAAAAAAAATATAATTTAGATTGTAAAAATTCACCCAGTAAATTTTTTTTGAAAACCCATATAAATTCTGAAGGGTCCAAAAAAAAGGAAATAGTTTTCCCAGGGGAACGGACCCTCAAAACACCTTTTTTTCTGATTGGGATTTGTAGACGTCTAAACGGGCGAACCAACGAACGAACGAACGAACAAGTGAAAATGAACAAGAAGATATTCAATTCTAAAATCTAATTTTATTTTTAAAAATTTAAAAACTAGGATTATTTTTACTTATTTTATTTTTTAGATTCAATTTAGACACTTGTCAACATACTTCTTTTTGGAGTACGGTTGTGCGTGGTGGTTAGAAAATATTTTTAAAAATTCTGTAATTGGTAGATGCTAAAAGTATTTCGGAGGGGAAAATTTGGTTTATTCATAAATTTATGGGTAATACAGTCTTTTAGTATTATTTTTCCCAAAAAGACGCCCATGGAATTTTTTGAGAATACGCCTTGGAATATGTTGGGGCGATGGATTGTTTTGTAAGTGGTTTAAAAACAAAAAATTACCTGTGCTTCTTCAGAGAAAAGGAAATGTTGTGTGCCACAAGTTTGTCCCAAAATTTACTTGGAGTTGACCCAGGTTTTTCTCCCCACAGCACTAAAAATATAGAAGGATAACCCCTTTTGAGAACTTCCCAGGGCGTAGTATCTTTGGTTGATGATTTCTGGCGCGTCTACTGGCAAGATCATTATTCCCACAAGTGTTGTGCATATTTTCCCTCTTGAGTTAGCGATAATCTTCCCCCGCATGAAGATGAGATCCGGCGCCCATCGACCTGTCGGCCAGCTGGGTTTTCCCCAAACTCGGGATCTTCCATCAGGGGCACCGTTCCGCCGGGGTATTAAGCCCAGACCGGGCTCCCCGGGATTGTGGGTAGAAGAAAGTGTGTGTGTGTGTTTGTGTGTGTAAAGAATGGGTATACAACATGGAAGGGGAATGAAAGATCGCGCGCGGTCCTTGGTCCGTTTATTAGGGTTCTTCTCCGGCATTCGCCTGGGGTTGATCGGAGAAAGCAACTAAACTCGACCTAACTATCTAAGGAGCTAGAAAAAAATTTGTTTTCCTGGGGGCCGAACCCAGGATCTCCCCGGGCATAGGCATCAGTGACATTAGTTACCCCGGCCAACCCCCGGTATTTTATTTTGCTTTTTTGGAAAACCAAAAATGTCTTGAAAGGCATTACGCAAGGACGACTTTTTAGGGAAGATATTCAATAAATGGAGATTATTACGGAAGTAGGACGGTTTTTAGGTTTGCGTGCGTGCGTGCGTTCTTGCGCGGGAGTGACAGTATGTGTGTAATTTCAAAGAGACAATGGGTGATTTTCAAGAGAGTCTTCCATTGCTGAAGATTAAGACAGTCTTCCAAAAATAGAGGCCTTAAAATTCCCTTTGGGTTGCAAATTCGCTGGTTTTTTAAACTTTAAAAGTCAAGTCGACCCCTACGACACTGCTTTGCCCAGTCACTGTAACGACAATGGTATTGCAGTTACATCGCCACTTTGGTGATTCTGTAATCTGAAGGCTTCTACAATGTTACCTCTAAAGTTATCGCCGTCGAAGGCACCGCTTCACTTCATTTGCAGGGTTTTTAAGTCTTACGTCTTACAATTAGAACTGTTTTGGGGAAAGGTTTAGTGGAACGTTACGTGGGCATAAAGGGAAAAAAATAAACAATTTTAGGGGAAAATAAAAAGAATAATCACGAAATATGATCTTGCAAAAATCTTACCACGATTTACTTACAGCTTTAAACTGTATTATTTAATAATAAGGTTTACTACTAATCATAAACATACACAATTATTTCAAATGTTTGACTAACGATACAATTTTATTTAAATTGGTCAATCATACTCCATGATAATCACATATCAACCGTGAACCATTTAATTGATTGGAATACATACATACATTACATTTATTTGAACTTCAATTGGCTATGACCTGGTGACAGTTAAATAATAATAATAATAATAATAATAATAATAATAATAATAATGTGACGTCGTCGTGGTGTGAAGAACAACACAGACACGGAGTTCTTTGTACAGGTTTATTTAATATATCTGCATAGTACAATATTTACATCCTCCTCCGGAAACTACCGCTGCACTCCACAGCACTACCATTTCTGAGGCAAGCCGCCTCAGCCTGACCCAGCGTGCCCCAGCGTGCTAACCTGTAGCACCGCTCCCGGCATCTGCTGTAGCCACCCTCGCAAACCTGCGACCACCCCTCACGGATCAGCATATGCCTCCGCACCGCGATTCGGCCCAAACTCGAATGCCCATCGCCAACAAGCGTCTCTAGCAAGGAGTCACGTGACAGACGTCCCACGCTGAAGACCCGCGGACCGCGTCACCTCATTACAGACTTTTGGGCCGGGCGCACAATGGAGCCAACCGACCAGCTGCAGACGATCTGTCCTCACACATCATTCTGCGCTAGCTGACCGCCGGATGTGCCCAGACACGCCCCCGCCGGCTTTCCCCCTCGAAGCGACCGCTCCGGTTGCACCGCCAGCCCGACGCCTGGACCACCCCGTCCCATGCCCCGGCCCGCGCCTTGTGCAGTCCGACGACTAGTGAGATGCTATGACGTTACAATAATAATAATAATAATAATAATAATAATAATAATAAATAATAATAAAAAGTACAGTAAAGACGAGGATGCAATAATCATACTATCACTAATATTAAGTATTATAACAATTATTCAACTCTGTCATGATATCCAATAATTATGTTGGTGATACTAAAATTTAATACAAGCTACATAAATATTGGCTAAATTATATTTTTTAATGCATTGATAGCGTTCACTTCACTTCACTGCACTGCACTGCACTACACTACACTACACTAAACTGTTTTGCTTTGAATTGGACTGACCAACACTTCTCAGCACTTCACATCTCTTACTCATTTAATATATATTACTCTGTTCTTGTTCTAAATTAATTCTAAAACTTTGGACACTTAGAGAAGACGCTTTGAAAATTGCTGTGGCCAACTGTTCCAATTTCTAATTGTACTGTTACAAAAGGAAATTTTTTTAAAACTGAATTTTGTTTTCTTATTCGAATTTTGTGGGTGTGATGACTTCAGCCGAAATAATTTGGTTTTTCTAGTCTAATCTGAATTTCCTTCCAAGCTGGTTGACCTACGTATTATTTATAAAGATTGCAAAGCCTCGCCCTTGTTCTTCTCGTTTCTAATGTATCTTCAAACTATAAATACAGTATTTACAACTTAGTCAAAGAGATGGTTGCCATTACGGAGACATCCATAGAAACATAAAACTAGCGGGCAGCATACTCCTCGGGTATGATATCAACATAACAATAATTAGTGTAAAAAATATAAAACTATATTTCTCCCCATTATAGAAGGAAAAATATATATTTATTATCAATTCTCAATTTTCCATGGTTGCCCTTTCACCGGCATTTCGATTTTCTGAACGGTTTAAAAACTATTGAAACTTACAATTATTGGTGAAACACTCGGAAAGACGTTAGTATTTATGAGTCACTCATTTGGTCCACAATCTCCCTAAAGAGGTACTTCAGTTTATGCGATTTCCTCCGCTATTCCACACGGTTCATTATCATAAACAAGAAAACGAACTAATGCCTCTAGAAGCAGCACTATTCTAGACACACTCTATGGGCCTTAGCAGCGCAGTCCCTGCGTGCGGGGTTATGACCACGGCCCTGTGTTGTGGTTCCATATAGATAAGCCCCGGGGGAGGGGGAGGGGAATCTCCCGCCCGAAGCCCAGGTTCTCATCGTTAGCAAATGTCGTGGGTTTGATTAATTGATTCTTCGTGTATCCGGGTTCGTCAACTGCTTTGGTAATTAGTCCCGTTAGTGTAGTGCATGTTTTTTCTCGAGAGATGGCGGTGATCTACCGCTGGATGCCGAGACCCGGCGCCGACCTACCGTCGGCTAGTGGGGTTTTCCCCTAACCAGGACTCTCCCACCAGCGGGGCACCGCCGCAGTCGGGAGCTCTAAGCTCCCGACTGGTCTCCTGGAATATGTGGTAGTGTACTGCATGTTAGAGTAAGTGTGTGTGTAAGAGGAGAGGATAGGACAAGGAAGAGGAAGGACAAATCGCGCGCGGTCCGTGGCCCGTTTGGTAGGGTACTTCTCCGACATTCTCCTGATGTTGATCGGAGAAACCACGGAAAACTACCGATCAGAGCAGCCGGCTGCTAGAATTCTCCTCCAGACGACTGGATTCGACCTAGCTGAAAAGCTAGTGTCGAAAATCCTGCCGCCGTCAGGACTCGTATCTAGGACCTCCCGGTCAGAGGCGCTGCAGTGACATCAGTTGATGCACTGAGCTACCACTCCCGGTCAGATGTCGTGGGGGATGGGTCTGGCACCACGTGCGGGGAAGTGGAAGGACGCAACGGCAGAAAGTGCCCTCTGCACCGTTCCCTATTCTCTTAAAGACCTGAGGCGGATGGGAAGAACAGGGATGACCCCAGTCATGGCAAACAACAGTTCATTGGGGTAATGTTACTTACATTGGCATCTGACGTAGCGCAGCCTCGCCAGAGGATGTTCTCTGGAAGAGAACATTGCAACGGCCGTCGGACGGGTGGGTGACCTCGAGTGCACAGCGGTCAGAGGAGAGGGCGGAAAGCTGCTAGCAGGACCCCGGAATGTTGGTCTGAACTAGCGGGGCGGAGGAGTGTCGGCAGGGTATTTGGGCCATGTGAACCGATGGAGGGATGAAGGGATGTCGGCAGAACCAGTTTCGGCCGATCAGAACCGACTAGGGGTGATGGGAGGTCTGCAGAGCCGGTTTGGGCCATTCTGAGCGGACTAGGGGTGTAGGGAGGTCGACAGAGCCAGAGACAGAGATGTGAATTGGATCCATAGTGTTTTATATTGGAAGTTTTGTCTTATTTAAAAAAATATGTCTTAATCCACAAATTATGGACATTTATGTACATCAATAAATTATCCCAAATACAAAGTTTTCTCATCATATTCGTTAATAAAATAGAAAGCGCAATCCAGCTAGACCCCTCTGAGTATGATGAAGGTTAATTTGCCTCAACACAGCCTCATTTTTGATAGCTCTATTGATTGATTAGTGATTTCAGGCGCGACAACTGCTAACGTCATTAGTCCCGTACATGTACAGCACGTTTTATTGCAGGAGGTGGTGGTGATCTTCCCCCATTGAATGTCAAGATTCGGGCGCCGACATAATTATCGGTTGGCAGGGTTTTCCTAAACCAGGTATCTCCCACCAGCGAGCCGCCGCCCCAACCGAGACAAGCTATAAGCTCCCGATTGGTCTCTCGATAACTGGTTATATGATGCGAGTTTATGTGTGAGAGAGGGGAGTAGAGAGCAAGTAAGAGGAAAAGAAAGATCGAACGACGGTCCATGGACCTTTAATTCGGTTACGCTCCGGCAATCGTGTTGATCGGAGAAACCACGGTAAACTACCGATCAGAACAGCAGGTCACTAAAATCTTCCTTCAGACAGCGGCTGAGTTAGATGGAGCCCTCTAGCTAGTATCCAAAATTCTGCCACCGTCGTGATTCGAACAATTAAGACCTCCCAGTCAATGGCACTGCAGTGACATCAGTGTTGCCTAGCAGTTTGCGGTAACAGGCCTCGTTTGCTCTCGCCGTCCGTCCCTAAGTGCGGGACCGAAGCGTGGCTCAGTGCATCAACTGATGTCACTCAGTGCCTCTACTGGGAGGTCCTAGGTTCAAGTCCCGACGGTGGCAGGATTTTTGACATTAGCTTGTCGACATCAGTCGCTGTCTGTATGAGAATTCTAGTAGCCCGCTGCTCTGATCTGTAGTTTTCCGTGGTTTCTCCGATCAACACCAGGCGAATGCCGGAGCAGTATCCTATCAAACGGGCCACGGACCGCGTGCGATCTTTCCTTCCTCTTCCTTGTCCTATCCTCACCCCTTACTCACCTTACACTAGCGTGCACTACATTACCACACATGCCGAAAGACCGGTCGGGGTCGTAGAACTTGTCCCGGCTGAGACGGTGTCCCGCTGGTGGGAGATACATGGTTGGGGAAAACCCACTAGACGACGGTACGTCGGCGCGGAATCTCGCCATCCCGTGGGGGCAGACACCGGCACCTCCTTTTTCCGTGGTTTCTCCGATCAACACCAGGCGAATGGGATCAGTGCCCTACAAAACGGGCCACGGACCGCGCGCGATCTGTCCTTCCTCTTCCTTGTCCTATCCTCTCCCCTTACACACACACTTACACTAACATGCACTACACTACCACATATTCCGGGAGACCGCTCGGGAGCTTAGAGCTTGCCCCGGCTGGGGCGGTGCCCCGCTAGTGGAAGAGTCCTAGTCAGGGGGAAACCCCACTAGCCGACGGTAGGTCGGCGCCGGATCTCGCCATAGCTTAGAGCTGAAAACACCTACACTCCACTTACGGGACTAATGACCTCATTAGTTGGAGGGGGCGGGGACCCCCCGGAAAAAACATGCACTACATAACGGAACTAATGACCGAAGCAGTTGACGCGCCCGGAAACACGAAAAAATCAATCAATCAATCCCAAAAGGGGACGCGCCCGGAATCAATAACAATCAATCAAAGAGCGGCCGCCGCCTGTCACCGCCCTCAGAGCGCGCATTGCGTCCCGCAAAGCGCATCGCCCCGCTTTGCGTCGCGTCGCGTGGCGTTGCGCTCCGCCGTGTAGCACTTTCCTACCGCCCGCGGAGAGGCAGCCGCGCACGTGGCGAAAGGTTCGCGACCGCGACGCGGTGCCCGCAGGTTGCGTTCGGTTTGCGCTCCGTTTCTTTTTGGGCCTCGATCTCCGGTTTGTAAGGTTTTGCGTACCGTACAAATCGATATTTCGCTGTGGCGACACGAGCCAGTTGTTCGGGAAAGTGGCTCTGGGCATCAACTGATTTGGAAAATATTTCCAAAATATTCCCAGTCCCTTATTTTCCTTTAAACTTTCAATAGAAATTTTATTTAATTTAAATCGCTTTAGAATAGGCGAAGTTATTAACACTATATTTTATGCACAAGTGACAATTTTAAAAATTATAATAAACGTAGAATAATAATTAATCACAATATTAGTCACAATAATTTAATTTGTGAATCCCAGCAAATTAAGAATTTGTTATACGATTTAGGAAAGAGGAAATGGTCAATCCTGTAAAGATTTCAACATAAAACCTTTTGTTTTATAAATAGTAATAATTAAAGTTATAATTTATTCTATGTTTAATATATTTCATTTATTTACCAGTAAAGTATGTCATACGTAACAAAAAAACTTCAGAGGAAAAATAGTCCCAGATATGTAGTTAGTCCCCCTTGATGATTTCGCTTGCACGCCCATGATTAGGCCATTCTAACCACTTCTGGCAAAGTCATTTGGTGATAGCCATCTCTTCATTTGCCTTCCACCTTTTTTCCCATTTGCAAAGTAATAATGAGGCTGCGCAATCTTCCAATAGTATTTCTTTTCAGATGATTCGGTCCATTTTTTCTATTGCCTTTAGTTTATATGCTGCCGATACCCAATTTCTTCTTACATTTATCCTTTTTTCATTTGATCCAATAGACACCCTTGGCATGCCTCAGTAATTGCATTTCTTCTGCGTTTGTTTGCATTTCTTCTATAGAGAGTAAAAGGCATGGCCTTAGAGTTTTATCTTAAATTTCTTTCAGCGCTTTATTTCTCAGTTGAATGATGGGCTAGTTGATTTGCTTCGGGTTGCTACCTGGAAGCTACAATTCTAAAGCATATGCGATGTGATTGCTTTACACTATTTTATTTCTTTTAATGAGAAATATTCCTGTTTTTTAGATGGTTAAGCTGTGAATTGTGAAATTCCATACCCGTTATGTTATGTACGTAGACCCAAGTCCGTGATGTGCCTTCTTGAAAGTATTTCTAAAGACCCAACCATATCTAGAACGTTCTTTTTCTCCAATTTCTCTGGCACTTGCAACTCATAAGGAGTCGAACATTGATGTTCGATACCAGTTAGTTCCACTTGCAATACGACTCGACTGGCGCAGTGCCACCTCGTTAATCGTCACGGACTTATCTTGAGAGCAAGTGGTGCATCCGAAAACACAACCTGACAGTCAGGTCTGACGCGGGTAGAATACACGTAACAGTACTTACTGCGTCTCAAGGAAAAATAGGGGATTTTGCTTTTACATGATCTTACCAGAAACTGAAAATTTAAAAAGAAATTTACATTCCCAAATGTATTGAGGCGAAATGAAATGGAAGTTTGTAGCAATGTGATCAGTGAATATAAAGTTACTTCCGATATACATAACGTAATTATATGTAATACAAAATAAGTTAATAATAAATATTAAAAGTAGAAACTTCGAAACACAAAATGGTTTCAAAAACTAATATTGAATAGATACATTTTTAAAAATTTATTTTCTTCCCGTTCGACTTACGTCTTTCGGTTTTTTTTCGAAGATACAAATTCTTACAGTGGATGTTTCTTGTTGTTTCCTCTGCCGAATGCTGGTCTCTATGAGAAAACCTTCCACTATTTTTGTAGTCTGTGAGTTGTTCTAAACTTAACTAATTTGATTTGATAAATTAGATTTGGAATGGGGAGAGGTAATTTGTGGGAGAAAAAAGAAGTAGTTTTATAATTTACGGTAGCTGGAAAAGGTCTTTGGAAAATATGGATAAAATGCGAGAAAGATGATGTGCGTTTTGTCCGAGCTTGAATATTGTAGCGCTGGGGTGCATCTGGAGGATAGAATAGAATTCTCCAGATGCCTATGAAACTAATTAGGATATCAGTGATACTTGCAATTCATGATGGATTTTGATAAATTATGAGTGAAAACTCTCCAATATGAAACAACTAGAGAGATTATTTAAGCGTAAACAGCGCAACATTTTACATTGTCGCCTCGCTTTGCTTCGGGTCTACGCACCGCTATGTATCTAGGCAGCACATTAATTAACACCAACTTCATTGCAGGTTTCAAACAAGCCTTTAAACTCATACCAACCCATCCGTACAACTTCGCAACGCGAAGTACTCAGCAAACCGGCACTTGTCACGCAGTGTATACCGAAACCCGCGCAAGCGACACACCGACGTGTCGAAAACCGAACACGTTTTCGGCTTGTCCTCTTGTCCCCCACCCTGCCCGTCACGCCAGCCGCCGCCCCCTCTTGGGACGACACGTGTCGGACGCACCGCCCACCGAACAGTCGCGAGTTGCGACACGCCCGGCGCCGTAGAGGCGTGTTTCCCTCCGTTGCGCGGCGCGGGCCAAGGCAGGAGCGCGTGTGTGCGTTACGTCACACATGCGCCTCCCCTCGTCCTCCCCCGCTGTCGGTGTGTTGTCGCCCCGCAGGGTCGCTCGGGTCGATGCCCTCGATGTCGCGAGCCAAAAGCGCAACACACTCCAACGCGTCGGGTCAGCGCGGGAGACTTCCTGCTGCGAGAGGCGACCGCCGCGGAACGAATGGCTTGACGCACAAGTGGTGTCATCGCGACCTCGGAAGAGAGAGGGGCAACCGACTAATGCTTGGGAGAGTCCGGGCTATTTCCTAAGTCTTAGACTTTTCTAGTTGAAGCACATTTCCCAGTGGACGTCAGATAGTGCCTACAAATCAATGAGGTGCACTTAGGATACATTAGTTACAGTATGTTTCACTAAAGGCGAAACGCTCCATGATTCCACAAACGAATACCAAATCTGGAACTTGAACTTTTGAATTGACATTCAGACGGTGAGTCTGTAGGATCATCATTTCAGTAATGATTTTTTAAATCTGTAAATTTTAATAAAATTTAAAAAATTATTACTTCCCTTTTCACTTCAAAATGAAAGTAATCGCGAAATGAAATAAAATGGAAAAGCATTAACAAAACATTGTGTGAAAATATTTAATTGCATCCCTTTTTCAAGAATATTCTCTAAAATAGCTAGCAACGTCTCTAATTGTATTAGAAGGTTATATTTAAAGTTATTTGTACCGTATTTTTACTGTTAAATTTCTGTTTGACATTTCTTATCATAAATTTGGATGTCCAGAGAAAAGTATATTAATTTAATGACATCTCGTAAACGTTCGTAAAGAAAATTTGAATTTAAAATCAACCGTGTATTCAGTCTGTAATATTGTACATTCTGGGTGGCCGGAAACATGCAGCAGGTGAAAGTGTTCCTCGAAAACTGTAGTTCACAATACACTATTGGGAAAAGAGAAAGTTAATAAATTGCCTAAACAATCACCTCAAGGTCAAGAGATGTTCTGACAGCTATGATTTCTTTGTCCTTTTCTGTGATAATAAACAAAATTCATAAAGAACATGTACTCAGACACACTAAAACGAAATAAATTTAAAAGGAGGTAATTGCTTTTTAAAAGCTTCTTCTCGTCATAAATTTTCTCTCTAAGAAGAGGATGTGCCTGACGAGTTAACTAAAGATTTAAGGAATATTAATTCATAACTTACATAACATTTATAATCAATTAACCATTAATAATATTAAATTTTTTCACATGTAATAAATAGTACATTCTTATTAATCAAGGTTAATTACATATAATAATGCGATTGCGTTACTTTGTCTTAGCTTCTAAAGTTACTAAATAATTTGAAACACCTCATCAAATAATCACAGAGTAATGACGCTATAATAGTGAAGTATGAATACTTCCTTGAGATCAATAACGCAGTACCTATGAGCAAACGGAAATTCGCGTTAACTGTGTTATGTTTAATTTTAACATGTTTTCTGTTGTTTTTGTTTAATTGTTTAATATTAAATGTTTTCTGGTTTAATTGAAATTTTAGTCCAATGAAATAATGAATTGTTTAGAAAAGCATGATGATTGGTTCTCTCTACGATTCCAAGATGACGTTAGTTCCTTTAAAATTAATTGTTAAACTAATATTGAAAATGTATGGTTATTTTGAATTTTCAAAATCTGCATATCCATCATTGAAAATCTCTATTTTGTAAGTAAGATCGCAAATAATAACTTTTTAATGATTTAGTGATGCAAACAATGAAATAATTGAACTAACAGACCTAGGGATGCAGTTTCTAGAAGAGGAGTCGGAATTGTCGATGTAGATAAGATACTCTCGTTCTCGTATGAACGGGAGTTACTCTAGTTATCACCTTACACGTTTCTTCAGGTACCAGAAAGTCAAATCTGCGACATACAACACTTACTCTGTAAAAGAAAATCCTTCAAAAAAGAAAGAAAATGAAAATTAAATACACAAAAAATGTGGAATACTTTCAGATATCTACAAAGTACCGAACAATAAAAAAAAAATTATTAAAATGTTGATAAGTATAAAAAAATCCGGATGAAAGAAAAGTGAGTTAATAATAATAATAATAATAATAATAATAATAATAATAATAATAATAATAATCAATAATAATGTAAGCTTTGAAAATGGTAAGTTCAATCACGCAATGGGAATGTCTCGTTAAATGATTTTTGGGGCAAATTCGAAATAGATTGCTGTAAAAACGAATCTTCTTTATTTCAATATATGATGATAACATTTGATAATTTGAATTTTCTACAATCAAAAATTTCAGAGTTTCCGATAAATAAAATTAAATTCATTGAAATAATGTGTTTCAAAAATGCTTTAAATAAGTAGTCGTAAAAATAAACTGCCTATTAAAATTTATTAAGCCAATAAATGAATATTTTTTACGTAAGAAACCAACATTCTTAATTTTTAACATTTATTTTTTGAATTGAATTGAGCCATAAATCGAATATCCAAACTTAAGTTTTTGTCATCTCGACCTTTGATATTGCATCACAAAATAAACAACAGGTTTTTGAATTATACACATTGGTAAGTTATATTCGTAAGAAATCGAAGGAAACAGCTGAAAGCGAAGCGTTTGACAAATGTCTACAGTTCAGGCGATGACAATCAGAAAACTTTCGTGAAAAGAATCTAACAATTCTATATGCATTCGTCAGGGAGGTCGTAAAATCTTGAAGGTAATATCATATGCACGTTTAAATAATGCATATATTAAATGAGTCATAGATCAAACAAGGTAGTGCTTCATAATGTGAATACAGTGTAATGCGATGCTTATTTACTTTGCATTCAAGATGAATTTAAGTATATTCTCGCACATTGTATAATTAAATATAATTTTGCTTTTATACATAGTCCATAAATAATTTTCACGTTCAAAATCCAGATCCTACCACTATTACTTCTAATAATAATTAACATTGTACAAAGAATTAACTTAAAAAAATATAACCATTAATTATGCCCCCGTGATTAGTACATGACACTTATTACGAATTACATGTTTGGCATACTACAGCTATAACATAAAATCTCCTTATGTCTAAAAATAATATTTTACTTAACAAAACGTATAAAAATTAAATATATTTATTCCATATTATCTTTGCAGTAAACTTCAAATTGATTTTCTTTTCATTTTCTGTTCTAAAACAAATGCATCCATCAAATAAAGCACTTATTGGTAATCCATTATGCAATAGTTCATATATAAGGGGTAATAACACATTTACTCTGTGAGAAAAGTAATTTTAATATTAAAAACAACAGCAACGACAAAGATTATTATTATTATTATAAGTCCATCCCATAAGTCCTGTTTTAAACAGTGTCCAGTGTAAACGGGTCAATTTTTATCATTAATCTGATCACCGCGTGTTCGTGCTCTCATTTATGCATTTCACATGCGCATGTTTCGGGGCACAAGCAAATCACGTCACTAGTAGGGCTCGCCTGTATGGCAAGTAGAATTGAAGGTGAGGGCATTAGCCGCCCTGCTAGTATGAGTGAGTACTATTTTGATGAGTACTATTGAATTTTGATGAGTACTATTGATAAATGAATGAGTACTATGTATTCCAAGCCTGACCACTACTTCAGTCATTAGTCCCGACAGTGTAGTGCATGATATTTGCTGGGAGTTAACAGTGTTCCTCCCCTGCTGAAATATGAGATCCGGCGGGGCACAGCAGTAGTAGCAACAAAATCTATGCGCGCGACTGGTCTCTCGACAAGAGAGTCAGTGTGGTGCACATCAGTGAAAGTGTGTTTTTAAAGCTGTTTGTTAAGGCACTTCTCGAGTATTTGTCTAGGATTTATTGGAGAAATAACAAAACCACTAATCAGAGATGTCGGGCGTAGAATTCTCCTAGTGTGGTTCAATTCGACTCAGCTAAGTAGTGTCGAAAATCCGCCTCTGTGCCGTGTCTCCGACTAGGTCTACGGATCCAGTCCCGGTTTACTTCTCAGTAGTTGAATTCAGCCGCTGTCTGGAGGAAAAATCTAGTGGCCGACTGCTCGATCGTTAGTTTTCCATGGTTTCTTCGATGATTCCAGGCGAATGCCGGAGCAGTACCCCAGAACGCACCATGGACCACGCACGATCTTACCGTCCTCTTCTATGTTTTATACTCAACCCTTACTTACTTACCTACTTACATTCACCACACACACACACACACACATGTACTACACATGTTCGGCAGGGAAGTCAGGAGCTTGAAGCTTGTCCTGGCTGGGGCCGTGTCACGCTTGTGGGTGATACCTTTTTGTGGAAAATCCCCGCAAGCCGACATATAAGTCGGCACCGGATATCGCCTGCCAGCAGGGGAAGATAAGCGCCACCTCCCTCGAAAAACATACACTACACTTACAGGTCTAATGACCTTATCGGTTGACCCACCCAGAATTATCAATCAATCAAAAAACACCATCAAAGCCACCTCGGTCTCCAGGACCAGTAGCGGTAGCGGCACTGGTAGCGGTAGCTCAGTGCATCAACTGATGTCACTGCAGCGCCTCTAACTGGGAGGTCCTGGATTCGAGTCCTGACGGCGGCAGGATTTTCGACACTAGCTTTCCAGCTAGGTCGAATTCAGCTGCTGTCTGGAGGAGAATTCTAGCGGCCGGCTGCTCTGATTGGTAGTTTTCCGTGGTTTCTCCGATCAACACCAGGCGAATGCCGGAGCAGTACCCTATGAAACGGGCCACGGACCGCACGCGATCTGTCCTTTCTCCTTGTCCTATCCTCCCCCTTAACACACACATTACACTAACATGCACCACATATCACATATTCCGGAGACCGGTTGGCAGCTTAGAGCTGGTCCCGACTGGGGCGGTGCCCCGTTGGTGGGAGAGTCCTGATTAGGGGGAAACCCCACTAGCCGACGGTAGGTCGGCGCTGGATCTCGCCATCCAGCGGGGAAGATCACCGACATCTCCGAGAAAAACATGCATACACTAACGGGACTAATGACCAGAGCAGTTGACGCGCCCGGAAACACGAAAACCAAACCAACCAAACCAACCAGGACCAGCCAACGGCACTGGAGAGGCAATGGAGATGCCGCTGAGCCAACGCCGCGGGTGCTGCTTGCAGCGGAGAGGAAGCGATCGCCGTCGCATTCCGGCGTGGCGGCGGCGGCGGCGGCGGCGGCGGCCGAGGGATCAGGTGGCTCCCTGAGGGAGACAGAGGGCGCGGAGAAAACGCGTCCGAGGCGGCTTCACTTGCTTTCTAACCAGTCGCGCAGGGCGCAGCGCGCGCCCGGCGCCGCCTCCCGCGATGCAACTGCCCGCCGCCGCCGCGCCGGCGCGCAGAGGCGGTGCCGGTCTCTAAGCCGCAGCTAATAAGGATGTTTGGCGCCTCTCGAAGTGTAGCCGCGTCATTTACTACAAGTCACCTTGAAGTTGTAACTACATACGTTGCGAAAAAGACGCGATCTTCATAATGAACGAAATGAATGATGTTGTTCTACACAAGTAAAGAAGGGAAATATTGTTAAGAAAATTTGAAGCTTTGGGATTCGTATTTTAATTAATTTACAAACTCGTTGAATTTATTTGTGATTTGTTTGTTTGATTTATTCTGTAGTATTCTTTATAATCCATTAGTACAATATTTACATTTCTACCGCTACATGAAGGGCTTTATTCCGTCATACATTGAACACGTCTGTAGGAAATCTTGATAGCTTTAAAAAGGGAAAGTAATGATCTATGGATATGAACGGTGCTTTTTTCTAGCGCTAATGAAGTGATTCTACGGAGTATGGGGCGAAATTCATGGAAAATGTCGGAAAAGTCAGATAAAAATGTACGAGGAAATGTCAGATAAAAAGTTTACGTAAAGACCGCTAAAACCACACCTTCAAGTAAAGCCAATAATTTGAAATATGGGGTTGCATCCTCCTCATTGCACAGACCAAGAAAATGTAAATTTGATTGGAAGTTGAAGACTCGTTCACTACTGACCTGTAAATAGTTTCATTTATTATCCAGTTCCATTGATAAATTATGCAACTCTTTGCACTACCCTTTCAATACGTCTTTCGTTACAAACTTAATGCATTTCATTATAGATAAAATTAACTTTGAATATAAACATCGGGTTTTCCGATCATATGAATACGCTAGACTACAATTATGCCACATTACTAACTGTATTAGGCTGGACACTGTGATACACTGTAGTTCTGCAAGCAAATGTCCGAAGAAAGGCGAGTTGTAAAAATCCTTGCAAAGTAATCGAGTAACATGCGTCTATCAGTTCGTCCGTCTGTCAGTCTGTCAGTAGATGTTCCAGGACACTTCATTGTGTTCAAAAGTTAATTTTAATGTCAATTTTCATATCACAAATAAAAATTGTCAATAAGAAAGCAGCTGCTGCCAGAGGTGCCATGCAAAGCAATAGCTTTCTAATGAAGCCGAACAATAAATTTCATCACACCACATTTTATTTTTATGTACTTCAGAAAATACAGAGGTGAACAACTGCAAATACACAAAACACGACAGCGCGTTCTGCTCAATGAGGGTAATAAACATGTCGTGCAGAGAAACGCTTTATAACTGCACAGCTGTGTATTCACAAATTATCTTAACTAATTATATTATCTTGTCTTATTACGTCCAAGGGTTGTTCGTTAGATGAGCCGATTTGTTGCTTTTTTTCAAACACGTCAACTTCAATGGTCTTTTGTCTTATTAATAATGTGAATTTTTGATTGTGGGAGGTGGTGGTGATCCATCCCTTCAATCGGTGATGAGATCAGGTGCCGACCTGATCTCACCACCGAGTGATTTCCTTCAAGGCTTCCGAGGGATTTCCTCTTCAAAGTATCTTCCTCATCGGAGCACCAAACCAGCTGCGACAAGCTCTAAGCTCCAGAATGGTCTCCCAAAATATGTGGTAGGGCAGTGCATGTAAGTGTATGTGTGTAAGGTGTTGAGGATAGGACAAGGAAGAAAAGGAAAGCTCGCGCGCGATCCGTGGCCCGTTTGTTGGGATATTGCTTGGGCATTCGCAGGATTGGAGAAACGAGGAAAAACTACCGATATGAGCAGCCAGCAACTATAATTCTCCTCCAGATAGCGTCTAAATGCTACTAATGTGTGTAGCTAGTATCGAAAATCCTCCATAGTAGGAATTCGAGCCCTCGAACTTCCCGGTCAGAGAAGCCGCAGAGTCAGCAGCAATGCTGGCTCTGAGCTAAACGCATGTGGTTATGATAAGTCGCCACAGAAATCACACTGTTTAATATCACCAGAAAGAAAATCTGCATTGTTGGGATACAAACGGAGAAAAAAGCTAACTTGCCACTTGGTGGACTCGGGGAGCAAATAAGAACAGCCAGGACGGAGCCATGACGCAATTCTGAAACTTTTTCTCTCTATTTCTGCTTTGTTAACACCCAGAAAACAGAAATACTAATCAACAGCTGATTATCGATTGAATAAAACCATTAGAGTTCTTGTACACAGACAATAAAAGCGCAGACAAGGTTGACACTTTCTTCCCAATAGATTCGTCTACTGACATTTAAGTTAGTGGACACGCAGTAATTTTAGACAGCCGACGAAACCATAAAGCTAAGAATGAACGCACCAGAGCATACCTATAATCTCGTACCGTTTCATAGATCGTTAATGAAGTCGTTTGTCTGCTGTTTTCCAAATTTTAATTCCCATTGCTATAACAACCAATTGACCAATTTTAAAATATTCTCCATTTTTGGATGCAAGAGACAGCAACTTTGTTTTGCGATTTTGATTATAAAATGTAGAATATATCATGAAATTGATCTTGGCTGTCCGGGTGACGCCACGTTGAACGTTGTGTTGCCGACGTTTTGATCATCTTATCGTGATCTTCCTCTGGGCTGGGGTCTGCCCTCACCAGCCCAGCCTTCAATGCGGCGTCACCCGGACAGCCAAGATCAATTTCATGACTCTGGCCGCGGAAGCCTACGACTCCATGTAGAATATATTACATCCATTGTTGTTTAAGCGTTTTTGGGTTGACATTCCTTTAAACTGTCATTGGTGAATCACGAATTCTACTTCTCTTTTACGAATATTTATTACTTCCTCAAAGCAGTTAAAGTTGAAGAGCTACATTTCCCTGTAACGTAATAGAATTTTACGCAGTTCACTGAGACGTAATTGCCAGTGTAGAAAGTGAGAGGGGGATATAGGGAATAATAAATCAAGTGGGTAGAAATATTGTTGCGTCAATTTTTATTGAGATAAAAAAATTAAAATTCCCGACTAAGTACAAGTAAATAAAGCAAAAAATATCTGCCTAATTACTCGTTATTTCTACCCACACGTTTCTGATCCATCCAAAACACACCTTATGTGCAATTACAGGACGTCCGATAGCCATAGACTCACAAAGGATGCACATTTGTGTCTGAACCTGACAATATATGTACCTGAGCGCGGAGCGACGAAAGTAATAAATAGTTTATTAAGAACGATGCTGTTCATTCAAACTGTGTAATTAAATATTTAAAAGCCAATCCAAAAAAACTGTTACTGTAGTTATCCCCATGTACAGTGAAAAACAAGAATTGACTAGGAATTGCAAGTAAATAAATGCAAAATTCTCCATCGTACATTATCGTATTTTTTTGAGCCTTCCTACTGATGTCATGACAATGCCTCTGACTGGAAGAGTTCGATTCCCGACTGTAACAGAATTTTCGCCACTAGCCTCTAACTTACCAACTCTTACACTTACATGCACTATACTACGTGTACATGCATGCCGAGAGACCGTTCTGAAGTTTAAAGTTTGTCCCGGTTGGGGCGGTGCCCTGCTGGTGGGAGATACCAGGTTGTGGGAAACCCCGCAAGCCGACGGTAGGTCTGTGACGGATCTCGCCATTCAGCGGACGATAAAACATGCACTACACTTTCAGGAGTAATGGCCATAGTAATTTATGTGCCCCTAACCCCATAATAATCAATCAATTTAACCTTCCAAACCACATCACATGGGAGATACCTTGTAGGGGAAACCCCGCAAGCCTGTGCTAGCGGGTTTCCCTAGTTAGCCCTAGCTAGCAAGCTTGTGCTATGAAAGGAAGTCCGTTACCTAAAGCTCCACAAGTAATCCTCATTTGTGTCTCAAGCTGAAAAACTTCGAGCGGTAGCTCAGTGCATCAACTGATGTTACTGCAGCGTCTCTGACCGGGAGGTCTTAGGTTGGAGTCCTGACGGCGGCAGGATTTTCGACACCAGCTTTCCAGCTAGGTCGAATTCAGTCGCTGTCTGGAGGTGAATTCTCGCGGCCTGCTCTGATCGGTAGTTTTCCGTGGTTTCTCTAAACAACACCAGGCTAATGCCGGAGCAGTACCCTAACAAACGGGCCACGGACCTCGCACGATCTTTCCTGCCTCTTCCATGTCGTATTTTCCCCTAACACGCACACACACTCTTACACTAACATGCACTTCACTACCACATATTCCGGGAGACCGGTCGGGAGATTGGAGCTTGTCCCGGCTGGTGGGAGAGTCCTAGTTAGGGGCAAACCCCGCTAGCCGACGGTAGGTCAGCGCCGGATCTCGCCAACCAGCGGGGGAAGATCACTGTCATCTCCCGAGATGAAAACATGCACTACACTTACGGGGCTAATGACCTAAGCTGTTGACGTTGACCCGGAATCACTAACCAACCAACCAATCGAGCTGAAAAGACCTTCATGAGAAGCGAGCGCCGAACCGGTCCCGCTGCCCCGCCTGGATCTCGCAGGCATTGTGCGCCCCAGCGCTCGCCTCGGATGGGTGGACTCCGAAGCCCCGCGGAGCATCCGATTCACGCGCCGCGCCGCCCCACTTTCACTTCACTCACTTCACGTGCAGGTGCGGCGAGCGCCCGGCCGCGCGCGCACGCGGGCACGCACGTAGGCACGCGCGGATGCGCCGCCGTTGCCCAGAAAACATTCGGCGGTTGCGTGTGCTTAATCGGAAGGTCCTGGGTTCAAGTGCGGGGCGGTGCCCGTCGGCCTGGTTCGCTGGTTTTCGGGCCACGGCCCTTTCTTGCCCCGCGTGGAAGAAGTGAGAGTCGATTATAGTTCCTCAAGGAGCAGAAGTGTTTTCCTCGTAACGTATTTGAGTAAAAAATCAGAGAGGAAAAATGTATTCTGCATGAGTTAATAAGTTCATCCTTGCCCGAGGCAGTGACTGTTCTACGAGCTGAAGGTTGATTAGCTGAAAGATGAGTTTTTTGCTACCTGTTTTTTATATGCACTTGTGGTCTGAAGCGGCAAAACCTGCCTATTTATTGGACATCCCATAAAAAATTAGATTTTTTCTGATAACGCTGTCTCTCAGACAGAACCTTGTCTTTCCCTGATCTCGTAGTAAAAATGAAGCCTTGTATAAAAAAATTCCTTATTCAGGATTTACAGACTTCCTCACACCAGAGGGTAGTGTCATATGCACCATCTGGTGACGAACAAGACTTTGTACAACGTTTATACAACAGCTTAAACATTACTATGAAAACACTATTGTCTTCCTGGAAATAGTGTACACATTCTTTTTCAAGCCCTGAACCGTACTGAGGAATCTTGTATTTGGTGGTAGGATTCACGATAAACGTGCTACGCTAGTGTGCTGCCTCCGATATTATCGTGACTTATTTGCGCTTTTCTTCTGGCGTCACTCCCGCCTGGGCTACGCTTTCGTAATCTTTATTTATTTATTTATTTATTTTACGTCAAAAACAGTTAAAAACTGCGTATGACGTGCTATGGGAAAAGTGAATTGTGTGCACATTTTCAAAATTCTGTGATCCTACACTTAGTCATATACTACTTAAATTTTGAATTTTTGAATGGGAGAAAAAACAAAACTCCCATGCAATAAATCTATTTTCAAGGATAAACAAGCAATAAATTTTGAATTTTGAAAGGAGAAAAACACAAAAAAATCCCATGTAATAAAATCTATTTTCAAGGATAAATAAGCAATAAATTTTGAATTTTGAAAGGAGAAAAAAAACAAAAACTCCCATGTAATAAAATCTATTTTCAAAGATAAATAAGCAATAAATTTTGGCTCTATTACTTCCTGCCGCGACAACATGGAAACGATAATTTGAATAATTGTATTTCCCACTGAATTCTAGAAGACGTGCACATAAAATGAAGTTACATTTATGTCCAAAGCAAAAAAGGGTCCATCCAGCATTTGCCAATGGATCAGGCATTGACCCGGAAGCTTTAGTACATAGTTGTTACAGGTTGTTTATACTCATTTATACAGTCCAAATGGTAAATAATGCATTATGTATCATTGTTAAAATTAATGTTACTTTTCTTGTGATGCTCAGTATAGTCTCTAATTGTATAGAAACAGTTATGCAGCAGAAACGATTTCACTTGGGATTTAAACTTTTCTATTGAATTTAATCGTTTAATGTCATCTGGCAAAGTGTTGTAAAATAATGTACATGTATTGTATGTGAATTTTTGTAATGAGTTGTTGCTACTGTCCCTGATGAATATGATTTCTATGTCGAGTGTTATAGTAATAGACTTCTGCATTTTCTGAAAAATATTCCGCCCTTGAGCAAGTCATTTTTACAAAACCACTGATTCGTAAATAAAAGACACGTAATGGTAGAATTCCTAGATTAATTAAGAGAGGCTTACATGAATCACGTGGGTGGGATTTGGTTATTATTCGTACAATTCGTTTTGTAATCTAAAAGTCTGGGAGCTATAAGATGTATTTCCCCAGAATATTATGCCATATCTCAGGCGGGAATGAACATTCGCGAAGTATACACAACGAGCAGTATGAAGGCTGACTGAATTTGCAAGAATTCTGAACGCGTAGCATAAAGAACTTAATTGTGTGTTCAATTCATTTAAATGGACGTTCCATTTAAGGTTTGACTGAATTGAGAGACCTAAAAATTTTGTTGCCTTAACATCAGTCAATGGTACACTGTTCATTTTCAATGGAGCACAGAATTGTTTATTTGAAATGGAAAACTGCATTAAAACCGTTTTCTTTTCGTTTACTATTAATTTGTTATTTCGGAACCAATTTGAAACATCTGATATTGTACTATTTACGGTTTCTTTATTGCAAAGGATGTTCGTATCATCTGCAAAGAGAACCGTTCTTCCGTTTCGAATCGTCGAGGGCATATCGTTTACGTAAAGTAGGAAAAGAATAGGGCCTAAAATCGATCCTTGAGGAACTCACCATGCAACGGGCAAAGAGTCGGAAAGGTGCGTACGTAATGTTCCATCATTCCAGTAAGGTATTTCAACTCTCTGAGATCGTTGTTTAAGGTACGAACATAACCAATCTAGAGCAATACCACGAATTCCATATGAAGGTAATTTGAAAAGTAAAATGTCATGATCAATGACGTCAAAAGCTTTCGAGAGATCTAAAAATAATCCAATAGGTGCCTCGTTTTGATCTAATGATGAGGCGACATCTTTAAGAAAAGAAAATATAGCTGTTTCCGTTGATTTTGATTTTCTAAATCCATGTTGGCAATCTGAAAGCGCGTCGTGTTTAGTGAGAAAGGTTTCCATTCGTACGTAAAAAGTCTCTCTAATCTTTTGAGAAAACTGATGAAGAGAAATGGGCCGATAATTTTGAATTACATTTTTGTTGCCTTTTTTGAAAAGCGGCTTAATTTTAGCTGTTTTGAAAATATCTGGAAACGTTCCAGTGCATAAAGATGCATTAAATATGTGAGTTAACGGATGTATAATGGCATACGCACAAGTCTTTAACAAAGCATCCGGGAATTCATCTAAACCGGACGAATATTTATTTTTAGTTTACCGATTATTTTGAGAATTTCATAGGAAGAAGTTTCGAAACGAACATTGTGTCTAAAATTTTGGGTGAACTGTCTGTTTTTGAATTTTGTGCCTGAAGACCCTTAGTGAGATCGGCAGCAATTCTCGAAAAGTATTGGTTAAAGAGATTAGCCACTGTTGCCGGATCGTTCACATTTATATCGTTATATTTTAAAACAACATTCTCTACGGGTTTTCTAGTTGATTTGGTAGTATTTTTTATTATATTCCACATTGCTTTAGTTTTATTATTTGAGTTCAAAATATCCTGATCGTTTTTCATGATTTTAGCCTGCGTTATGACTGACAGCGACGACTGACAGAGCGCATGTGTAGTAAAAAACGAATGTGTTCTTGCCATGGAGGCAGAGATAAAATTGCTTCTAATTACAGAACGCTTACAATTTTTTAAGTGCAGTAAGATGTACTGGGCAGTGTGATTGTGCCTAGAGTAAAATTTATCTATGGGAGTTTCGAGGAAGACTTGTAAATAAACAATTGAAAAAATTGTGAATCTCGTATATAGCATGTGGAAATTTTTATTTACTTTATACCGTTATTGTTTGCAGTAATCACGCATTGTGATTTTAGTTGAGTGTGGGTAAGAATAGTCATTCTGTATGTCCAATGATTGGGGGCTTTGGAACGCTCTTAATAGAGCAAATTTAGCAACAAAAAGCAAGCAAGAAAGCAATAAAATGTGCAACGAGTGCATCCAGATAATTCCAACATGGACTTGTGCGCTCGGACGCAAAACATGGTGGGCAGAACAAGCAAAATAAATGAGCCGTTAATGAATTTACTTTTTTATACTCATGACACATTACAATGTGAGAAATTCGTTTCAAACACGAATTCATTAAACTGGATCGTAAATATTTATACATTGAAAGAAAGAAAATAGAAACAGCGTTAAAAGTGACACTGAAATAAAACACAGAATAAAGTGTTAGACATTAGGTTGTTTTAGTCATATAAGTAAATCATCCACATAATTTCTAATTTTTACCGAGATCTTTAGTTAATAATGAATCGAGTAAACCTCACAACCTTGTGAGGTTCTTAAACGGTTCTCAAATACATTTAGCCTGGAGGTCTGGAATCCCTGTAGGGACACTACTACTGGAGGTCTGGAACACTACTACACACTATACAGTTTGTCTGGCGGTATAATGGGGGAAACAGCAGTTGTGTGGTCGGAAGAAACAACCGCAGACAAAAATTTCTGTTGGAGAACTTGCCTCCACACGAAACAATTTGTGAGGTGAGTTGGCCGATTGGCCCGACAAATTTGTTCGTGGAGGCCTTTAGAAGCAAGGTTTAACAACCAAAAGCCGAAGCAAAAGCTGCGGGTTAGAATCACGAGTGCAGCATGGGTATTTTCTCCAGGCTGTTGTAGTGAGCAGAGCTTTTGATTACAAAGAGTATCGACATCTGTGATCATTCAGAGTCTTCCATTTATTATCATTTTTCATACTTAATTATAGTATGACCGACCTTTCTTTCAGTGGAAGGGAAAGGCAAAACAAGTCTGTGATTTCTGCCCAGGAAATGCAAGATTATAAAGGTAAAAGTATCTCTCCCTCCCCTTTGTTCAGGTATGAATATGTCACTGAACAACATAACATTGTCTAATAATATAGAGTGAATATATAGTGGAAGATTCTTCAAGCCGAGAGAACTGTCAAAAAATTAGTTTCAAATTTCTTAATAATATGGCTTATCCAATATTCTAGTAATGATAATGATAATAATAATAATGTATAATAATAATAATAATAATAATAATAATAATAATATAATAAATTAATAATTTAAATATTTTTCTCGAATTACTCGAATCAAAAGATGCACCAAAAAATTAATTTCAGACAAAAAAATTTCTTACAAATTAATTTTGTTTTCAAATTCAAGCAGAAGTAGTCTACTTCCTAACAAAATGATTTATTGTTGAGAACAATTACTCCCACAAATACGTATTCAAACGTACACTGTGCGGAAACGTACGAGTATGCGCATTTCTCCATTGTCCTTGTGAAGATAAATTGCCCGAAGGGCACATCCTTTCATTAGGCATTTCCTTTTGTCATTCATTGTAAACATGGTCAACAAGCAGACAGGTCTTGGCCGAGAGTGACAATCAGACGTGCTAAGAAGTATGACTTCAGACGTCGAGTCATTCTACCGAGAGATCGTACATCCTCCTCAGTTACTCAAATAAAAGATACAGACATTATTGTAGTAGGAGTATGAAAACAAATATCGAACCTATTAAATTTTATGTTCGACAAATGGTCAACAATTTTCCATTTCCTATAATCTTTTCTCTGTGTATTTTATGTAGGCAAGTAATCAAAGATATAATTTATAAGTGATTTATTTTTTACAAAAATGTATGCACCCTCGGAAATTGAATAAGGAACAATTATTGCTAACATCGTTCGTTTACCATATTTTATATTACGTTACAAATTATATTATTCTGCATATAATTCTTAATAAAACCGTACATGAAGACTGGACTCTTGAATTGAGCATAAGATACTAGTGACAACTAAGAAACTAACGTGGTGTTATTTGCACTAATGAGAAACTGGCAAACAATTTGTCAATAATGTAAAAAGATGCACTAAGTGAGAGACACTTTCCAACACGTCCGTCAAACGTTGCGTTGCTTGTCTCACCGCAACAAGCTTTCCCTTCTAATAACTCCCATCATTTTCTTTAGTAACACAAAATGTATACTCAGGTGAATTGTCTTCCTGAATATCTTCATTTTCACTTTCATAATAATAATAAGTTTTCTATGTAATATTTTCAGAATCAGTACAAGTGATGGTAATATGGTTAATTGGGATTGTTTCAATTGCAAAGATTATTTCAACTTCGAGTCCCCAGAAGCACCGACTTCTATATTACTGATTTCGGATAATTGCATTAATTGACAGAAAACTAAGCAGCCTGCGGTCATGAAAAGGGTGATAATTGTTTTGTTAGATACCCAGGAAATAAGGAAAAACTCCAAAACAACTCAACAATTTTGACTGAAAAATGCAAATATTTGGTTATGTTAATCCGCAATTTCTCCTATCTGATGATACAATTACATTCCCATACTTAATTCCTGACTGCTCACGTCGCAGTTGGCGTCATGCGAAAAGGAAGATAAGAGGAGCTTCAGCGCTTACGAGTGGAGTTTAAGAACATTCAATTTTTGCTGCTCCAAGACCCCATTTTTCACACTCATTTTTGTGGCAGCAGGCTTTAGTCCTCGCCCGGGGCAGATTCCAATGAGCAGCAGCGCAGCGTTGAAAGTGAAATGGTCATGAGAACAGTGACGAACAATGTGACGTTTGAGAGTGAATTGTTTTAATTTTAGTGGTTAAAGTTACGGAAGAACACGGAAAAGTGTGAACAATTACAAGTGAATTGATTGTGAAGAACTGTATTCTAATATTAGAAGGAGACTGAACATTGCAAATAAAGTAAACTTTTAAAGATTCTGTGAAAATACTTATTAATTTCATTTGGTTCGTGATTACTTACCCAACAATAGTCTCTCTAAGATTATCTTAAACTTTTCTTGCCAAGTCCTCCGGGTTAATTCAGAACCTATTAGACTAGTAGTTAGCTCGTGTGCATTTTTCAGATAACTAAATATACGGAATGTGAAAGTGAAATCAACAACAGAATTATGATACCCAATTTACCAACGTCACTCGTACATTTTTATATGAAAATAAGCAATGAGTAGTACGTACCTCAATAGTTGTAAATTTAGTATATATAATTGTTATAAGTATCCGTGTATTAATTGTTTTAGTCGTAAAAATACATGTTTTGCAGCAACTAATTGACATTTTCATTATTTTAACATATATTTAAATTAATTTTTAATTAGAACTAAAAATATATTTACAACTACATTTTCTAGGGAAAATCTCACATTACGAAAGTGTTTTCTAGGTCGCAATATCCAACGGTTAATGTCACCTGGCCTAAAATTACTCCGCCAGTAATACTCACACTATAAATTCCCAATCTCTGCAGCATTACCACCCATAAACCAACTTCCTTTCCTTCGAACAACCAGTGCTGGTTGGTGGTGCTACTTTACATACTCACATTCGTTTGAATCACTCGCACACAATCCCCACTCGGTCACGGCCGTTGCATCGCTCCCACGCAGAGTGACGAGCGATGGCTTCGAGCGGCTTCACTCGCTGGGGCGCAGGCGTCGAGGCCGCGGACGAGTCACGCGCGGGCGGCGCGCACGGCCCGGCCTCGAAGCCCGCCCCGTCCATCTGCGCGCCCACGTGGCCGGCAGGCACACGCGCGCGCCCCCCCCCGCCCCGCCCACCGGCCCCACCGGACCATGCGCTCGGCCACGCCACGCCCACCCATTCGCTGTGTCGCGGCGCGTCGGAGCGGAAAACGAAGTGATGTTTATCGGACGAGCGCGTCGAGAGAGGTGGCTCAGGGCATCAACTGAAGACACTGCACTAACCGAGAGATCCTAGGTGTTAGTCCTGACTGTGATACGATTTTCGACACTAGTTAGATGGCTAGGTCGAGTTCTGTCACTGTCTGGAGGAGAATTATAGCGGCCAGCTCCTCCGATCGGGAGTTTTCCGTAGTTTCTCCGATCAATCCCAGATTAATACCTAACAAACGGACCGCGCGCGATATTTTCTTCCTTTACCTTGCCCTATCTTCACTCCTTACTTACACTTACACGTGCATGCACTACACTGCTACAAATGCCGCGAGATCGGTCGGGAACGTAGACCTTGTTCCGGTTGGGGCAGTGCCCCACTGGTGAGAGATACCTAGTTAAGGAAACCCCGATAGTGGACGGTAGGCCGGCACCAGATCTCACCATCCAACAGGAGAAGATCACCATCACATCCCGACGAGCAAACATGCTGAATCGTAGAAGTTCACGTGTCCTGGAACACCAATCAATCAATGAGCGGAAAACGATGTGATGTTTATCGGACGAGCGCTACGAGATTAGGCGGCATCCCACCACATGCACACTTCTATTATACAAAACCATCATCGACCTCTTTTATTACATGCTTGCCCGGTCATACAATGTTGCTTCTACCCATACATGCAGACTCCAAATATTCCAAAATAAAATCCCTGGCTGGGTCGAATTCAGCAGCTGTCTGGAGGAGAATTCTAGCGGCCGTCTGCTCTGATTGGTAGTTTTCCGTTGTTTCTTCCATAAATACCAGGCGAATGCCGGAGGAGTACCCTAACAAATGGGCCACGGACCGCGCGCGATCTTTCCATCTTAGTCCGCCTCGGGCATGGTTGTATTGTGTTCGTCCTTTCATCCCTTGTCACCATCATATCGTTTCATCACATAGTTACCATACCGTTAACAGCAATAGTGGTCGCTAATGACCTAAGATGTTGATGCGACCTTAAATAACCAATTAAAAAATACCGAGATAAGTGGCTCAGAGCGTAACGCACTGACACTGACTTCGAAGTCGGGAGGGCCGGGTTCGATCCTCGGACCTGCCATCTTGACCGGGGTTTTCGTGGTTTCCCTTGGTCATACAGGCGAATGCTGGAATGGTTACAAAATGTCAGGATCATCTCTCCTTATCATATCACGTCATAATTCACGGGGCCTCCTTACCAAGAATCGTACGAGATTTAAGAATTACTACTATTAGTACAGTAATGTTTTTACTTTTATAATTCTTTCGAAGGGAGAGGTACTTACTACAAAGCTTTATGAAAGGAAAGAACACAAAATCTTCAGTCATGACGGCAACGTTCAAATAGCTCCTTCATGCACACTACTTCAAAGTATTCAAATGAACAATTTACAACTTATCTACAAGAGATAGACTCTGTAAATAAAGCACTTCATGCTTTTACTTTCACATTCTATTTTTTGACATTATCTTTTTACTATCTTTCAGCAGTCTCTGCCCTAAAATGTAGTCTTAATCTAACATCTAATTGCATTAATTATCGCGTACCGAGAAATCCAGTCTCCAATTAACTACGTATAATTACGTGCTTACGAGTAAAAATATAAAATTAATATGAATGAACATTTTATCAATACCAAGTAACAAGAGTCATCTCCAATAAAATACAAGAACTGTCTCTGTTGGATAGTGTGCAAATCACATCCTCATTACCTCTGTTTAACTTGGCAATATTGAATTTCTTCTTTAAAGACAAGTGATATAATTATTAAGACATTAGATATATAACACTGAATATTTACTAGAAAGAAAAGTCATATTCAGATCAAAAAATTGTTATCTCGCAAATATTTCTTTATTTCTTCTTCTGATGGTTTCATATCGTTATGTATTGGTTACATGAATGTAGGTACTTAGTTAAGAATGCATAAGTATTGCAAATGCTTTAAAAAATCTTCTTATGAAGTGATTTAATATTACTATTATAAGGTTTCAGAGAGACTTTAGGGCCGACCTGGATGGCCGAGGTGGCTAAGAGCGAGTACCGACTCAGCGCTTCGGTCCAAGGGTCGGGTTCAAGTCCCGCCTGGCATGGTTGTTTGTCCCTTGTCTTTGTATGTATGTGTTGTCGGAGGGCTCGCGTTCTGCTGACCCCGGTCAGAGGAGCCGCAGTGTGTTGGTGTCTAGTGTATGTCGAATATGCGTCCATTGGGACGCAAAGGGTAACCGGCTGTCGGCTGAAAAAAACCTAGAAAGAAGAAGATACTTTAGGTCATACAAATTCAAAGAATTGACACTGTTCATGCCTGCCAAGATAAGATTAGGTTTTGAGTTAACCACTAATACTGATAATTGGGTCCTCTAACGTATTTGATAGGGCCTTGACAAAATCTAACGGTTTCTTTGGTATTACACAAAAATATTTTTAAAAGTCGAAGATAAATATATATCAAAATAATGCAATTTAAGCGCATTTCGGCGTTTGACTAAGTGATTAGAAAGCTTCATCGAAATTTGGAAGACATTAATGTTTAACATCTACAAATTGAATTCTTTATACGCACAGTTTTATATAATAGGTGAATCGTGTAGTGGTGAAACAAATAGAAAGAAACCAAACGTGCAGTCTTAAGAGATATTATAAAAAATAGAGGTAGTTAAAAAATAGAAATGTGGATTTCTTTCGGTGTCCAGTCAAATAAAAAATTTATAATCTTGGGGAGTAGGAGTGTCAGACCGTTCTTATTTCACTTTCTTATGCCACGAAAGTGCATCATCAATGATTCAATTCGAATGTAGCAACTACGTATCTCATGGAAGTAAATGGGTTGCCACTGGACCGATTACCACATAGCGCAGGAGAACGGCTAACATCTTTTTACTCTCTCGTCTCGCGAATCACTGTGCTTACAAAAGGTAACGAGCGTAACATAGCACCCTGCATCGCATTTCCTTTTCTGACAAAATGCTTCATTTAAGAAGCTTCAAATATCACACACTCCAGTCTGTAAGTTTGATTGAACCAGGTGTTGCAAAATGCTGATCACATTATATCATCTTCGTCACGCTCGGTACATCATTTGTCAATAGACGCCTGAGGACAACAAACTAATGCTACAGTATGATACAGTATACTCAAAAAGAATGCTTGTTGAATTGGTTTCGAACATCTGATAAAAATGATGTAGAGAAACAGATTATAAATATTAAAATCACATGTATTTCGTTAGTGATATTTGAGAAATTTCCCTTAACGCTAACTTGAAAACAGAAATCGCAAAAATTAATAACACGTCGAGACACATCGTTTTTGTACGTCATTCCTTACGTCACATATCGTACGATGGGAAAAGGTTTCGGTTCGGCCCACATTACAGGCGCGGGTGGTGATATAGTACCATGATGGCATTCGAATGCATGACCAGATAGGCTAAGGTGCGTTATAATCAATGAAGCCGCCAACATCCATTCTGTATTTCGACGAACGAAAGATAATATGTTGTAAATAATGACAGATGATCATACATTAGCACATCTACCATGCTTATTGTAAAATATATGGTGTAACTCTATAGTATTCACTCAAAGTTAAAATATGTTGGTATTCAGAAAAGGGATGTAGAATAGAATATGTAAAAATCAACTTAATCATGAAAATTTTGAACAACTGCCATAAGATTCGTCGAAAGGAGGAATCTATCTTGTGACTGTTGATTTTTTGTGACTCTCCTGGTGTTACAGTACATATGAGTTTGTATGTATGAGTACGTATAAGGTTAACCTATCGGGATGTAATCCCCAAGTTCGCGGGTTTAAACCCGATTGAAGTTATGGATTTTTAAGGGCGAAAAATACTTCGTACGCCTTCCTTCGGAGGGGAAGTAAAGCCGGCTGTCCCATGTTAGTAGATTTACTGCATGTAACAGATTCTCAAGCCTAAATGAAGCCTCTGAGCTAAATTCAAATTGCCGGTTCCGTCGTCCAAGCAATACCTTCTTTCGCCTCTAGTAGGTAAAAGGAGCGTAACGAAATTTGGGTGGTCAGACGGAAGAGCAGGCCTCATGGCCTGAGTCTCGCCACGTAAAATAAGGCATTCATTTGAGAGTAGTTTGCAGTTTAAGGTGGCTATGTATCCGTTTGTATTATTTTTTCAGTGTAACTGTAAAATAAACTACAAATCAGAAATATTCTTTTCACTGACAAGCTAGTGTCGAAAATCATGACCCGGTCGAAACTCGAACCTAAGACCTCCCGGTCAGAGACATTGAAGTGGCATCACTTGATGCCCTAAGTCACCTCTCCCGGTGATAATTGGAAACTGCACTATGAATCGACATCACGAAACGTTATAAGGCTAACACTTCTGGCATTGGTACGCAAAATTAAGTCATAATTTGCTCTCAAGACGACGGGTCAAACAGCGTGACCTTTCTCCTTGAGATAAACACCAGCAAACCCTTCTTCTCCAACCTGCGTGCGCCCAGCGTTTTCTCGGTGCCGAACATTCCAACGGGTGATTAGCGGGTGTTGACCCGTTCGCCGCGCGCGTTTAAGATGAAATATGCGAGATGCAAAATAGTTCGTTCGTGACACACTTGGAGGCGCATCGGGATGAAGCGGCACATGCGAACGGGACGCCGCGCCACTCGCCGCGATTGGTCAACGCGGCGATTATCGTCGATTACCGCGCGCCCGCGGGAAGAAGTCACAGCCGCCGCCGCCACCACCGCTGCCATCGCCTCAGCCCCACCACCCGCGCCACCCCCGCCGCCCCGCCGCCCCGCCGCCCCGCCGCCCCGCCGCCCCGCCGCCCGCCGCCCCGCCGCCCCGCCGCCCCGCCGCCCGCCGCCCCGCCTACTCGCCGCCCCGCCGCCCGCCTCTCGCCGCCCCCGCCCTCGCAACCACGCCGACCCCACCCACGCCGCCCACACCGCCCCCGCCGCTCCGCCCCCGGCGCCTTTCCCCCTACCACCCCCGCCCTCGCCGTCGCCGTTGCCGCCGCCGCCGCACTCTTCGCCGTCGGTGAGAGAGCGGGAGAGGGCGTTAACGTGCCCTTGCGCAATGTGGGAGCAGCGGCACCCGCCGCCCCGCTGTCCCTCATCAGTTTCTCATCAAACCGCGTATTCATGTTTGCTCTTGCAGTAAGAGTTTGTATAATTTGGACGCCGAGCGGAATCGGTCCATCCATCCCAATTTCTGCGTGGCTCCTGAAAATGTGTTGGTGAAATGTAAATATTAACCCCTTTGCCACTTAATGAAGCTGTCAGGCGGTCAGCGAATGGATATGGCTCTTCAGTATGGTATTACGAAAATAGACTCGTTTTTGTCATTATTTCGTTTATAAACAGAATTATAAGTTTGCAAGCCCTGTATGTTTCTTGCATCACTACTTTTTATGCCCGGAATAAAAAGGCAAAAAATAGTTCGAGAGTATGGTATTGTTTCTTAACCATTCTTCAGGTAAAAAGTGAGCTCCTGAGATATTCTAGGTTAAGTAATAATCTCCGAAACCTATTGACAGACGCCTCACCAAAATAAACATGGGAGAATTCAAATAAGAATTTATTTAAATTTTTAACGGTGTGTTACATTGAGAAAAAGGTTGGAAAAAATTTTTTATGACCCATTTCTCCGTTTTATTTTTGGGTAAATAAAAAGTGAATTATTATATACAGTTCACTTGAATTAAGAGAACAGAAATTTAACATTTATAATATAAATTGAGAGATTGTGAGCAAGAACATGGTAACCCATAATTTATTAAAGAAGAGAAAAATATGTGAGAAATTTGTGGTACATCAATACTTTTTGATTTTGGGAGAGGATTCTGGAGACAATAATTGCAAGTGTTTCTTAAACGAAAGTTTTAAATAAAATTAAGGTTTATCCTCGTTTAATATTGACGGTAGCATTGTGGGTTACCATGTTCTTGCCCACAACCCATCAATTAATGACATTAATTTGCCAAATGCATCTTCCTCTCCTCCTCAAATTGACACTTGGAATTGTTTTCGTGATCCGGAAAACGTTGTTTAATGCAACTGTATCTTTACGACAAAGCAGATTATAGTGTGCAATACATCGATGAGAGTGAAAAGATTACATAATATAATTCCGTTCAGTGTAAACAACAATCAACTTTCGATCGGCTCCTCCAACTACCGCAACAGTACATAAACCCTGACTGCCGCCGGCGAATACGTACAGATGTAGAAGAGATGGTGTTGTCGTGTCGGAAAGGCGCGATCAGCATCCACCCGAGCGAAGAAGACGGATGGCCCCGAGATGGATAGGCTGGGCTGGCTGAAGAGCTCGTCGAAGGCGCTCATTAAATCAGCCGCCTTGCATCACCTTCAATTTCATTGTTTTTCGCCAGCCGTCGTAGATGGCAGCTGATCATCACCTTATTTGTACCTGTCGAGGACCTCTTTCTTTGCGTAAGATGCAGCTGCCTAATAAACAGGACCCCCGTCAAAACCATCTCCTCACGAAAACCAATATCTGTTCCGCAGGATTTCTAAAGTAGTTTTACATTACATTCTTGGCTGTCCGGGCGGAAGCCTACGACTTCATTCTGAAGTAGTTGTTAAATGCTTTGTCTCTCATTATTTGTATCTCATTATTTGAAACAAATTTCCTCATTATTTGTTAGTTTTTCTCTCGTTCTTTTATTTAATTGAAGCGAATGTGCCCTTATTTACATAAAAAAAATTTAAAAATACTCATCAGAGAATTTGAGTTTGAAACAACATTTATTACAATATATTCATTATTCACGTCATCATTTATTTCAAAATCATATGGTCAATCATTTGTCGTTATCTGTCTTTAGTACCAGTGTGTGACTGTGCCTCTACATAACTCATAAGTTGCTACAGAAATATTACAGTGATCTGAATCGAATGACGTTTCAGGCCTCAGGCAAAAGTTTATGAATGAAGTAGGTTAAGCGGGAAATGTTAAAATTAACATGCGTGGTCGAATGAAACTAATATATCGCCAATTTAATGTAAGTAAAATTTTAAACTTTTAGTGGTGAAATATTAATTAATAAATTTTATTTCCAAAATTAGTCACTAGCGAACTGAATGGAAACTAATCGTGCTAGGCGATTTTTGCCTTCAGATGGCGCTAAATCTGTTCACAGTATTTCTATAAACAATACATTCTCACCATGTATCAGACAAAATACGGAGACGTTGACAATATTAAGAGTAAGAAAATATTTATTGATGCCAGGAAACGCATGTGGGTATATCCCTATTCTGAAATTATGTCGGTGTGAAACGAAAAAATTAATACCAAATTTGGCAAGATAGTCAATAAATTAACTTACCTTTTATTCGTGTTTTTACTTGTAGATACCGAAAAATTCGTATTAAAAATGTACCAGATGCATATGAATATATCGAAATCGCAATATTGATTTAATTCTTATCGGAGGAGTCGAGTGTGGTTGCGTTGCCAAAAGAAAATCAGAATACCATGGATATTGAAATAAATATATTTTTCTGGATTGTTTCAAATGAAATAAACCAAAATATTTTAGTTCGTGATATGGAGTTGATTGAAACAACCCTTTTATTTACTGTAAACATTATTTAAATGACTTGAAATTACGAGATATCTTGAGTGGGGGAATAGAAAAGTAGTAATTTTACAACACATTTACTAATTGAATTTTTCTATAAGTGTTCTAAGTTTCTAAGTGACTTCCAAGTTTATACTCCACGAATGACTTAAATGACTTAAATGAATGATTATCTTCAAAAATTACTGCTTCAGAAAATTGCTGGCCTTTGTATTTTCAAGTCATCTTTTTTGTATAAGAAAATTAACACTCACCGTATTTGCATAGATGGTCTTGAAAAGTAGTGCAAATTTATAAGCTAGAATTTTATTTTTACTGCACGTATATACAACGACATTATATCTCTAAACATTTACAAAATTATTTTAATATTTGTAAATGATTCAACATGTGTGGATATACCCTCAAACTTTGATTTACACGCCACACATATGTCGTCTCTTCTTCAGAACGGTTACTCAAAATACACCAACCGTCCTTTCATCTTCTTCGTCATTCTCACATTTTCATTTATGTAATCCGGAATAAGTTTCCGCAGCTATTGGCACAAAGTGTTAAATTAAACGTAAATTCAACCATTGTTCCTATTGATTTCTCGTGAAGCGTTGAATAAATAATACGATACAACCTGAATATTAATATTCAGAAATAAATGTTCTAGCTGCTTTATTTCAATACATAATATAAAGAGAGTGGGGGCTCAGTGCATCAACTGATGTCACTGCAACGCCTCTGGCCGGGAGATCCTACAGTAGGTTGAAGTTCAGACGGCGCGCCGCGCCGCGCTGTAGCGGCAGGATTTTGGACACGAGCTTTTCAGCTAGGTCGAGTTCAGTCGCTGTCTGGAGAAGAATTCTAGGCCGGCTGCTCTGATCGGCAATTTTCCATGGTTTCTCTGATCAACACCAGGCGAATGCCGGAGCAGTACCCTAATAATCGGGCCACGGACCGCGTGCGATCTTTCCTTCCTCTTCCTTGTCCTATCCTCACCTCTTAAACACTTACACTAACATACACTACACTACCACACATCCCGGGAGAGTGATCGGGGAGTTAGAACATGTCCCGGCTAGAACGATGCCCCGCTGTTGGGAGATCCCTGGTTAGGGAAAACCCCGTTAGCCGACGGTAGGTCGGTGCTGGATCCAGCGGGGAAAGACCACCGCCACCTCCAGAGCATAAACACACACTACACTTACGGGACTAATGACCATAGTAGTTGACGCGCCCGGAATCACTAACAATTAATCAATACATGGCATGTTACTTTTCAAACAACAGGGAAACAGAAAGAAACTTTTTTATATTTCAGGAAATTTTATTTTATATTAAATCGCAAATTACAGAACAAAGAAATATGTATCTGTTTCAGTTTTTTATTCAGTAAATCAATTTTCACAATATTCGAGACAAACATAAAGTTTCTTAATAATCAGAGGTGCAACGAAACATGAGCTCTGAAAAAATAAGACTCTCCTCAAATACTCTAAACGTGCTTTATAGCATCATTGAAAGCTTTCACGTTCCCTTATATCTGAAGTAATGAGACGCTCACCTTCAACAGTTACTTCACAGTGGGCAATGCATTCAGCACATGGCCTTCATTCGATTTGCACAAGTGTTGCTCCTCTGGGGCTCATAACGAACCAGTATGAACTAGTTTCAACATTCATAAGTACTCCACAGTTTAACTACTACATTAAACCACATTAGAAACAGCAAACCGTACCTACAAGTAGAGCAAGCAGATAAAGCACGCTGAATTAAGGATCTTTTTTAAAACATGCTGAATGTAGGTCGTACGAGAAGAGATTCAAAAAGTTACGAAATCGTACTTCAATCGAATGTGATAGAAATTATAATTCGTGTATTATCCGTTCATATCTAGAATAAGCACGCGCTTCAAGTGCCTACTATTGATAACAGCAGGAAAAAGTAAATAGGACACAAAAAATAAAGAAAAGTACACATTTTTCATTCTATCCAAAGAGAAAAACCATGTAGTATGTTCATGTATTTAAATTTCATATATTAATCGAACGAAAAAATAATTGACCTGGTCGAGCCTGGAACTAACGTTTGGGTATGCACGCGTATGGGTGTGCGTGCACCTACGATATATGAGTACATTTTATTTAGTAAACTTGTGGTTTTCATTGAGTATTACCATAGCGTTTAGAAGAGACTCGTTACGGTGTTACTCCACCACCATTCCATTATTACACCATTACCCACATTTCTTAAGAATACTGGATCCAAACACACTTCAGTGTGAATTACGACGTACGCACAAGCAAAGGTGCATCAACTGATGTCAGAGAAGTGCCTCGGATTAAGAAGTCCTAAGGTTCGAGTCACGACGGCAGCAGGATTTTCGATACTAGCTAGAAAGCCGGCGGCGCTAGCCGAATGCGTTTACTACGCTCCGTGAAGTCACGAAGGTTAAGCGGATTCGAGACTCGCGGGTTCGTGGTTGGGTGACCGCCAGAAACCCGGGATCTAACGTCGTCGAGCCCTGGCCGAAGGGATAAAAGGCACTGACTGACTGCGACGGGACGAGACTTGACAAATAGTAATTAACGGAGGATTACTCCAAAATAAAAAGCACATTAATAGAGGATTACTCCCAGTGCAAAGCGCTCAATGTCCCTTAAGGGGCTTGGAGACGCGTTGCGTCAAGGTGTAGACGCAACAAATTAAAAAAAAAAAAGAAAGGTAGGTCGATATCTGAGGACACTCTCTAGGTAGCTTCAGTAGATGACGGGGGAGCTTCAGGGAACGCGGATTCTCTGATTGGTAGCTTTCCGTTGTTTCTCCGATCAACACCTGGCGAATTCCGAAGCAGATCCCTATGAAACGGGCCACGGATGTCGCGCGATCTTTCCTTCCTCTTCTTGATCTATTCTCTCCCATACTTACACGTACACTCACATGCACTACGCTACCCCACTTGCCGGGAGACCAGTCTGGAGCTTCGAGCTTGTCCTGGCTGGGGCGGTTGCCGACTGGTGGAAGATATCTGGTGGGGAAAGTACCTGCACCGGTCACTATGTAGTGAATAAAGATCACCTCCCCCTCTCGTGATAAAACATATACTACCCATTCGAGATTAATAACTAGGGAGCGAATTTTGATGACCTAAAACATCGCTAAAATGATTTATAAAATGCTCTTAAAATGCTTTCAAAATGCAGTAAAACCAAAGAAAAATGACGTAACAAATCTTATCATAACCTATTTGGATGAACAACTCAAGCCGTTGGATACGTTACTGATGTAATCCAGACTTATTCCATTCGTTCCAGTGAACTCCGCTTGAAAACGTTGGTTTGGATTGTTCTTTACCAGGAAATCTCTGTCTTTAGTTATCCAAAATCAGCCGGACCGGCAATTGTTTTTTAATTCAATGTTTATTTACAATTTTTCGTACATCATAACAATAAGTAAATTTTTTGACTAGGTAATTAACATTTGTTGAAGAAGTATCTCTCCATTAATATAGTTGATTATACATATAACTATACCTAAAACCTGTGAGGTAAATCTAAAGGTTTGAATTTCTTAAGACGCCTCACTTCCAAACTGTTATCTAACAAATTTATTGCTAAAGTATTTGTATGACATTCTAATTTTTTAATATATTTACAACTATAATTTTTTATTTCTTCGTTAACTGTTGGTGTTTTAAAATCGGAGTGAATTACATCATTTCGAACATACCAGCGGGCATTGGCAATGTTTCTTAATACTTTGGATTAAAATCTTTGAATGATTTGGATATTGGACTTGCTACCGGTGCCCCAAAGCTTATCAGTAAAGCGCTGTATAGTCAAAGAATACTATGTAAGATTACATCACAAGGCTGCCAAAACAATTTTTGAGCGAACAAATCGAAGAGGCTTTTGAGTACTTCTGTGAAGAACATTTGTTACATCTCGTAAATATTATTTGAAGGAAATATCATTAAAAATGACGCTAAAATCGATTAGATCAACAAGAAATGCATTAAAAATTGAGTATAATAGTAAAACATGACTTATTAGTCGAAATCAGCAAAAAATGCAAAATAATGACCTATAAAAATGGGTCAATTCCTTTTATCATAACATAAAATGAATCAGTCAATCAAACAAGCAATCGTATACTTGTGGTTTCGTCGAGTATTATCATAGCGTTTAGATGAGACTGGCTAAGGTATTACTGAACTGTTTCTACATTACCCATATATTTTTAGAATACTGAAACGAAAACCATTTCAATGTGAATTACGACGCACACACATACCTATGTATCCCCTACTTTGAAATCTGGATCAAAATTAGGTAGGAAAAATCCACATGTAAATAATATTTGCGAATCTCAGAAAAAAATAATAAACACAATGCGGATATTCCTGAATAAACAACAGTTCATTTCGTGCAAAAGTGTATAAATTAACTAATGAAAGAATGACAATAGCCGCCCATTAAATCATCTGTGATGATCGTGACCGTGAAGGATTTTTCTGAAAAATAACTACTAATTTTATAATCAAATAAGATTTCGTTTATTATGATGGCAATAATGGGGTCTCCATTGCAAAAAATGTAGAAAAATATTTTGGGAAATATTCCTATTCTTCCGCTTAATATCTTAAAGAATCATTGGATTAATATTATTACGATGAACGCTATACAACCCAAATACTAATGAAGACAAATGTGATTAGACAAAAGGACGTGATGAAATATCGTCGTTCTTGATAACATGTACGGACCAAGAGAAATTAATCTTTCTTATATTGTAAATATTAAAGTTGCAAAACTAACTGTGAGAGAAGTAAAATGCAACATACTAAATTTCATTCAATACTTAGCTAGTAGAACAAGTGATTGGTCAGACCATCAAGGATGAAAGTCTATCTAGCAAATAATACATATCAATACGAGATTTAAAAGAAAGCAGTTTAACTCAGAAATATACGAAAAGGTTTTTAATCACAAATTAGAAATAAATATTAATGAAAACAAATTACTTTATTCCATTAAAACTATGCAAGTACTGCATATTACTTCATTTCTATACTATATTTCCAATATATGATTCCACGAAAGCCTCACATACAGAAACATTTCGTCTCAATCGTACATTAAAATTGTTCGGCCCAATTGTAGTGCGTAGTCGTAATATAAGGAGAAAGCAACGCAATACCAATTCAATACTCACAATTTTTCCTTGAAAGGAGGAGCGAATAGATTGCTTTCATGTTGGTTAACAAGAATATGGAAAATTTATTAACTCTGAAATCATTGGCAGACGATTATGCAAACGCAGTAATTTGAAAAGCATGTCGAGTCAGTGAGTAGACTTCGCACGAGAAACTGTACACTTGGCTGACATCACGAGCTACGCTGAATGCCGTCTCAAAAACATCGACTTCCTAGATTTTCAATAGGCAGCTTCGCCATAAAAAATTCATTCATATTTCGTGTAAGAAAGCATATTTCGAAGGCAATGCAACAAATTACTAACGTTGCCAAAACAAATTTCGGGGCGATTACAACCCCTTGTACGTATTAGGGAACCAGATGCTTTCTGAACAGCGATAGAATATGTAGATGACACAATTTCGCATGCACAGTGTTTCCCTTAACCTGGGTTCTCACTAGCTCTTTAACTCGAGTGAACAGATATCTTGCGCGAACTAACTTCTTGATTCTTTTGATTGATTGGTGATTCCGGGGGCGTCATCTACTAAGGTTATTAGCCCCGTAAGTGTAGTGCATGCTTTTTTCCTCATGTGGAAGTGATCTAGATGATGAGATGGGGAGCTAACCTATCGTCGGCTAGAGGGGTTTTCCCTAACCAGGTATCTCGCAACAGCGCACCGCCCTAGCCGAGACAAGCTCTAAGCTCTCGACCAGTCTCCCGGCATGTGCGCTGGTGTATTGTGTGTTAAGGTGTGTGCGTGTGTGTGTGTATGTATGTGTGTGTGTGTGTGTGAGGGGGCGAGAGTTGGACAAGGAAGAGGAAGGAAATATCGCGTGCGGTCCATGACCCGTTTTGGGGGTACTGCTCCGACATTCTCCGGGTATTGATCGGAGAAACCTCGGAAAACAACCGATCGGAGTAGTCGGTCGCTATAATTCTCCTTCAGATAACGACTGAACTCGATCTAGCCAATGTCGAAAATTCTGCGTCAGCACTGGAACCTAGCCGTCAGAGACAGTGTAGGGAAATCAGTTGATGCCCTGAGCCACGTCTCCTGGTTTATTGCTTCTGACAGCATACATTATTAACGAAATTAGTTAAGAAAGAGTAGTATATATTAGATACCGAAAGATAGTGAGGTTTCTCTATGATAGAACGTAAGATTTAATGCCACCCTGTACGTCGGCTTACGGGATTTTCCTTCGGGATTTTTATCCCAGCGGAATAACACCCTAGCCGAGACAACCTCTTAAGTTCCAGACCAATCCCCTGTCAGATATGGTTAGGAGGAAACCCCATTAGCCGACGTTAGGTCGGCGCCGGATCTCACCATCCAGCGGGAAGATCACACCATCTCACGAGGAAAAACATGCACTACACGACGGGACTAATGACCTAAGCTGTTGTCGCGCCCGGAATCACTAACCAACCAATCAACCAACTGTCAGATAGGATAGTGTGGTGTTAGTAGTCAGTAGGATAGTGTGGATAGTTGGATGTACGTATGTGTTTAGTGAGTGTGTTTATGTGTGTGTAAGAGGAGATGATGGGTCAAGGATAAGGAAGAAAGACAGCATGCTGTTATGACCAGTCGTTAAGTTACTGATCTGACATTCACGTGGTATTTATCGGAGAGACTACGGTAAACTAGCTATCAGAGAAGTGGGTGTAAGAATTATCTTGACAGTGGCTAAATTCGACCTAATTAGTGTCGAAAATCCTCCATTGTCTGAACTCGAAACCTGTGACCCTCTGGTTACTAAATAAATAGAGTAAACTGTGTGCCACTGAGCTATCGCAGCCGGTAAAAGCATGTCGAAGCCATCCCCTGTAAAAGCACTGAAGCTTGATACATTGTGGCTGCATCAATAAGTACTATTATCCCCTGTACTTTTAAGGCGACCATAAAAGGACTTGCAGGATAATGCATACAAATCATCCTGAATCTCCTCGCAACGCTCGTCTTGCAGAAGTTCTGGAGAAATGCCACCTGTTTCGAACGCTCGCCAGTTGCTCAACCGCAAATAGCATGCAAGTTGCGGAGGCGTGTGGCGAATGGAACAAGCGACAATGAGGCGACCTGGAGGGACGCGCTGGAGATCGCGACGGGTGCAGGCGAGCAGGGGCAGGCGAGCTCATCGCGAGCGAAAGGAGGCGACCCTGGCCCCGAGTGGGCGATCGCCCGCCAGGTCTCGCGCCTCCCGCAGCTCCCGCCGTTCTTCCAGCGATCGACGTCCAGGGCACCCCGGGATATCCCACCGGTTGGTATTTGTTTTATGAACAGGTAAAATCTGTGAATACAGTCGACTCCGGGTATAGTGAACTAGGATATAGTGAACCCTCCCGGGCACCCCGAGATATCCCACCGGTTGGTATTTGTTTATGAACAGGTAAAATCTGGGAATACAGTCGACTCCGGGTATAGTGAACTAGGATATAGTGAACCCTCCCGGGCACCCCGGATATCCCACCGGTTGATATTTGTTTTATGAACAGGTAAAATCTGTGAATACAGTCGACTCCGGGTATAGTGAACTAGGATATAGTGAACCCTCCGGGCACCCCGGGGTATCCAACCGGTTGATATGTGTTTCATGAACAGGTAAAATCTGGGAATACAGTCGACTCCGGGTATAGTGAACTAGGATATAGTGAACCCTCCCGGGCACCCCAGATATCCCACCGGTTCGTATTTGTTTTATGAACAGGTAAAATCTGTGAATAAAGTCGACTACGGGTATAGTGAGCTAGGATATAGTGAACCTCCCGGGCACCCCGGATATCCCACCGGTTCGTATTTGTTTCATGAACAGGTAAAATCTGGGAATACAGTCGACTCCGGGTATAGTGAACTAGGATATAGTGAACCCTCCCGGGCACCCCAGATATCCCACCGGTTCGTATTTGTTTCATGAACAGGTAAAATCTGTGAATAAAGTCGACTACGGGTATAGTGAGCTAGGATATAGTGAACCCTCCCGGGCACCCGGATATCCCACCGGTTGGTATTTGTTTTATGAACAGGTAAAATCTGTGAATACAGTCGACTCGGTATAGTGAACTAGGATATAGTGAACCTCTCCGGCACCCCGGATATCCCACCGGTTGGTATTTGTTTTATGAACAGGTAAAATCTGGGAATACAGTCGACTCCGGGTATAGTGAACTAGGATATAGTGAACCCTCCCGGGCACCCCGGATATCCCACCGGTTCGTATTTGTTTTATGAACAGGTAAAATCTGTGAATACAGTCGACTCGGGTATAGTGAACTAGGATATAGTGAACCCTCCCGGGCACCCCGGATATCCCACCGGTTGGTATTTGTTTTATGAACAGGTAAAATCTGTGAATAAAGTCGACTACAGGTATAGTGAACTAGGATATAGTGAACCCTCCCGGGCACCCCGGATATCCCACCGGTTGGTATTTGTTTTATGAACAGGTAAAATCTGTGAATACAGTCGACTCGGGCATAGTGAACTAGGATATAGTGAACCCTCCCGGGCACCCGGATATCCCACCGGTTGATATTTGTTTTATGAACAGGTAAAATCTGTGAATACAGTCGACTCCGGGTATAGTGAACTAGGATATAGTGAACCCTCGGTTATAGTGAACATTAATCTCTTGTCCCGTTTCACTTACATTACAAATAAGCATAAGAACATTCGGTTATAGTGTAAGTAAGTAATTAAGGAGAGAGGATAGGTCAAGGAAGAGAAAGGAAAGATCGCGCGCGATCTGTTTGTTAAGCTACTACTCCAGCATTGTCCTGGTATTCATCTAAGAAAGCACAGAAATGTACAGGTCAGAACAGACTGCTTAGAGGTTTAATTCGACCCAGCTATGTAGCTAGTGTTGAAAATCCTGTCACCATAGGGATTCGAACCTTAGAATCGCCCGGTCAGCGACGCTCCAGTGGTAAAAGTTATTGCCTATGGAGCATCCTAGCCGACTGATGCATCATAGAATAGTGTCTACACAAAACAGTTTAAGCATATTAATAAGAGTTATTGAAAAACGTTTATTTAATTGCGAAGAAATACTTTGAGACCATAATATGGACCAAAAAAATCCTCAGTATCGTTTCCCCCCGTTATGGGTAAGTAAACATATAATAGAGTTTTAAAACAATTTTCCTAATTTTATTCTCATTTTGTACAGAGTCCGATTACGAATAATTAATGGCGTAGTAAACCGGGACCGGTAGCTCAGTGCATCAACTAATGTCACTGCAGCGCCTGTGACCGGGAGGTCCTAGGTTCGAGTCCTGGTGGCGGCAGGATTCTCGACATTAGCTTTTCAGCTAGGTTGAATTCAGTCCCTGTCTGGAGGTGAATTCCGGCTACTCTGATCGGTAGTTTTCCGTGGTTTCTTCGATCAACACCAGGCGAATGCCAGAGCAGTACCCTACCAAACGGGCCACGGACCGCGCGCGATCTGTCCTTCCCTTCCTGTCCATCTCCCCCCTTACACACACACACACACACACACACACCTTACACTAACTGCACTACACTCCCAATTCCGGGAGACCGGTCAGGAGCTTAGAGCTTGTCCCGGCTGGGTGGTGCCCCGCTGGTGGGAGAGTCCTGGTTAGGGGAAACCCTGCTAGCCGACGCTATGTCGGCGCCGGATCTCGCCATCCAGCGGGGTAGGATCACCGCCATCTCCCGAGAAAAAACATGCACTACACTAACAGGACTAATGACCAAAGCAGTTGACGTGCCCGAAAACACGAAAAAATCAAATCAAATCAAATCATCGGCGTATTAACCACCATCCTTCACCTGCCCCCATCCATCCCCATCCTTCAACTGCTTCCGAACTGTCCCTCATCATTTCTCCATTTGTCATCTATCCGTCCCCCAAAACACATCATTTGTCAGAATTTACCTGTGCTCAAAAATGTCGGGTCACCATGGAACGCGCAAACCTGATTTAAAACGCCTAGGACGCATCGCTTCCGAGCTATTCGCGATTATAATGTACGTTGCAATAATCTTTTTTCGTATGACATAATCAGCAAACTTCTACTTTTTCTACTAAAATCTGTTGGATTAAGACAAGTTGGATCTGTTGGACTAAGGCAAAATTCTCTTTCCACTAGTATCACACTTACAGGATTTTGTGTCGATGGTTTTTGACAAACTGCCAAAAACTAATTATTTGTCAGCTATCTTTAAACTCAAGGTGATTTCAGGGCGGGAGAATGGTAAAAATGTTTTTTTCTTATTTTATCCAGCTCTCGAAAAAATCTGAAAATAATTCACAACAATTTTTGTCTTGAGAGAAACTTTTAGGATTCTTTTCGAACCTGTTCCAGCAAAAAAATACAGGTTATTTTTACGATTCTTATCCTTTTTATTTCCATTTTTTATATAATATTTGCCTTTTTGGGGATATTAATATTTGCCTTTATTAAGCAAATGTCCCCACGGGTTACGTATGTTTTGTTAGTTATACAACACCCTCCCAAAGAAAATATAACGAGTAAAACGGAAATAAAAGACACCTTCATCACCATTCTTCATACAACAAATGCCGGGTCGTTCACCATTTTACACACTTTCAATATGGCGGCCATACGCATCAGATCGGCCCATGGATTGTGAGTAGCTTTCCTTTCTGTATAGTATGTATTTTGTAGTAGAGGGGTGTGGGTGATGGAACTGGAGCTAAGAAACCTTTCAAAAATCTTATTTTTATGTTAGAGTTATAGTGTAACTACTCATATGTCATTTGGGTTAGGGGTACTTTTTACCATCATATCCGGGGGTATCCATTGGCACGACAAGTCACAAGTGCACGTATGGCACCATGTCAAACTGCGTTGGTATATTTCGTTTTACTGACAATGTGAGTCCTGTCTTTTAATAAGACCGTTACACACTCTGCACTAATATGCAAAACACGTTGTAATTCCTGTTAGTTCAGTCACCAGTTACGTATTTCACCATCATCTTGCATAAGGTATAAATTTAATATATCTCAAATGAATTCATTACCTCTTAATCAATCTGTTCTCGTAAATATGTCAGTGCATCTCTGAGATGAATAGACTAACTTTCGAACACGTGTACATCCACTTCGTTAAGAGTTCGTTAATGACTAAAATTCATTACAGAGCCCATCAGAATATTTCCAACTAAACACTTTTTATGGCATATATAATGCTGTAAACAAAAATTGTTTTTAAAAATAATAATCATTAAACTTTGTATTTAAAACAGTTAGAACTTTCGTTTAGAATGCAATTTGAGCTTTCAACTAAGTCAAATTTCTTATTCTTTTCGCATTATATGAAATATAGTGAACCTGAGATGTTTTACAGCTTGCTATTATTGTTCATTGTTTTATAGTTTTAAGAAATTCAAATAAATAGAATGAACGCCTGCCTGCCGTCATTTATTCTAAGAGTTGCAATCAATCGTAGTTTCGTCACGTCTTGGCGCTGGGAAGTCCATAAGTGTGAGGTAATAATTACGTTTTTCTACTCTCATTGTATAAATCTGTCATTTGATGGCTGCAACCCGTTGCATAATGATACTCATTACAATACAGATTTCATTATGATAAAGATTCTTGACCAATCACAGAGAAGTTTACAAACCAAGTATTGACACTTAATTCATCATTGAGAATCTTTCTAATAAATATTTCGATCGATTGTGTACATTAAAATCGCATATGTAATATTATATTATGCTTGTCAGTTTTAATTTATTTTATTATTAGTCATTTTTACGTGGAATATTATTTTCAATAAATTGGACCGTAATTTCACTTTGAACCTATTTGACTAGCGCAGTGATAGTGATTGGAGGGAACATTTGACTGACGTTAAGATCAGAACGCAAGTCATTTTGTGTTATATGTGACTGCCGTGTGGTTACCTTTAAAAAACCGGCCAATTCCTTATTTTAAAATGTTAGTGAATCAGAAGTGGAGTTGGCACCTCCAAAAATAAGAGAAAAAGCGAAAATGATGACTCGGAATTATTACTGCAATTTTTGTACTCTCTCGAATGCAGACTGGATCACCAAAGCCATCTGAAGCAAGGGTAGCGAACTGTCCGTTAGGTGGCCTTGGCTGAATCCAGCATGTCAACTGCTACGAAACGATTGAATGTTAAAGTTTAACTTATAACAGTTAGCTTAAGTTGTAGAAAAAGTACTGTATGAAACTCGATGTAATAGATATTCATACACTCGTGTGAAGTTTACGATACTCGCTCGTACTCTCGAATCGTAATATCACACTCGTGTATTAATGCCCATCATTACATCATCGTTTCATAATGTACTATTACAGGGGTATTTCTTCTTAGTTACCCTCAAATTTTGACGAGATTCCATTATATATGATTACATCATAATCATTACTTTACAGAATTTGTTACAAAATGGCTTAGAAAAAATAAATAATATTTAATATTAAAAAAACAATGAAATCATATTTCAAATAAATCAGACTCAAAAGTAGAACTTCTAATTTCGAAATATGTAGCATTTTAAGATTTGTATCTCTCCTGTCATCTTCCTTCCATAAACATCGAATATCCATTCACCGAACAAAAGAAGTAGCTTTACAATGCTGTCAGTCATACAATCATTCTTCAGTTAGAATAAAAATGCAATTTGGAAGTGTAAAGAAGAAACTAAATTAGATATCTCATAAAAATCCAATCAAGGTTGATAAAAGAGTAGAGTACCTTGGGAAAGAGAATATGTCGAGAAAGTAGAGCATCAAGGAAAAGAGATCTAGTTGATCGAATAATATGGGTTGCGGTATCTAAATTGCAACTTTGCTAGAAGCTCTGTAGCATCACGAAGCGGGAGCTCCTAGGGTTTGAGTTCTGAGGACGGCGGATTGAGGACGCTGTTCTGAGGACGCCCAGCTATCAGGCTGCATCGAATTCAACCATTGTCTGGAGGAGAATTCTTAGCGCCAGCTGCTCAGGTCGGTTTCTGGTTTCTTCTAGAAGTGTAACGCGCTTGACGTATCAGCATCTAGCAAACGTGTCTCGGACCGCGCATGTTCTTTCGTTCCTCCTCCTTGTCTCCTCCTCTCCCTTTTCTTCCACACACACACTTAGACTTACATGCACTACACTGCCTTACATGTCGGGACCTTACAGCCTGACCCACCTAGAGCGGTGCCATAAGATATTTGGAGAGGGAACTCTAGAATCGTGTAAGTTGGTATCAGTTCTCACTTTCCAGTGGAAGAGAAACATAGCATATCCCGGGATAAAACATACTTCATACTTACGGGACTAACGGCCGTATAATTTATCGCGTTCGAGAACGCTGTACATTAATGAATCAATAATTATCAAATAATTGATTATATGGACTAACTCTACAGAATATTTCTTCAAAGAGACTAGAGCTCTAAATGCCTCGCCTATCGACTATCCTGAAGCTAATAAATTTGCTTTTCTATGTCATTTCTAACTTCTTCTTTGCAACTTGCTTGGGCAAACGCTATAAGGCAAGTGAAAATCACACATCAAAAAATTCCTTGCAATCTCAACTCAAATAAAATCGTGTGACTCTGAGGCACTCAAATGCAAATGCTAAAATTTTCCAATTTTTTCCTTGGTAGCAACACGAGATCACATTATTTTATTCCACGACATTTACCGAAGAAAAAAAGAACGTTGCTGCATATGGAGAAAATCCAAATAATTTCGAAAGTTGTAGCCACAAATATGAGTCACCAGTAAACAAATAAAACGTAGTTATATTTCTTTTTCGTTTTTTAACTTGTAAATTTCTTTATGGCAGTTCTTCGTAGTGTCAGTTGATTCACGTATCTTTTTATCGTCTTTTTTCAACGAAATTACTGTAGATAGAAGAACATTGATTGTTCTTCTGTTCAGTTGCATAAACTCAAATATTTTCTAAAAATCATATTTTTTTCGTTGCAATTAACTATGTGTAACCACACTTGCGTGACATTCTCCCCAAACCAGGTAACGAATTGTTATTAATGATGATGTATCCTCCGTGTTTCGTACGTATAACTTGGAAGTATTAAAGTGTTCTAAGATTTTATCTCGTACTCTCCAAGTTCAACAAAAACATTTAATGAAATACAGTGCTCGACGGGTCTTCAGGAACCGTCTCCGGCTAGTCGAAGGCCGCGGTCGAATGGGCGGCGTCATCGCCCAAACGGCAGTAGGGAGAGCGGCGATCCAGATCCCTCACAGTGAGAGGCGAGCACGCCCCCTCGCCGAACAATGGGCCAAAATTACTCCAACAACGTCGCCCTTTGTCTATTTTCCTGATTTCAAAATGATTGAATGTTAGTGATTCGGGGCGCGTCAACTGCCATGGTCACTAGTCCCGTAAATGTCGTGCATGTTTTCCTCAGGAGGTGGCGGTGATCCTCCTATGAATGGCAAGATCCGGCGCCGATCTATCGTCGGCTGGCGGGGTTTTCCCCCAACCAGCTTTACCGCACCAGCAGGGCACTGCCCAAGTCGGGACAAGCTCTAAGCTTCCGACGGTCTCCCGGGATATGTGGTAGTGTAGTGCATGTTAGTGTGTGTGTGTAAGGAGAGAGGATAGGACAAGGAATGGGAAGGACAGATCGCGCGCGGTCCGTTACCCGTTTGATAGGGTACTGCTCCGGCATTCGCATGGTGTTGTTCGGAGAAACCACGGAAAACTAGCGATCAGAGCAGGCGGCCGCTGGAATTGTTCTCCAGTCAGCGACTGAATTCGACCTAGCTGACAAGCTAGTGTCGAAAATCCAGCCAGCGTCTGGACTCGAACCTAGGACCTCCCGGTCAGAGGCACCAGTGACATCAATTGATGCCCTGAGGTACCTCTTTTGGTCTTATTTCAAAACTGCATTGCAAGTAGCACAAGAAAAGAAATTATGATTGCCGTACATTGGATAAAATTAGTGTTCAGAAGCAGAAAAAATGCTACTGAGAAAAACGGCTCAAAATGTTTTTTCCAAAAAGTAACCTGTGCGCTTCTCAAGGGCAACAAATAGAATATCGAAAGCTTAGGCATCCGTTAATCAGTGACTACTTGACTATCTGGGGCGACGCTACCGTTGAGATGAGTGTCTAAGAAAATCCTAAATATTTTATGGATTGTTGTGGATGCCATTGTACAGGTTCTTGGTTCAATGTTAAGGGGGATGGGATGGGGGAGGCTGGAAGGTCGTAAGGAAAATATGTTTACTGATGTTTTTGTCGGTCTGAATGTACTTGGTAATCGCGCGTTTCGACCAGTTTGACTTGCTCAGCTGGGGAAACAAACCACGTCTCTACTTTATACTACATTATGCAACCGTTTGGGAACAATGGACTGTGAAGGAGTAGTTAAGAGAAAGCATGAACAGGCATACATTAGGCGGCATTTGTATCCTAAATTCCTTCATCTCTTTCATCTACTCATTTATTTTTTTATACATGGTATATTTCAACAGACAAGACGATACATGAATTCCAAGAAAACATCCTAAAATACGGAATCGTTTTATAGGACAGATACAAAAGAAGAATAGAAATTCTCATATTAATCATCTGAGGCCAATAGTTCTTGAAGTACGTCCTTACTTTCGTTCTTGATAAATTCATCATATGGGTCACATACATAGGGAGACGATTTTCTCTTCATCATTCTCCCATAACAAATCGTCCGCAACGCCAACCATTGCATTAGAAATCCCACTCATTTGGTCCACCCAATGCTCTAATCAGTGCAACTGTTTGTCAGAAGCCAGTACTATCAGATGTGCAAACTAAAATCTGCGTAACTAATTTCATAAGCCGTTGATTGCTCGGGGATCATCTTATAGGACAGATACTAGCTAAAACTGCACAACTTTGAAAAATAAATGTATACCTCCTGTCATCTGAAGATCGTCTTATCTGCAGAAATAGATGGCATTTACTTGTTTATTTATTTGTTCGTGTGTTCGAGTATTTATTTGCCGACCTGGATGGTCGAGGCGGTTAGAACCGTGTGCCAACTCAACGCCTCGGACTATAGGGTCGCGGATTCGAGTCCCGTCGTTGGATTGGTTGTTTGTCCCTCGTATGTGTGTTGCCGCGGATGTACGTGTTGTCGCGAAGAGCCTTGTGTGTCGGGTGACCACATGCCGAGGAACCTACATGTGTGTCCACTGTATAAGGTTAACATATGTGTCCCCATGAAAGACGTAGTAGGTAACTGGCGTGTATAGTGGAAATCGACATTCCCTGAAAGTGGAATGAGTCTCAGGAAAAAAATTGTTCTACTATTTATATATTTGCTTGAGTATTTATTAATTGTTTGTGTATTTATTTATTTGTTTGTGTATTCATTTATTTCGTTGTGTATTTATTTTTATTTATTTTTTATTTATTTACTTATTTATTATGATTATTTATTTATTATTTATTTACTCATTTTATTTATTTAGTTCCTCTGTAAGCGCGCGTTTCGACCAGTGCGCAGCGCCGTGCCCAGTTTGCTTCTTGTGGCGGCGCCTCAAGGAGAGCGAGCGCTTCCTCCCGCGGAGGCCGCGTGGAAGCGGGCGGAGCGGCGCCGCGTAATTCAGCTGTGGACACGACTCCGGAGGGAGCGAGGCGAGCGCTTGCGTGATGCGTTTGACCGCGTGGGCGTGACGAGCGAATCGCGGATGTACACGACGGCGTGAGAACGCGCGGCTTCAAACATCGAACGCACGGATCGGATGTGCCAACTGCGATTCGGTTATCCAGCGCTTGAGTGTTTTGGGATGTATTCATTCAAGTAGTATCGAATGTACTTAGTGAATGTTTCAATGAAATAAAATTTGTAAACACATTTAACATACTATGTTTTTCCCTCATTTGGGTGGTAGGTTGTCTTTGAGAGGGGGACGCCTTTAATATAGTATAGTTTGCCATTCCGTTTCTGAAAAAAGCGTACGTATGATTTAGAAGCTCTCTTCTCCACACTACTGTTCACTGACATGCAAGTGGGTAGACACAGACAGACAGACAAACTAACACACAGTAGGCAGACAGGCATTATGAGCGTAACGACTCCGTTCCAGAATTTTGTTCTAGTCGGGTCAAAGGTCTCTACAGTACACATGTGCAATTTACTTTGTGTTTGTATGCATAAGTCCCCCATAAGTGTACATATAGTAATTTGCACGTCACATCCATCCAGTGACGAAGTCATTTTTCGTCATTTGTATTGGAACTCAATAAATATACTCATTGTCCAAAACTCACATAATTATATATTACCATTGAAGTTATAGACGTTATTTAAGTTTCACAACTCTAACATCGCGAAATTTGAAGAATAGCAGATGTGACACTAATAAAGTGACATTAATAACATGAGTGACACAAGTGTCGTTGGATGGTTACCGATCAGTAAAATGTCAGACAATATTCTGTAGGAATCTTATATTATTAACAATTTGGTTTATAAATTAACTTTTTATTAAACTTAAAACCAGGAGAAAACAAGAAAAGAATCTACTCTCACAAAACTTTGAATAGAACATTGCCGTCATACACACTCACATCTTTTTAAGAAAAAAGCTCCCTGACTTTGTAGTATATCTTGTAATATCCTTATAACTATTCATTAAATCATAATACTGTGTATTCAGACTTACATATGACACATTCACTTTCAAATTGTCTTTCCACATTACTTACTGAAATATCTAACATATGTAATGTCTCAAATTTTCTAAAGGATATAAAATTATTTGATGCATTGTGAAGAATTGATTATATTGTTGCTAGTGACTAGGACGGCCCTAAAATGCCCTAAAACCAAACGAAAATGACGTAAAAAATCTTATCAAAACCAGTTCTGATGAACAACTCAAGCTGTTGGATACGTTACTGGTGTAATAGAGGTATCTTCCATTCGTTCGAGTCAACTCAGCTTGCAAACTCTTGGTTTGAACTGTTCTTTACGAGGAAATCTCTGTCTTTAGTTTTCCCGAAATCGGCCGAACCGGCAATGGTGCTGATAACTGTCATATGAATTATATGCTCACACCGGTTGTAAAAACCATTTCTGAGCGAACAAATCGAACAGGCTACTGAGTAAATATGTGAAGAACATTTGTTGCGTCTCGTAAATATTGTTTGAAGCAAATATCATTAAAAATGGCATTAAAATGGATGAAATCAACAAAAATGCATTAAAAGGGACGGAAAAGGTAAAAAACGACTTATTCGTCGAAATCAACAAAAAATGCAAAATAATGATCTATAAAAATGAGTAATTTCCTTTTGTCATGATATAGAATGAATTTGTGTACTAAATGGCATTGTTCTAAAGTGAAAAGGAAAAAAATGGCATTTCATTAAAATCCGCCCCTACTAATGACCTTGCAGATCATGCGACCAAACCGGGAGCGGTAGCTCAGTGCATCAACTGATGACACTGCAGCGCCTCTGACAAGGAAGTCCTAGGTTCGAGTCCTGACGGCGGCAAGATTTTCGACACTAGCTTTTCAGCTAGGTCGAATTCAGTCGCTGCCTGGAGGAGAATTCTAGCGGCTGGCTACTCTGATCTGTAGTTTTCCGAAGTTCCTCTGATCAACACCAGGCGAATGCCGGAGAAGTACCCTACCAAACGGGCCACGAACCGCGCGCAATCTGTCCTTCCTCTTCCTTGTCCTGTTCTCTCCCCCTTACACACACACTTACACTAACATGCACTACACAACCATATATTCCGGGAGACCGGTCGGGAGCTTAGAGTTTGTCCCGGCTGGGCGGTGCCCCGCTGGTGGAGAGTCCGTTGGGAACATCCACAGCGACGGTAGGTCGGCCCCGGGATCTCGTCATCCAGCGGGGGATGATCACCGCCATCTCCCGAGAAAAAAACATGCACCAAACTAACGGGACTAATGACCAAAGCAGTTGACGCGCCCGGAAACACGAAAAAAAAAACCAAACCAATCATGTGACCAAAAGAATAAACATTAATAAAAACACGAGAAAATTACTGATTAATGTTTCCTACATGTGTCATAATTTCAAAAAACAGCAGGAGCAACACTTTTAAAACGTGCAGAGCGATCGAATACACCTATAAGCATTTCGCTGCTCTCGAATGTAAAGCAGAAAATGCGGGCAGCTGCATGGAAGGCGCTGGCTCCCACTGCTCCGGAGCGAGCAGCAGGGCGGGGCCCCTGGCTGCGAGGCGGGCGCCGGGGCAGGGCGATTACACGACGCGTTTCACCCGGTGGCCGCCTCAAGCGGATGCGGAGAGGCGATTGCGTTTCATCACTGGCGCACTGATGATCCACGAGTGAGAGGTGCAAAGCTGTGAAATGGACTGCTTGTCGAAGGCTGAAAAGGAGAGGAGAAGTATAGCGTAATTAAGGGCGGGGGAGGGGGGAATTCGCGGACCAGAATGACTGTGAAAAGAAATAGAGGTTTCACGGAAGGGAGATCTACAAATGAAGGCCGACTGGGTAAACTCATGGTGCTCTACTCAGAATATGAAGCAGAGCGAGGATTTGAAGAGTTGACAAGCATCGCGACTACTTTCATCAATTATCATTTCTGCTATTACAGGATGCTAGTCAACTAATGTCAGTTGTGCCTCTGATTGAGAGGTCCTCGAGTTCGAGTGCTGACGATCGACAGATTTTCGACACTGGCCGGTTCCAATACCTAGGTCAAATTCAATATCTATCTAGAGGAGAATTCCAGCGGCTGGATACTCTGATCGGTAGTTTTCAATGGTTTTCCGACCATCTCAAGTGCATGCACAGAGACGATTGTGTTTCATCACCGGCGTACTGGTGATCCACAAGTGAGAGGTGCAAAGCTGTGGAACGAACTGCTTGTCGAAGGCTGAAATGGAGAGGTAGAAGTATAACCTAATTAAGGAGAGAATTTGCGGGCCAGAATGTCTGTGAATGCCCGCGAGGAAGAAATAGGGGTTTCACGGAAGGGATATTCACAAATGAAGGCCGACTGGGCAGACTAGTAGATGCTCTACTCACCGAGTGAAGGAGAGCGAGGATATTGAAGAACCGACAAGCATCACGACTACTTTCCTCGATTATTTCTGTTATTACGATGTTACTAGGTGGAACGTTTCAAGTGCTGAAGAAATAAACTGCACACGTTAATGTCTTATAATTACTATTTCATGAATACATCGATAAAAATTCGAGCAATTTTTTAAATTTTTTGTTTTTCCCTTTCTTTAAAAAGAAAAATGTATCAGAAATAGTTTTATATATTTGTACAGTGTTTTCATCAAACTTGATTAGTTGTACCTAGAACTATGAGAACACAAAGTGCGCAACTTAAAAGAAGAGAGTTGGCCAACTACATTTCGAGTCCTCTTTTCCATTGAAATTTTGTATTTACTTACAACATATTTTACTTGTAATTACGGATAGTAAAATATTCTGTAATGAGAAGGTAATGATAACTTAATTAATACAATCATTAGGTACAATTAATTCTATGTAAAACGATTTACACGTTAGACAGGTGATTCGGAGAGCCTCTTCACCAAACATATAATAGATTCCCAAATTGTTACGTCAAAAAGGGGAAAATCAGAGAATTAACGCATTCAAGGAAATAAAATGTGCTGAAAAGTCAGGCTAAGAGGCTCCTTTCAAAACTTTCAGGGGAAGCACGGGTTCTATCTCCGCATGTCTTTGTGAGGATTCGTTATTTGAATAAAATATTAGATAATGCATGTCCTGAGAAGGACATTTCTAAAATGCTAACACATGTACTCGTTCATCTGTTAGAATTATGTTACTGAACGGTATAATTTTGTTTAAACAATCTTTGTTAAGATACGTTTTCTGAGAGGGAGAAAACAATTACCTTTTTTAAACAATGTCTTGCTCTGGTTGCTCTGAGGTGCTATTTTTGCAAGGAATGCATCGGTAAGTCTATATTTCAGGTGAATGCAGAGTAATACAGGTCGCTGATGCAAGCACACACGTTGCAGCAGGGGTTGAGAAAAAGGAGGAGTCCGCAACAACGGCGTTCGAGGCGTGCCCCTCGCGCCTTACGAAAAGGGAGCGGCGCGGCGCGGCGCCTCTTGAGGCTGGCGATCGGCGCGTGGAGGGCGACGCGTTGCGCAAGTGGGGCGCTCCACCGCCCCCCCCATCGCCCACCCGCTGCTCCAGTTCCTGCGCCGCGCCCATCCATTCGCCCGCCCGCACCACCGGCAAGCCGGCCCACCGTCCGACCCATCTGCCCCAACCACCCGCCCGACCACCCCGGACCACCCGCCCGGACCACCCGCCCGGACCACCCGCCCGGACCACCCGCCCGGACCACCCGCCCGGACCACCCGCCCGGACCACCCCCCCACCCGCCCGGCCCCCGCCCGGACCACCCGCCCGGACCACCCGCCCGGACTACCCGCGCGGACCACCCTCCCCGACCACCCGCTCGTCCGCAGGGTCACTCCCCAATCGGACTGCCCGCCGTCTCGAACCACCCGCTCACGCGCGCGGACCACCGGCCTTAGGCGCAGTGAGGCGCAGCGAGGCGCTCACACGCTTGCGCTACCTCCACTAGTCCTTTGTTCCCTTCCCCCCTCATCTGACGTCCTCCCTCCTCCCGCTACCTCTTCCCTTTCTCACTTATCCTCATACCACCGTTCTTTCCCTCTAATTCTGTCACCCTCCGCCCTCCCGCTTCAGATCCTTTGCTCCTATTCCCCCAAACCCCTTCATCGCAGATTCCTCTCCTCCTCCAGTTCCCCGACATCTCTCATCTTCCTTCTTTGCAGGGATTTATTTACCAGTAAATAAATGAAATGCACCAGAATGCGAATAAAATTAAAACTTTAATGAAACAATTAATATATATAATTGATGTAATGTTAAATCGTTTACAAGGCTGCCATATATTTTAGAGAGCTTCTCTTACATACGTCATCTATCAATTACCCAACTTAAAAAGGGGAAATTTAGGAATTGTCCTCATATAAGGATATAATTATTTATAAAGCAAGCCTATGGGTCCCCTTTCGAAATTTTCAGTTGGACGACGCCACCCTGGACGCACGCCTATATCAGCCTCCATCATCAACATCCCATTGATCGATTCGGTTACTATAAAATTACCATTCAATACATACAATTGATTTAATGTTAAATCATTTACATGGTTGTCAGCTGGTTTGGAGAGCTGATCCTACAAATAAATGTTATCTATCAATTACCCCAAGTGTCAGCTTAAAAAGGGTACATTGAAGAATTGATCATATTTACGGAAATGATATGCGTTATTACGTAGACCTATGGGTCCCCTTTCGAAATTTTCAGGGGGACCATGGTCATCTCCCTCCCCCTGAGCGCACGCCTGTGCCAGCCTCCGTCGTCATCAACTCCCCATTGCTCGACCCTGTCTCCAAGGCTGCCCCCCCCCCGCGTGCCCACCGGCCTCTCTCCCTTGACCCGGGCGAGCGGTTGGCTCACTTCGGCGGGCGCCGATGCTCCAACCTAACGACTCACTGACAGCTCTCGCCTCGTTGGACGTAACGAATCTCGAAACGCCCTCCACGTCCAGGCGTGTTTGCGTAGGTCAGCATTCGGAACACTCCTTGGCCTTAAAAGGGATTCGCCGCATTCGAAGGTCGCCCCGGCTGAATTTAGCTCAGAAGCAGAATTGCCGCTCACTTTACCGCGACTCCAATGGTGAGGTCCTGGGGTTTGAGTCTCGGCGGTGACAATTTTCGACTATAGCTGGATCGAATTCAGTGGTTGTCTTGGGAAATCTAGCAGCGGATTCTCCGAATGGTAGTTTACCCCGGTTTCTAGAAACAATACCAGGTGAATGCCGAAGAAGTTTTCTAAAAAACGGGCCACGGACCGGATCTTTCCATCATCTTTCTTGTCCTATCATCTCCCCGTACGTACTTGCACTCACATGCAATATACTGGCGCACATGTCGGGAGCTTAGAGATTGTCCCGTCTGGGATGGTGCTCACTTAGAGAGATACGTGGGAGAGAAATCTCCTGCAACCCCGACGGGCAGATCGGCACCGGATCTCACCATCCATTGGGGAGGAACATCGCCACCTCTCGCTAGAAAACTTTAACAACACCAACAGGATAGCACTTAGCATGCTCGAAATCATCAATCAATGAATCAATCAATTGGTCGCGAATTATACGTGTTGGAACGGCTTATAGTTGTGTCGTGTGTATTGACTGGAGATAGAGATTGTATTGTTAATGTAAGCAATCTGAGCTTGGCGAGAGAGGAACCTAGACATATACAACAAAAGACAAGCCATTCCTCTTCGGTTGTCATTAACGGCATTCAAAGGAGCATAACCTTCAATACGATCGTTCCATTGCTGACTGTGAATACAACTTCATCTTTGTTCAGTTGATTGATTGTTCGTGGCTTGAAAGTCTTGCCTACTATTTACAGCGATCAATAAACAGAAATATCGTGGGCTGAACCTAGTCAAGGACACATAAATCACTATAATTTATAACCTGCAAATAAACTAATTATAACCTTACAATTGCATTATGAATTTGAATTATATGACCTTGCTCAGTGCACACTCTACAAAATTACTCACCTTTCTGATTTTTTACGATTTCACGACGAGATTACTCACAGGTGATATTATCAATTCATTCAACATTTCTTAACAAATGTAACGGAATTGGAATACTCTTAAAGAAACTGTCAATAACATTGTACGAATAGCTAATCTTTGTTCGTTAATAAAGACATTTTTATTGACCTCAAAATCTGAGCAATTTATAAAATTTATTTAATATTTTTTTTAAAATTCATAAAAATAAGGGTTAATTTTAAAGATCTAATACAATTATTTAATTGTAATTTAACAATTTTTCCTTTCATTTTTTGAGGTTTGAAATCTAAAGGAGTGTTCCTTTTGCAATAATAAATAGCACACCTACATCACATTATATTCCCAGAGATTTTATTCAATATTTTAATCTCGCTTTCTACATACGTAATATGTAGATCTGTGGGTACGAATAGGAATGGTTCTTTCACTTTGCCGAAGCGTACACATTAAACATTCTGAAATTGTCCTGGATTCTGTTTGCAACCTTCCATTTGTGTGATTTATGGTGTGACATGTGTGACATCAAGAACATACCATAGACTTATTGACTTTCATAAAATCCTGAAATGACAGCTGATGAGTTCATCGCTGTCTATTACGACTTTTCTCAACTGTCAAGAAAATTAACGTTGTATTAATATATTAGTATAAAGCTCCATTCTATGTAAAGAGTATTTTATCCCCCAAGTCGAATGCAATTAATTTCTGCAATCTAATGATAAATAAAATAGTCTAACGAAAGTTCTATAGGTAGGTAGGTGGGAAGGTAGAATAGTTCAAAAGAAGCGATTATTTTTAACTAATGATTGATTACATTGTAATTCACGTGAACATTATTCTGCTGGCACAAACCACAGCAAGTGGATTAGAAAAAGCGATTAGGAATCAAAGAGCCAAAAAAGAAGTTAGACATCAAATTCATTTTCATCCACTAATAACTAACTAAAAATTAGGCTATTTTCCGGGTGTCAAATGCCCATTCGACAAGGCTGGTCGTAACAGTTTCCCCTACTCTTCTTGAAATTTTGAAATTGTCCTTTTAAATAAATAATTACCTATGAAACCCAACAATCGAAAACTTATTTAATTAAAATCCAACTACTCATTGGTTCTCTGAGTTTTGAGAGTAAACCCAATGTAATAATATAATTTATACATCATTTCTCGGTTGCCACACCATTCTTTAACCAATCTCAAACTGTGTCTACCACACGCACATTTTGTTTAAAAAAACATGACATGGTCCCGCCATTTCTAACGCACACGGTACCACTCCAAACCTGCTCATTGTGAGTGATTTGACTCATATTAAAATATCTCATATTAAGGTAAAAAATTCCTGATTAGAAATTACATCATATATAAGGAACATCTTAACACGACGAGAACTCAACATTTTGTTTAAAAAAACATGACATGGTCCCGCCATTTCTGGAAACCTGAGAAGTAACAGGAGAAACTGCTTGAAGTTATCTTGACAACTTTTGAAGTAAAAAGGTCTCGCGTCATTTCCGGAGTCATTCCTCCCTGAGATGGCACGTCATTCACGTGTCCAGTCCATCTCTTGGGCGTGCGATGCCCTGTCGTTGCACTAATCCCGCTGGTCGCGTCCGTCGCTCGGTTCGCCCGGGGCTGCGAGCGAAGCGCCCAGCCCCACGGTAAAACCCGCCAAGCGCTCTCGGTTTTCTCCGCTGCTTTTCCTGTATCGACGAAAACGAAAGCGACGAGCCGGAAGTCAAAATGGCACGTATGTCTCATCGAACACGGGTAAAATGCTTCCTTTATGACGTCAGTGTTCGGAAGTTGGAGTTGGAGTTGGGTGATTATGGATATTAACGTCAACTAGTGGTAAGTACTTCCAGTGGTGGTAAATTCTTTCAACTTCCGATGGTTTCTATCGATTTGCTTTGAAAATGTAGCGAAGAAATCCGTCTATGGAACTCGAAGGTACAGGTACACACAGTGAAAGTTGATAGTTGAAAATAAAAACACACAGTGAAGTTTAAATTAATATTTCTGGTATTTACTCTTTACCCTGCCTCTCATTTTACTAGAGCGTGAATACCGTGCTAGTGAAATGAGAAACTGATGGGTTCTTTTCTTCATCAGTTCAGCTGAAATGAAGGAAGCAGATACGAAGTAATATGCAATAAGAAAAAGAAATATACAACTTACTGTATGTGACAAGGATGAAATACTGCCCCACAATAAAAATTGAGGTGTTAAAAACCGCTTAAAGTCCAATAAATGTTTAATGAGCATTAATATTATAAGACACAATTAAAAATTACGATTTTTTTATTTCTTTTCTGGCGAACTATATTCAACTATACAAAACAGATTTTAATGAAACCCTACTCAGTATTATTTAGATATCTTGTTAATCCATTTTTCACTTTTGTTCAAATATGTAAAGAAACGCAGTTTTTTAATTCAAAAATAGTTTGAGCAAGCAAAAAATAATAATTGTCGCCTACTGCCATCTCAATATCCCGAGATAACACCGTAAAGTCCGACAGTCACTCAAAATTCTTAAGCGTTACATTCAGATGTCACTTCATTCTAGAAGTTTGCAGCAAGTCGAGTGACCTACGGAGAATTCAGCGTTGCTCCAGATTCTTTAGAAACGTTAACATGCTTCTTTTCAACTTACTCCAGGCTCTTGCAGTTCATTGAATTTCTCAACGTTTCGACACAAGAGAACTTCAAAACCCGAAAGAACAAAATAAACTTCTCTCAGAGATGCGTCCAGCCAGCCCGCGTGACGGATAAATCGTGGAGCGTTCGGTGGCAGTAGAAAGCCCAGCGAGGAAGGAATGCGGGAAGACGGGAGGACACGCCAGTGGCAACTCACGCAGCGCTGGGCGGCTACGGCGACAGCGGTGCCTGCGGCGGCGGCGGCGGCGGCGGCAGCGGTGGCGACGGTGACGGGGGCGGCGGCGGCGGCGGCGGCGGCGGCAGCGCAGCGATGGGTCGGTTGCGGCGGCGGCGGGGTTGGCGGCGGCGGTGGCGGTGGCGGCGGCGGCGGCGGTGGCGGTGGCGGTGGCGGCGGTGGCCATGATGAAGGAGAATGTGGCGGCAACGACGGGGATGGTGGCAGTAACACCGGGAGAGGTGGCTCAGGACATCAGCTGATGTCACTGCAGTGTCGTCTGAACGAGAGGTACTAAATTCGAGTCCGGACGGGGCAGGATTCTCGACACTAGCTCGTTAGTGTCGATGTCTCCTTCCTCTTCCTTGACTTATCTTCACCACTTACTTACATTAACATGCAATACCCTACCGCACATGCCGGGAGACCAGTCGGGAGGTCTCCTCCAGTTGGGGTGGTGCCCCGCTGGAGTGAGATACCTGGTTGGGGAAACCCCGCTAGCCGACGGTAGCTCGGCGCCGGATCTCGCCATCCAGCGCGGGAAGATCACCGCCACCTGCCGAAGAAAAGCATGCACTACACTTAAGGAACCAATGACCTTACGAGTTGACGCGCCTGGAATCACTAATAATCAATCAATTGAGCGGCGGTAGCGTTAACAGTTTCGTTGGCGACAGTGGGGCGGCGGCGATCTTAATAATGATAGCGATGGCGGTCGTGGTGGCGGCGATGGCGCCATTGGCGCTGGCACTGGCATTGGCAGAGAAACCCATTGCGATTACTCAGTGGTAACATAGTTGCCTCCGGAGCATCGTTGATTGGGAGGTTTAGGGTTTGAGTCCCGATGATAGCGAATTTTCGTCCCTGCGAATGCTACATAACTCTGTCAAATTCAACTGCTATCTGGAGGAAAATTCTAATGACCGACTGCTCTAATCGGTAGTTTTACAAGGTTTCACTTATCAAAATTCGAGATATAACGCGCGGTACACTTGCGAGATTATGACCAAAGTAGTTGACGTCTCCGTAATGAATACTCAAACACGCGGCGGCAACGATGCGTGAAACCATCAACTGTCGAAAACACACTGCGCCTACAATTTTTTGTTCGCAGTTTAATTAAAAAAAAAAAAATACCTTTAAAAATTTTAAAAATAATACGAACGTCTTAAAAATTATTTAGTTAGCACAAGTTGATGCACAATTTCTACCATACAACTTTCCGTCACTAGTAAAAGCTTCATCTATTGGTATCCAGAACCGTAGTTTTGCAGCCAAACTAGACGCAATAGAAGACATCGTACAAACTGGTGGTATCTACGACCAGCAAACTATCACTGCATCGTGAAGCATTTTCATTGAAGTGTTACACCTCGGCAATCGCTATGTTTTTGCGAAATTAAGCTTAAAGGTCACGAACAGCGGCGTCAGTGATATTTTCACACCTAAAAGTGAAAATGATCTCCCGCCACTAAGATAACTGTAGCAGGCGCGCCGGACTGTGAGAACATCCCGCGTCTCGCATAAGGTACCTGAAGTATATAGCACGCAGTAATAATGTAGGGAAAATGCACATTGTTTTGAAAATACTTCTTCTCATAAAAAGTAATCAATGAAGAAATTATAGAATAAAAAAAGTGTGAAAACAGCAAAATATGGAAAATATGTAATATAGTACTAAATATGTAAAAAATATGTAATGAAAAAATTGGATAATGTGTTAGGACGGCGACGATTTGTGAAGATTAAAAATTGGAGAACTGTAAATAGAAAGACAAAAAATATGTAATTAATAAAAACCTAGGTCTACATTCGATTAAAAGGGACAAAACAATATTCCTTTAATTAAATGAAATTCTTAAAAGTAGCTACGTAGATCGGGAGGTTGAAGATTTGGGTCCCGACGATGACGATTCTCAACCATGAAACGACCCAGTGAAATAGCTGGACCAAAGCAAACAACAGTTGGAGTAACTCGGCACGTGTGGGACATGAACCCTCACAAAAGTATTCCTAGACCGTTTTAAATATTAGTACATCTTGAGAGCTACTATTTCATTCACTGTTGCTTCTTTAAGTTTCCAACCGCAGGTGAGAAGTGCCACTTTGCAGAATACTCCACCATAATGAACATCTGTACGTGTTATGTTAGTCAAAACTCAGCTTCCAGTAGACTAAATTTGCACTTTTTAAAAATCTGGGTAAGTAATAAATCCCAGTAAATTATATAACTATTAGCCAGGGTAGGCCAACCAACTGTAGGCCAAGGCTATTTAAGACACAGTAGGTTCCTTGGGGAAACTTAGTGGATTGATCGAGATTCCTATTAAGAAATGAGAGGAGCATTATATTATACAAGGAATGAGCCGATAGAGAGCATAATTGTCTCTTAAATGTGGTTGGCCAATAGTTATGTAACGTGAAACATAGTTGTATCCTTTGATGAAATATTTTATAAATATACAGTTAAAAAGTAATGAAAGTAATGAAAGAAAAATGCTATTTTACATTAACAATTACTGACATGTCACAAAATGGGAAGAATTAATGATCATTAAACAGCCTCGTTTTGTCCAATCTTATGCAAAATAATAGTAAAAAATGTAAAAATATAGCATGGAACATTAACTATTTGATTTTTTTTGCATTGTGAAGTTTCAAGAAGGTAAATTGAATGTAAAGAAAAAATATTTTATCCGCGTCTTTCAAATCACTGTGCGGAAGTGTCGATGGAGGCGATGAACATCAATGTAATGGAAACGGCACGGCGACTGCATAATTCGTGACGACCACGGTGGTGACTATGATAGTGATGATTGTAGCGACGGTGGCGACGAAGTTAACAACGGGGGCGGAAGCGCTGGCGAACTGGAGGATTTCAGAGGAAGTACCGTCATAACACACTAAAATAATAATTTATAAATAGTTATTTATTAAAGGTGTGATCAAAGTGGTATTTTAACTTGCGACTAAGAAAGATTCCTTCACGAGCGAAATATTTCCTCAAACCGTGATATTGATACCGCACAAGAAGACCTGCAACACCACCTCTTTAAGCTCTCCGACTGGGCCAATAAATGGCATATCCGGATAAACCCTGTGAAAAGTCAAGCCAAAATCATCACGCTCCATAGACCAAATAATCGTTCCCCTCTCAAACATCAAGGAGAAAATATAACTTGGCTCCCAAACAACAAGCCAGTCAAATATCTGGGAGTACTTTTTGATAGGCGGCTCACCTGGAAATCAAATATTCTCCACAGAATAACCCTGGCAACCCGTAGAACCCACCAATTATAACCCATACTCAAAAAGTCATCACCCTTGCAACTCCATGTCGCTACTCACCTATACCAGTCAATGATCCGCCCAATTTTATCCTACGCTTCTCCTATCTGGGCCTCAGCCAGTAAATCAAACATCCAGAAAATGCAGATTTTCCAAAATAAATTCCTCCGAACCATCACTTACGCTCCCTGGTTTGTACCTAACTCCCAGTTACATAACGAACTCGGCATTACTACTATCTCCGTCCATTTCTCCCTCCTATCCTCTCGCTTCTATCCTAAAACTCCCCAGATTCCCTCAGCCGTACACTTCAAAATCGGAAAACAAAATCTTCACCACAATAGACTAAAGCGAAAACTACCGCAACAGTTCTTCGACCCTCCTTGATTATCATGTACCCGATGTGGCTTCTCACATTTAATTCACATGTACTCATTGTATTCATGTCTATAATTTGTCTTAATCAATGTTAACGTAATTCAATGTAACATCACTGTACTCGGATGCTGAGGGCCTTCGGGCCAAGCAGAAATAAATGAAAAAAAAAAAAACGAGCGAAATCTTCCGAGTGGCACAATTTCTATGAGCAAAATAAAATCGCTTCTATCACGTGTACCCTACATAATTTTAGACTTATTGACGTACATTTATTTTAATTCAAGTTCGCTTAAATATGTACTCGTTGTAGTAGCCGCTGATGCGGTCAAAAGATAGTATTTTATTTCGAACTTTTGTGAGTGCTCTTCAAGTAACCACTTCTACTAGTGACTGACTAAAAACTACATTTATTTCCTTTGCTGCATTCACAGTTTTATGTGAACAGTCGTCTCACTTCTAGTACTAGTGCTAAAAGTTGAACTTTTGTGAGTGCTCTTCAAGTAACCACTTCTACTAGTGACTGACTAAAAACTACATTGCATTAAGATTTGAAGTACTACAAATGTTTCGAAAATGAATTCTGAACGTTCAGTTTTCGAAAAGTTGAATAACCCAGTGTTGTTTTTGCCTATAGCCAAAGACGCTGTAGTAACAAATTATATCAAACATTTTTGATAAATTGTATCTTATTTTCAACAAAAAATCCCATCAGAAACAATGCCATTGATTTTCTGTTTCTTACAAAAATTAAACCTATAGAAAACAAAAAATCATGTGTTGGCTTTTGAGGACTCCTTCTGATTATGTTAGGGTTAAAATAAGATGATTCACAGAAAATTCCGGATGGATGTTGAAATGAAGAAATAATTATTTGAAGAAAAACGTAATTGTATTGCTACGCACGCAGTGAAACTGCTTTTTCAGGCAGAACTACAAACAAGTTTTCCAGTTTCTGAAATTCGATTAGTGAGCCAAAGAACAAGTGGATCCAATTTATTTTGATTATACGTACCGGTCTTCCTGGTTTATTTTATTTGACAAGATCACTGTTACGTATTGCTTCAGTCCCGATGTCATTAGTACAGAGATTTATAAATCCCAATTTAAGGAAGCCGCTGTGGAAACTTGTCCGAGCAAGCGAAAGTCTTTCATAGAACCCAACTTCCTTGAGACATCCAGAAAGCATCCGTTGAAACTATACAAACAGAATTTGCCGTGCTGTTGTCGTCTCGTGATCAATCGCCTTCCGAAAGGAATTCCTTGTCGCTGTACATCTACCGTCCACGACTTGCTGATTGCTATACATCCAAAATTTAGAAGAGTATAAATAAATTAAGCCGATACTGAGAAGGAATGCAACAAAGCATATTATTTTTCCTAGACAATTTTCCGCAAACGCAAAACGAATATAACGAAGTATGTGAAAGAGCCATTCACCTTCGTCACAACAAACGATTTCGCTTACTTATTTTATTCAGTAATATGACTACTAAATTAGACTAAACTACTTCAAGTTTGCAAATTTCTTTGAATAAAGTTTATGCAGGTTTTCACCAAAGTAGACTGACTCGAATGAGTTCTATTTCGTTAAGAACTCAATTGTGTGAAAATTATTAACCAGGTCTTTATGACGTCACTTGAATTTTATCTTTAGCCTACACTCCACTACTTCAAGGAATGTGATTCACTGTTGCTAAGTCACTGATGAGTCGGCGGCCTTCACAAGGTTATGAGTGGCATACCAATCACTTCACGCTCATTGCCACCGAATCTTACGCGTGAGTTCTAGGAAACGACATCTTTCAAAGTTACGCAAAATTCAACCGATACAGCGGACGGATTTATTTTACAATGATTGGTTTCCTCTGCGAGTATTTGAACTTGTGAGGTTTGATTTACTGAGTCGCCATTACAATTGTTACTTTAGCGTGAAGATGTTACCAACGAGGTTTTTCTCAAATATTCCCACAATATCAGCGTTGAGTATAAAAGTGAAAATAGGAAGAAACTGACATGAACCAAAAGAAATATAATTTTTTTAATGCATAATTTTTCAACAATACTCTTGTGGTATGTAGGTGAATAATTGTATGTTTTACTACTTTAATGTTTTTATTCTAGTAGTGGAAATTATGTAGATTAAGAAGAGTTCGAGGTGAACCATGAATTGCTTTTAGAAGAGTGAGTGGTTTCTGCCAGAAAAATTAAATAATTTATTGCCGAACATATTATTATTTTATGAATTGAAGAAAAACGTGGATTCTGTGAAAGAAAAAAAATATGTGAACAAACTAGCTAAAAATCGTAGATTATTTTATATTTTAAAAAAAATTCGTTAAACAATTGAGTCATCCGGTGAGAGGGATCTAACCCACAAAATTCAAAACATCGCTCTTTTTACATATTCAATGTTTTCATTATCGAATACGTTCATAAATCAATATTTTCAATTTTGTGGGTTAGCTCCCTCTCTCACTGGATGCTTCAATTCAATTGTTCTATATGCGCACATTCATAAAACATTAATAGCCGTATTTCAGCCGAAATATTAGAAATAAAACTGAAAAACTCTAAATACGTGGAATGTTTCAAGAAAATAATTCAATATTGTTTTGAAACACTTAATGTTTCACTCGTAAAATATATGTTGAAAAATTTTTCTAAAAATTAACTGATGATCATGGCACAGGCATGTTAAATTAATTTTTAATACTTCTACCTGTGCGAAAATCCCGCAAATGTTTGTAAATAATTGTTAAATGTGACTTTCACACCGCTACACAATTGCAGACGTTCCTGACATCCATGCTAAGGAGTGGAGATACCCTTTAAAAATGTAGTGAAAAGAATTTTGTATGTTGCGGAATAAGAATTGAATAAATTCTTGAAGAGTTGAATTTTCTTGAAAAATTGAAGAAATGTTGCGGAATAATAAAATTGAATTGAATAAGAATTGTAACTCCTGTCGGAAAGGGAAGATCGCGCGCGGTTCGTGCTCCGTTTGCTAGAGTATTACCACGGCATTAGCCTGGTATTCGGAGAAACCACGGAGAACTATCAGCCACCGCTAGAATTCTTAAGACAGCCGCTTAACTCGACCTAGCTATGTAGCTAGTGTCGAAAATCCTGCCGCCGTCGGAACTAGTATCCTACGACCTCCGAGTTAGAGGCACTGCAGTGATATCAATTGCTGTCCCATGCCTCCTAAGCCGGTAAATGTACTTGAAGGTTTCACCCACATAAATGAGACAAATCAAATTTGTTAAAAATATTTTTTAAATAATTGTTAATCCTTATTATGGAATATATCTTTATACTTATATAATAATAAATATTTTCTTGTATGCTCAAATTTTAAGCACCGTCCTTTCCTTAGCACTTGGTTGGAAGCTTTCGCGCCTGGCGAGGTCGAAGGAGGGGGCGTGGGCGATGGGGATTTGCGGCGGAGGGGGCGAGCGGGTGGGCGGGGCGTGTGCGTGCGAGGGGCAGTGGCTGCAGCGTCATGAGCGGCGCTCATCGTCGCGGTATGCGGAGCGAGGCCGGCGCTGAGAGGGGGCCGAGCGGGCAGGCGGCGGCGGTGGCGGTGGCGGCGGTGGCGGAGGTGGAGGCGTTGGTGGACGAGGCGACGGGGGAGGCGGCGGCAGAGGCGGTGGTGGCGGAGGCGGCGGCGGCGACGGAGGCGGCGACGGAGGCGGCGACGGAGGCGGCGACGGAGGCGGCGACGGAGGCGGCGACGAAGGCGGCGACGAAGGGCGACGGCGACGGAGGCGGCGACGGAGGCGGCGACGGAGGCGGCGACGGAGGCGGCGACGAAGGCGGCGACGGAGGCGGCGACGAAGGCGGCGACGGAGGCGGCGACGAAGGCGGCGACGGAGGCGGCGACGGAGGTGGCGACGGAGGCGGCGGCGGCGGTGGCGGCGGCGGCGGTGGCGGCGGCGGTGGCGGCGGCGGTGGCAGGGGTGGCGGCGGTGGTGGAGGTGGCGGTGGCGGTGGCGGTGGCGGTGGCGGTGGCGGGTGGCGGCGGCGGCGGCGCCCGCGGCGAGGTCAGGACGCGCGGCGATGAGACCTGGCAACCCACGTCGACACCGAGATCCTCGTTATCATTAGGCTGCCCGCGGAGTAGCGGTCAGACGAGTCGTCTTACATCTCTGGGGAACTGAGAGCTAAATCTCAGGCAATCCTTGTAAATTTGTGGTTTGTCGGTCTGTTTTTTCAGGGTTATCCCTTTTTCTTGCCCCCTCGTTCCATTGTTCGCCTTTTGTCAAGAGGCAATGCGTCATAATAACTGTTTTGACATGACTGAAGTTGGGGAACCAAAAATATCTTCAATAAATTTCGAAGAAAAGAACATTTCCAATGTTAGTAATAAATGACTTGCGGTTTGAACGTAGATAAATTATCAGTACACGTGTGTATTTCACTGATTTTCCAGCAACGCATTGAAACTTTAGTTTATGAGGAAATGATACACGCATGTAAACGAGATTCTCTTGGAGCAAATAGTTTACTAAAAACGCTTTTAGAGAACACCTCTACACGTGGATTGCTATTTAGCACCTAGCCGTTATTTACATTTCTATGTTCTTAAGAATGAAGTGTCTCTCCTTATTTTTGACTAAAAAACGTGTAATTATAATCACTATAAACAAGCTCAGAGCTTTATGATTAACGACCATGAAAACTTTCACCAAAATTGCAATTCACATCCCCTTGCTGATGGTACTTGCTAATGATATTAAAACAGGCAAATGAATATCTGATTACCGAAACTAGCGGTATCTGCGGGATTTACCAGCAATTATGAGGTCATTGAAATTAAATTACTTCTTCTCATATTTGATCCTACTTTTCTGAACTACCTTCAAGTCCTAAAAGATGTATGTCAGAAAAGTAACATTGTTTGCAATAGCAAAGTACATGTCGTCCGGTAAAGATTGAGGTATATTTTTTTCTTTAATGATTTAAATGTTTCTAAATAAGATACGTTGTTTGCTTAAAAATAATGTCTGCAATCTAACAAACATTGCCAAGTAGGAACATATAAAGAAAGTAAGAAAAACTTGAGACTAGGCTTTCAAAGGCAGTGAAGGTGGACTGAGAAATTTAATAAAAATTATCCCACTTCATTTGAACCTTCACTAATCGTAATGCTCTGATTATGTGCAGTCTTCTGAATTGTGCACAATTAGTCTGCCAGCAAAAATGCTTGAATAAAAAACAGCTTGCGTCAGAATTCGTTCTGGAATGTGCCAACACCTACCATCATTAAAATCATCATCTTCCCCCCCTTTACCAAAGCCGTTTGTCCGAATTAGGTCTGGTCGAAAACCTAGATAATGAAATCTTAATGAAAAAAGATTGTTATCAGATTTCCTTTTCCCAAACCCTCACCCTCTATCATTACACAACTTTCAGATTCATCGATGCTTCATGATGTTCTCAACACCTTTCTGAAACCCTTGTAAAACATGATTACGAATAAGAAATCGACCAGTTTTCGAATTAGATTGTTTTTCGAATTTCCCAGTCAGAAGATCTGTCAGATGATAATTAAGTCAATAAAAGTTAATAATCCTGCAAATGATGTTTTTAATGTCATCGTTTATTACTTCTCGTATTCAATTCTAACCACACCTTATCAATCTATCAATTTTAACTAGTGGTGATTTAATACCACACACTTCCTCCCATTATTTCCTATTTTGCAATTTTCGAAAATTATGAGAGTTCAACGAAAATTAGGCCCGCGTTATTTTTAAAACGTTTTTGAGAAAAACAATTTTGTGGTATAAGTTTCATTGGCTTCAAGCAAAATTACGGGAAACTTATCGTTTCTTCAAAAACTTGTACATGACTTTTTTAAAGGTCTACTTTTTAAGAAAATGTTTATTTAAGAAAAAATTCTATCATCAATATTTTACTTTTCCATATGCTTTTTGTGATTTTTGAAAATGAAGAGTTCGCTGAAAATGAGTCCAGCACCACTATTTTACTGTCCTTTGATACATACAAGAAAAAATTAAATAAAAAGTTAGAGCCCTTTTAAGAAACTAATTTTTTAAATGCCTATTTTACCCAAAATTACTCACAAACAGTTCACATTTTCGAAAAAATGGTATCTGATCTTATTTCAAGACGTATCTTTGAACAACAGATTTCATTAAAGTAGTAATCTTTATCTTCAATGTGTAGACGCAGGAAGACGTCGAAAAAATTTTGACCTATTGCAATTTTGGGAAATTTTGAAATATCAAAAAATAATACCTCGACGTTTTTAAGTGTTATTAAGCCACTGGAGGACAAAGTTAGATGAAAAAATTTGGAGTCATTTTTGAGAAAACTTTGAAAAAATTAATGAAGGATCATTTAAACAACTTTCAAAGATCAAAATACGGTTCAAACACGCTGGGCCTTGAATTCGGGTATATCAAATGGAGAATATCAATTGTGGAGAAAATTATCTGATCGGTTTAGACGCTAGTGTTAACCACAAACGGAGAGACGAACGATCGGTCGGTCGGTCGGTCGGTCTGTCTGTCTGTCTTTCGGTCGGTCGGAAGGACAGACGGACGGACGGACGGACGGATGGACAGACAGACTGACGGGCAGATGCACGGACTGACAGACGGACGAGAGAGGTGTTGCAGTCAATAATTTTGTTTGGTTTTGATGACCCCCAAAACGTGGATTCTGAGTACACAATGTGTTAGGAAAGTAATTCACTACATATAGAAACAAGACTTACCCATTTGTGCTACCAGAGTCCGAAGATACGACTTTTTCTGTTGAAAAATCGTCGATTTCCGCCAGAACAAATGGTACGTATTAAAATGGGGCTCGGGCAACATACTCGAGCTACTTAGCAGCAACTTCCAGTCGAAAATATTCAGGGACACTGCTGTGTCCTCACATCTGTTATCTGATATGCTTTATGAAGGACAAATAGGTCTTAGGGAGAGAGTAATCAACTTCGTAAACTGTGTGATGAAGACGGAACGTGCTGAAACATCTCCACAACTAAAAACTACAAGGATGACCAGTTTCATTGGAGCATGGCCTCTCTTCAAAAGAAGGACGCGACCAGCATGTGATGGATTTTTTGCGTCTGGTTTTGAGGAAAGAGCCGTATAATTAATATCGTAAGCTTTAATATTTAAAACTATACTATGTGAAGAGAATTTCCGAGAGAATTTTAAGCTTGTTTGGTGGAAATTCTACTTATTAAATTTGTAATGAATATTTGCACTAGACAAGGCATGTCAAGGTCTCAGGAAAGGTAACAAGCTTACCAGAGCTCGCGGGCCTGCGTCCAGAGAAATGGGCGCAGATTGAAAAGTAAGGTTGTACAAATGCTACGAGTGGCAGTACGTCACTGGATACCTTGCCCATGATAGTCTTCGAGAAAAGGAACTTGAGAGTAATTATAAAAAAAGTTAGCTATATTAATTCTTATTTTCTTTTTAAAGCAACGAAACGATCCAGTAAAATGATATAATACAAATTGGGAGTGGTGGCTCAGTGCATCAACTGATGCCACTGCAGTGCCTCGGACCGGGAGGTCACTAAGTTCGAGTCCCGACGGCGGTAGGATTTTCGACACTAGCTTTTCAGCTAGTGGAATTCAGTGGCTGTCTGGAACAAAATTCTAGCGGCCGGCTGCTCTGATCGGTAGTTTTCCGTGGTTTCTCGATCCAGTCCAGGCGAATGCCGGAGCAGTACCCTAACAAACGGGCCATGGACCGCGCGATCTTTCCTACCTTTTCCTTGTCCTATTCTCACCCCTTACACACACTCTCATTAGCATGCACTACACTTCCAAACAGAGACCGCTCAGAGAGTGAGAACTTGTCCCGGCTGGGGCGGTGCCCCGCTGGTGGGAGATACCTGGTTGGAGATAACCCCGCTAGTCGACGGTAGGTCGGCGACGGATTTCGCCGTCCAGTGGGGAAGACCACCACCTCCTCCCGATGAAAATCACGCACTACACTTACGGAACTAATGGCCTCAGAAGTTGACGCGCCCGGAATCAGCAATCTATCGATATAATAAAACAGTCCGGTTTCAAATTTTCTATTGAGAGTAAAATTTAAAAATGTTCAATCAAACATATCTTGAATTTGTAATCCTGTTTACCTAAGATTGATATAAAAACATTAACCTTCTACGTTCATGTTATAATATTTAACAGACAAATATTCTTGCCTCTTAGAAGACCTGTCCGTCCGTAAGCAAGAATTGTTAGCTTATAGACTTGTTAATTTATTTCACATTATTGCTACATACAATCAATAACTGAATGATTTAATAACACAACACAAAACGAAAACAGGAGAAAAATTCGCCACTCCAACATATTCCGGTCACTTATCAAAAATGTTTAAATATGGGAGAATTTAGTAAGAAAATAAACATCACATAGTAATAAGTAGAGAAGAATTTAAACATAATACAATTCTCGGTTATTTGATAGAAAAAATCTAGCAAACATTTTCCTATTAAGCTACTGTTCACCGCCTCGCACCGCTTTAACTTGCGTCTGTACAATCCTTTCTGGATTTTAAGGGGAAACAAGTATGGAGTCAGGGGAGTATACCCGGGCCCCTAGGAGCGCTGGGTTCACCAGACGGGCAAGTAACTCCTGCGGGCGTGGTTTCACGTGCCTGCACTAGACCAAACAGCTTTAGTAGTGTTTATATCAAGGCCGAGAACTGACTATTTTTTGAGGAAATTGCATAATATTCCGAGTTCAAAAATAGGCATTTCGCGGCCAAAGTGCTTACTATATATTGTAACACTCTCACCTACGAATTAAATTTAAAATTATTAATTCAGTTAACAGTTCGCCTCGTAATGAAGCAACCCTTGCCTAAAAGATCCCAAGATGAAACGAAAGCTTTTTCCTGTACATCCACTGAACCATGCTTGCCTTAACGGCCTAGACCGAGCTCTTTCTCGACAAAGCTCGGTTGTAAATTTGAAGCATTGGATGTTAAGTATGGTCCGTGAAATCCAACCTCAGATATAGGAAATAAAGGGAAACAATTTTTATCATTAGCCTCCCATACTTTACATAGATAATCATATTAGTAATTCTCGGAATATCGTGTCTAATGGTACTTTGGCAAGAGTAAATATTTCTGCTTTAGTCGATGTTCTGACAATCAAACAAGTGTAAACAATCGAGAAACTTGCCATCGATGTGGGGCATTCCATCTTTCTTTGCTCTTGTTCAGAGAGCCTTTGAAAAAAACTAATGTAAATGTTATTAAGTTTGTATATCAAGGCAGAAATGATAATTTGTTCAATGCTTTTAAGCTGAAAGGTTCATTTCAAATTAGCCAGTTTGATAATGAGAGGACTTTGTTGGATAAATTTAACGGTACTGTGTATAATTTGAATATACTTCACAGATTAAATAGTCAACAAAAGCGCTGAATTGAAAAATAGTAGGAATTTATAAATTAATTACTCTTTACAATGAGGAACAACTAAACATATAATTTGATTCTTCTGATCCCTGTAAAATTAATATTGACCCTTTTTGTGAGAATCTGGAGAGTGAACACTACAGAAAAAAATAGTTATGAGTCGCATTTACACAACTCCAACACGCTGAAATGAGAAAATGTTATTCCTAGTTTCTCCCACATACGAGGTAGGATTATACCTCGCAACAGCCAACCCGCAAAGATATGTTCCCGAGATCTCTAAGAGGCGCTAAGATCTCACCCTCTTTAACATTCATAAACATGTAGCACTTACCCAGGTATCATGTATCATTTTCAATTTCTCTCACCTCTTCACAAATGAATATATTTCATGTTATCTTCACCGCAATAAAAGTTTCCCAAGAATGGGTTAGTTTCATTACGAAACGCAAGCAGCCGGCGAAGTCGTTGGTACAGAGCCACAATTAAGGTGATGTTTGAATGCCACCTTAATTGGCGACCCGACTGGTAGAAGAATGCAGAATATCGCGTAACACCGCGTGAACCCGGTAAAAAATGGCACTTACTGTTTCTTCTTCACTGCCACAGAAAAACTTTGTCTTCATTTGTATGCACGAAGAATGGGACACACGTGCATAGAATAGAGGCGTCACCGTGCGAGACGCTAGTTAGAAGCTTCAAAATGAAGTAATTTTCCTCGCAGCACAACGAAATACAGAAGCGCATGTGCCGCTGACCATTGCGGCCATGCCAAGAGGGCGTGAGACGGCCATGAGAAGACGCCATACGAGTAGTCAGAAGATTCCAGGTCAAGGCACGGCCACAGGAAAGAGATGAAACCGATGACGCTCCAAAGCGCCAAATAAGAACTAGTGGTGCTACAGCACGGCATAGAATTTCTCGCATTATTTCTAAATTTGCAATTTTCTAAAATTCGGAGAGTTCAACAAAAAAATGAGACCCGGCCATTCTTTTAAGAATCCCTTCTTCTTCTATCCGTGGAAAAAATTCAAGAAAAAATTTTGAGTTTTTTGAATGTTTTTAATTGTGCATATTTCGCGTCAAATTACATGCAAATAACTCATATTTTTGAAAATTTAATACAAACTTATTTAAAGATCCGTCTTTAAGGAATAGATTTCATTAAGGAAAAAATCTGTCTTCAATATTATAGATGTAGGAATTACCCCCAAAAATGCACTGTTGTAGTTTTCAAAAATCTGGGAGGTCAACGAACATGAGATCTGCACCATTCTCTTAAGCGCACCACTTTACGTTACCCGAGGGAAAAGAAGTTGGATAAAAACTTTGTTGCGATTTTTGAGAAAATTTTTAAATGTTTATAAGGCTTTTTGTAAAGTACCCTCAAAAATCAAACAATTCCGTTTGAAACTCCCAAAGCCTCGAATTCATTTAAATCGATCGCGGAATATAAATTTTGAAGAAAATCGGTCCAACGGTGTAGGCCCTAGCGTTGACCAAGGGTGGACGGACTTACTAGACGGACGGACAGAAGACATCGATGTTTTGCCATCAATCGATTTTTTGGTATAAAAGACCCACAAAACGTGAATTCTGGGTACACCATGTGTTAAAGGAATTTTTTTTCCATAATTAGCAACAGGATTTATCCATTTTTTTCGTTACCAGGGCCCGGTAATAAGAGTTTTTATGCCTGAAAATTTGCCGTTTTCTGGCGCATGATGACATAACTTTTTCTTTCGAAGTACCTTCGTAAAGACGAGAAAGTAAAAAGTTATATCGTTAGTTCATCGGTGCACACGAAAAGTAAAACATATCAAGTATTGTGTTTTACAGAAGAACGGGTTTATCCCAAGCAATGTCGTTTAGTATTTCGCAACCAACGGAGTTTTACACTATCGGCTATACACCGGCTGTTATTCACTGGCATAAAATTTCATACACCGCCTGTTTTAGCAACGGTCTTCATTAAATTTGACTAGTTAAAATACATTTTCTAATTATATTTTTCACTTTAATAAGAAGTGAAGGTTTTTTGACGGTATCACTTTACTTGTGCATTGACGATAGTTCGTTTTAGTTTTGTAGTATCTCTTCTTATCTCACTGTATTGAAAACCGCCAAAGCATTCCAGTGTTTTTTGAATAAGATTACCAGGAAAATAAAAATATTCAAATTGACAGTTTCGAGAAAGACGAATGCAGTTTATAAGAGTATTTCATTTTAATTGTCTATGAAATACAGATTGAAGTCTGCTATAGTTACTGTTCTGTAACAGTTGTTACTTCAAAAATAAAGGAAAATTGTTTTATAATTTCAATCATTAGTCATTGAGTGACAGAAGGAACAACGATGGAGTGAAAGAGACATAAGGAGAAGGATAAATAGAAAGCAGGACATGAAATATTATTTATGTTCGCCAATCTCTACATAATATGTGATCCAGCAATAACTAATACCGAATATTATTCTCTTATCATTGTTCTTCATTCGAACAACATGAATTTTGTAATGTACTCGTCTTATGTCAGAATGTATTATGATATGGATCAGCGACTACTATATAAGGGTACATTTTTGCACAGTCACCTTGGATATTAATGTTATTTAACTTTCGATTTATCGTGTTGTCGTCAATTGCTTATTGTAAATGTATTACACATTGACAGTTTTTTATTTCATTGCGTATATTAACAACATGAATGTACACATGAAATACCTTGACGATGGATGACCTGGACATCAATAAACGTTCATTTTGTACATTTCTAACAGCAGTCATAAAAACTTTGCAAATTACATTATTAACCGTATAGAAACGCGTGTAAATGAAAATTGAATTTACTAAACACACACTTTTGTTGCAAAACCACCCCCATATAATGTCATATCCCAAGCGTGTTCTCGTGTCTCTGCCATTTGGTAGGTGCAATTCTCGGGTGCAGTCGCCGCATTCCTGCTTTATGTAACCGCAGAGCGCCTTGCACGACCCCGCCGGTGCGGTGCAGTCTGGAACCCGTCCCGCGTCGAAAGTCTTCCTTTTCCAGAGACAATTTCGCAGCGTCTGGACGGCGTGAGCGTCCACGCCTTCTCCAGGACATTCTGCGGCGCTGGCGTTGCGAGATGGGGCAAACAATTGAGCTTGGGAGATCAGGTAAACGATCAGAGTACTTAATGTCCTACTGATAATACGGACCGTGTTTGTACATATTACAGTGATTCTGTAATTTTAAATCGGAGCCGCCGTGTGGAATCAGGGCTATAATCCTGACAAGTATGCGGATTCAATCCCAGCTGAGGCGGTTAATTTTCAAAAGTGAATGGATTATCGATGCTAGCGAGATAGGTATATCGAATTCAGCAGCTGCGTGGAGGAGAATTATTGCGGCCGACTGGTTTTATCGATATTGATTGATTAATTGATTTTTTCGTGTTTCCGGGCGCGTCAACTGCTTTGGTCATTAGTCCCGTTAGTGTTGTGCATGTTTTTCTCGGGAGATGGCAGTGGTCTTCCCCCACTAGATGGTGAGATCCGGCGCCGACATACGGTCGGCTAGTGGGGTTTCTCCCTAACCAGGACTCTCCCACCAGCGGGCACCGCCCCTGCCCGGACAAGCTCTAAGCTCCAGACCGGTCTCCCGGAATATGTGGTAGTGTAGTGCATGTTAGTGTGAGTGTGTGTAAGGGGAGAGGATAGGACAAGGAAGAGGAAGGAAAGATCGCGCGCGGTCCGTGGCCCGTTTGGTAGGGTACTGCTCCGGCATTCGCCTGGTTTGATCGGAGAAACCACGGAAAACTACCGATCAGAGCAGCCGGCCGATAGAATTCTCCTCCAGACAGCAACTGAATTCGACCTAGCTGAAAAGCTAGTGTCGAAAATCCTACCGCCGTCAGGACTCGAACCTAGGACCTCCCGGTCAGAGGCGCTGCAGTGACATCAGTTGGTGCACTGAGCTCCCGCTCCCGGTTCTTATCGATAGTTTTCAGGGTTTCTCCGATCAACAACAGGCGTATTCCGAAACGTGCCCTAACAAACGGTCCTCCCAATTACACTACCATGCACGTCGTGAAAATAGTCGTGAACGTAGAGCTTATCCTGGGTGGAGCGGTGCCCCGCTCAGACAGTTTCCTGGGGGAGGAACTCCCCTGCCAGCTATTTCTAGGTGGACACCGGAACCCACCATCCAGCGGAGGAGGAATATCATCACATTCCGTGAAACAAGCATTCACTATTCTAACGGACGAATGCTCATTGTAGTTGACGAGCCCTGATACATCAATTAAAAGCAGAATGTCCTCATTGTCCCATGAAACAGAATGCTACGACATGTAAAAAATCTTGATTAAATGCCAGGCAAAATTAATTCCTTCAAAACGTCCCGGACTCATCTGATCAACGAACCATTCAAACAGGGAAGAAACAAATAACTGATTAATATGACTAGAATCATTGTTTTGTTGGTCATTGGCGAAGAGCATAGGAGTCAAACCACAAGGCATCAACATGTGCTGAAACCGGCAGTGGTAGCTCAATGCATCAACTGATGTCACTGCAGTGCCTCTGACCGGGAGGTCCTAGGTTCGAGTCCCGACGGCGGCAGGATTTTCGACACTAGCTTTTCAGTCGCTGTCTGGAGGAGAATTCTAGCGGCCGGCTGCTCTGAACGGTAGTTTTCCGTGGTTTCTCCGATCAACGCCAGGTGAATGCCGGAGCACCCTACGAAACGGGCCACGGACCGCGCGCGATCTTTACTTCCTCTTTATCCTATTCCTCACACACTTACATGAACTACACTATTCCAGAAGACCAGTCGGGAGCTTAGAGATTGTCCCGGCTGGGGCGGTGTCCCGCTAATGAGAGAGCCCTGGTTAGGAGGAAACCCCACTAGTCGACGGTAGGTCGGCGCCGTATCTCGCCATCCAGTGGGGGCAGCTCACCCGCATCTCCCGACGGAAAACATACTCTACACTTATGGGACTAATGACCTAAGCTGTTGACGCGCCTGGAATCGCTAACCAACCAACCAACATGTGCTAAAATTTAAAGGTCCAAGGAATCCTACACTATGTGAATAACATAAAGGCGAAAATATAAGACCGAAATTGACCCATTAAGAATAGACACAATAAGAATGAGTTTAAATTTATAGATTACAAAACTATTAAAGTTACCTCAATGTATAAAATCGGAAATGTTTGTCTGTATTAGACCATACAGTTAGCAACGCACGTTTTTGTTCTTATAAAGTAGTAAGAAATAATATTTCCTTGCCGACTTGGAATCGGAGGATATGCGAAAACTTGGCATTTTCATTATAAAAATACTTCTTTGTAAATTACTACTCGTTTGATATCTTGAACAGTCTCATTCGAAAGTATCGACTGCTTTGAACTGAGGGATGCGTATGGTGCTTTGCAGTGAATGTGGGATCAAAACCTCAATGGTATATAGACAATAGCACACTTAAATTCTCTGCGGCAGCTCACGATAAAGTCAACAAAGAATTAATCATTTTAATGGTTTACTCTCTAAATACATGAAAAACCTCATTTATTTTTGGGGAGCAGTCAAGCCACAGAGTCAAAGGGTAATCGGCGTATTAGCTTGGAAATTCGGTGAAAGCCATAGTCAAGATCGAAGTCTTATCTCTAATAGCAATTAATTGAACAAACATACAAGTATTTGTCGAGAAAATAACATGAATAAATAAAGACAGCTTTGAAAGATTCAAAATGCTCTTTTATTCCTTGTTAACATTGAATATATTTCGCTTCGATTACAGCATGACCACTCTCCTTTCAACTCCTTTTGTTTTACGAAATGGGTCAGTTGATATTTTATCTTCTGTGCCAGCGTGACTGTCGGCTGCATCTTTTTTCAACAGCCCTGATTCATCCAAGTACTCTTTTGTTTTTTAGCTCTACATATTTCAGCAAACTACTGGTTGTGCCTCTTTACATTGGCTCCATCCATCCAAGTTGTCTCTTTATATTTCGGCCTCTGTCCCAACAAACTATTGGCTGCCGCAGCCACTCCCATCACCTCAAGAAGATTTTATGTTCCCATTTCCTTCAGCATGGTCCCCGATTGCAAATCTTGTCCACACAAAACGATAACTTTATATTTCGCTCGCTAATTCAGCGTGACCCGGAGAAACCGCTGGAAAGTCCATCATCCAAAGCGAATCCTTCGAACGCAGTCCCGCGTGCAACCCTCCTGCACTAGGTCGCCCAGCGCTCGGCCGCTCGGCCAGTGCGGCGCGCACAGCGCCGGCCGCGGGTCAGAGGTTGCGCTTTCTCTGGCCGAAGGAAAGTCGGAGGCGGCAGCCGCGATGCTGGCCGCCGGGTTGCGCCACGCACTGGCCAGCGCTGGCGCCGGCGCTAGCGTCTCCGCTCACGCCCGCTCCACGACCCGCTTCACGCTCCGGCTCCGACGCTCCGACCCCGCTCCGACCCCGCTCCGACCCGCGCTCGACCCGCTCCGACCCGCTCCGACCCCGCTCCGACCCGCTCGACCCGCTCGACCCCGCTCCACGACCCGCTCACGACCCGCTCACGACCCGCTCACGACCCGCTCACGACCCCGCTCGACCGACCCCGCTCACGACCCGCTCACGACCCCGCTCACCCCTACCGCCCCCGCTCATCCCCCTCATCCCGCTCATCCGCTCATCCGCTCATCCCCGCTCATCGACCCCGCTCCGCTCATCCCCGCTCATCCCGCTCATCCCGCTCATCCCCGCTCATCCCCCGCTCATCCCCCCGCTCATCCCCGCTCATCCCCGCTCATCCCCGCTCATCCCCCGCTCATCCCCCGCTCATCCCCCGCTCATCCCCCGCTCATCGCCCCTTAACGGTTTCTCGCCCCAGCGACATTTCCATGAAACATTTCTTGGGAGGTAACAGTTGTGAGATGAGATGTGCATGAGGAGCAGGAAGATATAAAAGAGTGCTTGCTTTCGTGTCCTGGCGTCACTGTTCGTAAACACCTGTTACGCCTCTGCCGCTATGAAATGCATCTTTGTACATTTTCTGAAGCGACAGGCGGAAGAGTACGCCTGAGTTCGATGCCTTGTGAGTATGAGGACTCAATGGTCTGTTGAAAAATTTATTCGATATTTTGTTTATGATATGTTTGCAAACAATCGGGGGGCCGTTTCTTTAGCTGTAATTTTACAGCAAGCTTCCCTTTGAATGTTACATTATGAATTTCTATTTGTTTTCAAACTCTCTTCGACAACATCGCCTCGCCGTGATGTGGTCAATAACTACACCAATGGTACTGGCTTTACATCAAGCCGGGCATTCCTTCTTCATTAGAAGATTCGCAACAGGCAATGTAATCATTACACCTGACGCCATCCATAAGAGTTGATCATTATTTTTGTTTTCACAGTTATTTCCTTAAAGAAATCTTTGCGATGTTCTAGGTACCTAGACATACATAAATAAATGCAATAATAATTCGAAAAAATAATGATACATGTAGTTGTTTGTCGTTTCCTTACACTTTCCCAGGGCAAAGTTCAAGCTTAATCGTCGTTACTTTCTGACCCTACCGTCACCCATGACACCTTGGCAGTACAGGCTACACTACGATCGCTAGCTTCTCCTACCACGCGTACCAGGCTACAGGTCGCTTGACTACCTTTCGCAGACTGCGACTACCGCATTAAAAACAAACGGTGCATTCACTAACCTTATTCGGAAGAGACCAAAACTGTCTTAATCACTTGGCACAGCCTTGTCTGAAACCATAATGTTACGAATACTATTGTCGTGCGCACATCAGTTAAGTGTAAATGGCCTCAGCGAGAACACGTCAATTATAAAGAAACTAAAACTAATTTTATAATTACGTTGTATAAAAATAATAATATTGAAACAAACTCTTACTTTCATTTGCTGGAATTTCCCCTCGAATTATCGTATAACACGACTTATGCCTGTTAATTATCGCTATTAAGTGAGTGTTCAATTCCATTCCTAAATAATAGGTGAAAGAGAAACCTTTAACAACATTCTCAAAGATTCTAGGATACTGGAAAGTAAATAATGTTTCGGTCTCATCTAAATGGCAAAAAAAATAAAAGCGATTTCTTTTCAGAAGTATGTTGATTAGGAATGAGAAAAGGTGCAGTTAATTGATGTATTGACTTTTCTCTTAATGCAGTTGAATTATCGCATGTGGAATCTGTCAAAACAGATTTGAGTTGGAATTCTAAAGGGACACTGGAAGGTCTCGGAAACCACTACACCAATCTATACATTCTATGCAAAGTTCCATCAAGTAGGTTTTGCCTCAAGGGTGTAAATTACTTTAACTTCCTTGAATGAAGGTAATACTAAAAGGGGTGAATAGATCAGGTAGTTTTATTTGAGCTTTCTGGACAGGAACTCTTACACGAACACTTGCTGTTTATGAGCTGCTTTTAAAATAATTGTAATAGAGTGCCCAATAACTTTCTTTTGTAATAAATTTCATTATCACAAAGAACTTTTACTTTTAATATGCTGTTTTATCAAATAATTTAATTTGAATTCATAAATATGTTGAAATTAACAATATTCTCTGGAAAATCCCGAATGCACTTTTATATTCTACCCAGGACGAAGCAGAATTGACCTTCTCACGCAAGTGTGAGTGTTCGTAGTTTTTGCCTTTTAGTGTACGACTGTAAACGTTTCCTAATTTTTTCCGAGTGCAAGGTATATACCGTTTAAAGTTATGGCAGAGGAGAATCAGACAAGGCCACTTGAAACGTCACACGATGGAATTGAACCCGTCCAATAACTGCGAATAGAGAATGAAATCGCAAATTAAAAGCGCCTCTACTGCCTTAAAATATCAATCTTTATTTTATTTTCCATTGTATAACACCATCTCTAACTTTTTGGCTATGACGTTTCGGTTGAGAAAAATTCAATTTTGAATTTTAATAATCAAAATCTTCAATTTTAATTATTATATTCTCTGTAGATCATCCTCTCTGATAAATTTGCTAAGGATAGATGACAGTTTGTGACAATGTATAAGAAGTTGACACAAAATCTCCGAAGAGTACTACTGCTGGATATGATATTACTCCCTAGTCCTACTTAAAACAGATTTAGCACGAAATAAATAGTAGATTTCAGATCATTTCATACAAAACTGAATTACTGAAACACACATTATAATCGCTCATTATTCAGCAGCAATGCGCTCTATGGCCTTAAAAATGTTTTTCTAGTCCCTTTCGATTTTCGAGTTTTGTGGAGACACAAATTTCACGGGACAGTTAGGGGAAAACTGCGGAAATAAGTGACAGTTGAGAGACAGATGAAGGATAGGTGGGGACATGTGAAGAAATAAAAGGGGTCGGGTTGCGCCCAAATTATGTTAATATTCTTCAAAATGAGTTTTTTAATCTAATACATTTTTGGAAATTTAGTTTTTCTGAGTGGGATCACTCCATAAAATGGGTGGTCAAGAAAGTACAGAAACCCAAAATTTAGCTAAAATTTAAGGTAAAATAATATTTTACAATAAGAATTGAGGGACTTTGTATTTTCTGTGTTATTTAATATCATCTTACCAATATTGAAATGATTATTCTCGGTTCCAGCCCTACAATGCTGAAATGCACATTGCAGGCGTTGACCTCTTAAGTTGGATATCATTATGACGACATTTTCGCTTTTAAAATAATTATTTACAAGTGGGGAGTTTTCACACATATTAATCTGTAATGCTTATTGTTGTTGTTGTTATATACTTAAACATTTGTTAGATAGAGATTGCTTACTTCCTATTGGTATAAGACATGAATTAAGAGAAAAGTCAAGCTCCAGAGGTAGTTTTTAAATCTATTAGAATTGTTAGTGAACATAAAACTTTTAACTGTACGTTCTATTATTCTTTGTTGCGATTTCAATATGAAAATTGTAAGCCCACAGTTTCTTTCTGCAAAGTATTTTCTATATGAAATGCTCCAAAAATTGTATGTCTTGATGTTTTCATCTTGCTAATTTATTTATTAATACTTTATCCGATATTTAGGAGATAATTTTATAGAAGCAAATGCCTTAATTTGCAAATGCTTCAACAACAGTGCAATGTTATACTGTAAATGACTACTAGGGAACACTCCAACGTTTAAACCCCAAGTTACAAATAGCTTTTTTGAATATAATTATTTTACCCACAAAAAGTGATGCAATTTAAATGTTGACTTTTAAATCGCAAAATCCCGGATGTAAGAGAGCAATAAGTGAACGACGAATCTGCAGACGCCACGAGCAGTCGTCGGAATGACATCATCAGAATCCAACTACAGGAACTCACAAGATCTTCCTGTCTCTCTGACCTCGAAAGAGAATGACAACCTTCGGAATGAATCATTTGCATGCCTGTCAATAAACATGAATATGAAAATATCTTAGTGAAGATTGTCATTAATATCTTTCAACTTGCCAACATTCCTTCCTGCAAAATTCTTGTATTCTTCAAGGTGTAGTCCTGAACATTTCTAGAAAAGTAGCTCTGAAGAATGTCATACTGGACGAAGAGAGACAATTAAATACCCTCCACTGTAATTGATGTATTAAAGCAAAGGAAATAAATATAGAATGTTACTTATACAAATATTCCTGAATTCAAACATCTTATGTTTAAACTGTAGCATGAAAATCACTTCTCATTACCCATTGATAATTTCCTGGCCTAACACATAAATCTTATTATTCGAAAATAATAACAACCCATAATGAACAGACATATCGGATTTTGGAATGTATTTTGTGTAACAACAATAATTATAAACCATTGATCAATTATAAAAGTTAATCTTACTAAATTTCACCTTCTTTTTCACGTGCATAATCATTTCAAATAAGAATTCAATTAAGCGAAGAGAAACAAAAATGTCAAAAAAGTGAAAGTCATCTTTAGCTGCACATTTCTTCCACTCTGAGTAGAAGAAAAAGACAGAGCTTGTGTAAGACAGATTGGTTAGTTGAATAATATGGACGTTGCGGGCTACTTGTCATCTATTCACTAAGTCAGAGAACGCAAGGTAAACCGATAAAAAAAGTACCTGCATTACCATAAAACAACAGGGCGCCTTCCAAATTAAGACTTCGCAATAAAGGAAATGTCTAAGGTTAGGAAACTCCAGTAGCATACAGTGTTCGTTGTAGAAAATTGTTTATGTGTGTATTGTAACAAAACTTATGAATATTTACTCAACTACATAACAAAGTTTTTTCTTACCAGCAGGATGTAAAATGTTCATTTCTGTGACAACTGTTGCTGACTTCTGCGTCAAAATAATATTTTTCGTATTAATGAAAATAATGATTTTTTAAAATTATTATTCATCAGTCCCAACAAATGTCGTGTTAAAATTGATGAATAGAATAACTGGTGTCTGCGAAGTATTTTCCTTTTAAATTAACTGACATCTCTGATATTGTGGATGGTTTCCCGTGACATTTCTTGCGAATGCAAATATCACATGCAAAGGTAGAAAGGATTTTCAAAAGCAATGTCTAATTATAATCAGAATAACAGTGTCAAAAATTTTATGAAGGATTTAACAAAGCTATAATATTACTCAACTACCATAACAAAGTTTTTTCTTACCAGCAGGATGTAAAATGTTCATTTCTGTGACAACTGTTGCTGACTTCTGCGTCAAAATAATATTTTTCGTATTAATGAAAATAATGATTTTTTAAAATTATTATTCATCAGTCCCAACAAATGTCGTGTTAAAATTGATGAATAGAATAACTGGTGTCTGCGAAGTATTTTCCTTTTAAATTAACTGACATCTCTGATATTGTGGATGGTTTCCGTGACATTTCTTGCGAATGCAAATATCACATGCGTAAAGCTGTAATGAAAGTGGTTATTTTTCGAAAGCAATATCGCAATTATTTTAATCGGAGAATAAAGTGCAAAATCATTTACGAAGGATTACAGAAGATAATATACACACACCAGTGACAATAAAGGCTGTATCTTGAGAAGGAAAAAGCATGGTAGATGAGATCAAATATACCTCTTATTTTCATTGAAATGAAATGTAGAGAATAGGTCTGAGCGACATCAGAGAAATTGCTTGGCTTTGTGGAAGAAATCATTTTGAAGATAAGGATGGCTTAATTATAAAAAGACCTTGTTGTTTTTGATAACCGTTTTTAACGGAAATGCTGAAATCATCTTTCTCCATGTATTGAAAAAACAATCTTGTAATTCCTCTAAGTTCACGTTTCTCTCTGACAATGTTTTCATCGCTCTATTGAGATCGAAAAGAATAATACGCACACCGAAGGACTAGACGAATTTCAGATTATCAAATGTTTTTCGAAGAAAGCCCTCAATCAATTCAGTTATAACAAAAGATTGAGTATGACTTGTATGTTAAAACACTTCATAATATAGTTAAAACATGTAAAATATTATTATTATCATTATTATTATTATTATTATTTTATTATTATTATTATTATTATTATTATTATTATTATTATACCACAGACAATAAAAGCTTGGGGGAATTAAAAATTTATTTATATAAAATTTTAATTTTAGTACATTATAAACTTAACGACAAAGTTTTGGTAGTGTATAATATAAAAATATATTACACACATAAATTCAGTCAATCTATAGCTAATATTGTTACAATATACAGTACTTACAATAAATATACTTTGCAATATTTCTACTTTGCAATAATAATCACATAAATCCTTAATAATAATCCCCATAGTTCTGCCAACCTTTTAATTTCCGTAAATTTCTTGAATTTTCTATTCCTAATTATATCTTCGAACTCTTTCGGTCCCTCTGGCCAATGACTGGCAATGGTTTCGCCCATTGTTCAGGAGCCCAGAGGCGGGGGTTGGAGTGGGGAGGGGAGTCGGGCTCGCGTGATCCCGTGCTATCGCGGGCCTCCCGGACGCGGCGCAGGTCCGGTTCGGGTCTCGCGGAGGGTGTTCGCTTGCGTCATCGCAACACGCACCTTCGACTCCCCCACCGCCGCCCCCCCCACCCCCCTGGGCAACGAGTAGCAACTCCGACACACTGCACGCTGCGTCCGGCAGATGTCCGGATTCCTGGCACGTTGCTCTTCAAGACGTAGACTTCCGCGGCCACTGACAATTGATTCTTCGTTGCTCGGGAGACGCCGCGCCTAGGCGTCGTTGCCAACGTTTAGGTCGTCGTACTACGACCTTCTTCAGGGCGAAATGAGCAAGGATGGGTATGGGAGTTCTTTCCTCGGGTAGGATAGGTTGTTACAAGACGTTTCTTGGGTTTGATTGATTAATGTTAGACCTTATCAGTTGACAGACGCGTCAACTGCTAAGGTCATTAAACTTAAGAGTATAATGCACGTATTATCGCGGGAGGTGGCTGTCATCTTCCCCGCTGCATGGTGAGATCCGGCACAGACCTACTTCGGTTTGCGGGGATTTTCTCTAACGAGGTATCTCCCACCAGCAGGGCACCACCTCAATCGGGACGAACTATAAGCTCTCCGACTGATATCTGGTAATGAATATAAGTGAGTGTAAGAGGTGATAAGGAAGACGAAGGAAAGATCGCGCCCGGTCTGTGGCCCGTTTCGTAGGATACTGCTAAATGATTCGGTGGGTGTTGATTGGAGAAACCACGGAAAACGATCATAGCAGCCGGCCACTAGAATTCTCCTACAAAGAGCAGTTGAATTAAACCTACCTATCTAGCTTAGCATCGATAATCCGCGTCACACACTATTTCTTGGATACTTCTTTCTCTAGGAATCGGATGGGTGATTTTTATATCAACCAAGGTGACATACGCTGAAGGAATCAATGTTAGCTCAAAATCCGTCTTGCCTATGTATTGACGCAATGTTAACAAACTTATCTTTCATACAATAATTAACGTATGAACGTAACGAATTTTCCTTTTTCTTCTTACTTCGTAAGAAGAGAAAGTTATGTAATCGTGCGGCGAAAAACGGTGAATTTTCTCTTATCTTCAAACTCTTATTTTTTGCAATGCACAATTTTTAATACAGCATCTTTATCTAACGATTACATTAAGTAATCCACACACATCCGACCTCGAATATATCGAAATGCACAGCCTTCACGTACGAGAGCGTCCATTGATGGGAGCTTGGACATGCAACGGTGCAACGGCAAGTGCAGCGCCGGGGCTTGAGTAATGGGCCAGACTGCGCGGTTTCCTCGCTGGGCAGCTGCCCGCAGGCGGGCGGGCGCGAGACAAGCCGACGCGCTGAGCCGGCGCATGCAAATGGCGAGTTCCCAACGGCGGCGGCGGAGGCGAGTCGGCGCCACAGCTCGGCCAGGTTGCCGGCGTTGGCCGCGTGCGCAAGTAAAAGTTGGAATCGCGCGGCGAAGCCTACTGTGCTATTTGGCTCAGCTCAATCCTGGATAGCAACGGGTTCGATTCCGGCAGATTGTTTTTTTTTTTCGGACACGTCAACTGCTATGGTCATTAATCACATACGTGTAGTGTAGTTTATAAAGGGAGATGGCGATCATTCCTCATTGATGGTGTGATCCGGCACTGACCTTCATGTCAGTTTGCTGGGGTTTCCTCAACCAGGTATCTCCCCAGCTCTAAGCTCCCGACTGGGCTCGATCCCGGCTCACGTACAAGTATTTTGAAAGAGCGGACCGGGAGAGGTGCCTCAGGGTATCAACTCATGTCGCTGCAGTGCGGAAAGTCCTAGGTTGGAGTCTCGACGGCAGCAGGAGTTTGGACACTAGCTAGATAGCCAAGTTGAATTCTGTCACTGTCTGGAGGAGCATTCTAGCGACTGGCTGCTCTGATCGGTAGTTTTCTCTGTTTTTTCTATCAACACCAGGCGAATGCCGGGGCAGTGTGGAAAATATGGAAGGGCGACGGAGTGGTACGTCTCGGGAATCCACGGAGAAGAGAGAAAAAGCTGAAACGAATGATTAGCTTATTACCGAAAGGAAACGGGTACCTAAAAATAGGCTCTACTTAAATACATTCAAATTTCAACTTATTAAAAAGTTCAAACTTTCGATAATGCTACTTGTATATTCAATTAAAAATATTTTACATATTTAAATGTTACTTTTAAGAGAAGATAAACTTTTTTTAGTGTCTTCTATTGAAATACTTTTAAGTGTCGATGCTTGTTTGTAGGGAGTTATGACCCTACTTCTAACAAAAAAGGGGGTATTCCTTCACTCTCATTCATTCTTCCGACGTCATTGGAAACGGTCAGCCGGTACATGAACATACGAGTAATCCTTTGTCTCAAGTTGCAGAGGTTCGCACAAATTAACTTCTTTTAGAATGTATATGCTATACTCTCACACGTCTTCGGTATTGGGGACAGCACTACACGAAGCACCTAGAAAGGCATAAGATAAATATTTATACCAGAAGCAGGTTTCAAACACGTGACTGATGTGGAAGAGGTAACGAGTATTTCAATCCCTTTGGTAGAGGGGATGACACCTTTCTAACAAGCTTGCATTTTGTAACACCTATCCTTATTTTGAAATAGGAAAACAGTTATAACACCTCGGTTACTGGTTGTATCGCTAAGACGGATAATATGTATTGTCATTGTTCTAAACGTTATTTTCGTTCCAACCATTGACTTACGCAAATCATCTTTGTTTCGATTTTAGCCAGATGGCTAGGTCGAGATATGTCGCTGTCTGGAATAAAATTCTATCGGCCGGTTGCTCTGATCGGTATGTTTACGTGTTTCTCCGATCAATACCAGGCGAATGCCGGAGCAGTACCCTAACAAACGGGCCACGTACCGCGCGCGATCTTTCCTTCCTCTTCCTTGTCCTATCCTCTCCCTTTACACACACACTTGCACTTACATGCACTACACTACCACAGATACCGGGAGCCCGTTCGGGAGCCTAGAGCTTGTCCCGGCTGGGGTGGTGCCCCGCTGGTAGGAAATACCTATTTGGGGAAAGCCCTTCTAGCCGACGGTCACTCGGTGCCGGATCTCGCCATCCAGCGGGGCAAGATCGCCGTCACCTTTCGATCAAAAACCATGCACTACACTTACGGGACTAATGACCTTAGCAGTTGACGCACCCGAAATCACTAGTAATCAACCAACACCCTTTGTTTCCGCAACCCCGATATTTTCGCAGTCTCCTTATGTGGTCTTCCCCGCTACTAGTTCCAGTATCACCATAATTGTAAATCGCATTTTAACTCCCGCAGACAACACAACCTCCCCACGTGAGAAATATCTGGAAAGGGAAAATGCTTCGCTGTGTATTTCACACCCATTACTCACGACTTGTCACCGATAACTGGTTGGCCTTGAGGACTCCTTAGAGAAGTAAAGAAATATGAAATTTCGGAGGAGGTTGATGTACTGAAGAAATTCAGTTTTCTGTACCGAGTGAAATTTCATTGAAGCTAGGCAATCCCCACATGAGAGATCAGATGTACTTGGCAACAATTGCGCTATTTTACTAAACTATCAGTACTGTTACTAAGAGTCTAATCTTATATTTTCTGGTGTGAAAATGAGAAGTAAGAGAGATTCTAGATGTTACATCACAAGCAGAATTGGTTCAAACACAATGCAAGGACTTGAAAAATCTTCGAAGGCCAAAACAGGTCTAGAATAATTATGTTAGACAATGTCAGGAAATTGACAATTTATTCAAAGAGTATTTTCAGTAATTTGTTGAATTCAATCCATTCTCTGTAACATCACTTCTTCCGTATTTTTAGTACTTGCTTCAATGATGCATGTTTTAAAGAAAACATTACTTAAGATCTCTTAATTTCAAATCAAAAATTTTCAGTTACTTTAATGTTTATCAATATTTTCAATTTCAGCCAAATGATAATTATATCATTAAAATGAATGTCCCCTCGATCTCCTTAAAAAATGTTTTACCTAACACTAAAATTCTGTAGCAAAGAACGTGTACATTTATAATTTATATTCTAGATTTAATAACACTTACGTCTTTAAGATTTATGCTTTCTTAAAAGTATATTTTTTCTCAGATTTGGATGCTCCATTTAATCTTAAAAATCAAAATGAGTAATGAGTCATGAGTAAACTTCAAAACATGGAGTCAATCTGAAAAAGCGTTCCCTATTTTAAGAACCGCCTTTCTAAGAGCGTAAAGCATCGGCAATGACATTTCCTTGCATAACACCTTGCACACATGTAGTACTCTATGCATCGGACAGGCTAGGCAAAGCAAACAAGATCTCAAGCATTGTTTCTGAGGGTCACGTCCGCCAAATTGGCTCATCAGGGCTGTCAAGCTGTCACCTCAAGGTGCACACAGGCAATTAAATGCAAGTAGTTATGAACGAGATGGCAGAGAGGCGGAGATTACGAAGTTATTTTAGAAGCATACTACGAAAGTGTAGTAGAATGGCGAAGAAGTGGGGTTTATTGCTCCCGAATAAATAATTTTCCAAAGGAAAAAACTTTGCGTATGGGCCGAGAAACGTTTAGTTTTCTGACCTCTTTCATTTTAACACGCATGGTCAGTAGTCAATGTGTGTTTAATTTAGAAAACCAAACAAAATAACAGCAAGACAGAAAAATAGGAAGAAAAAGGTACAAGAATATTGGTAATTTTCTTGTACATTTCTCTCCATTCAGTATAACAAACTGTGACATAGACGAAAATCAAACGGAACTAATACTAGAGACTAAAATACAAATAATAGAATTAACATGTCAATGACGGACAAACATCCGACAGCAGCGGCGCTGAAATCCGCGACGTCAGCGAACGACGCAGCTCCCAGGACGAGGCACTAGCAGGTACAGACGTCTGCCAGCTCCATTGGCGGCGGCGAAGGCAGCCTCAGGTTCTCAGGCGATCGCCGGCGCAGAGAACTGCCTTTCGAACCGGGGGAGGGGAGGCAACGCCAGCGCGGAGAGACGAAGATGATGAGTTTACCAGCTAAGCGCCGCGGCGTCGCAGGGCGCCTTTCCCAGGCGGGCGAACGGGCGGGGAAGCGACGCCGTCCCCGACGCCACCGCACGTGAAATCGAAAGGAGGCGCCGCCGCCGCCGCCGCCGCCGCCGCCGCCGCCAACGCCACCGCCACCGCCACCGCCGCCGCCGCCACCGCCGCCGCCGCCGCCGCCGCCGCCGCCGCCGCCGCCGCCCGACCCGATGTGGGTTAGGGCGCGGGACGAGGGAGGCGGGCAGTCGCGGGGGGCAGCGGCGGCGCTCGAGGGAAGAGAGGGGGTCGTGATGTGGGTTAGGGCGCGGGATGTAGGCCGGCTATATACGCGGGCAGCGCGTCCCGCACAGGGTTCAGTCGCCTCCGGATAGCGGACCGCAGCACACTTCGCCTTCCGCCGCTCGCCGCCCTCGCCGCTGCCGGCCCCCCGACGCCTCTCGACCCGGCCGCGACGCCTCGCCCGCGCGCCGCCCGGCGGGCCCCCAGCGCGAGCCTGTGGCCTCCGAGCCGAGTGCGCAAAACTCAATCGGGATTCCGGACGGGTGGCATGGGAAATTTCAGCCATAAATCGGTCGACGTCTCCAACATACGATTATCCCTCGACTTCACATTGCCTACTCCTTGGGTACCTTCCACTCCGGGATAAAGCGGTCGTAGACTTCTGGACCCCGTTGCCTCCGGGACGAGTGTGCGAATTTCGATCGGGGTTCCGGACGGGGTGTATGGGGGAATTCAGCCATAAATCGGACGTCTGCAACGACTACGATTATCTCTCGATGTCGCATTTCTAGTCCTTGGGTACCTTCTGAATCGTAAAGCGGACCGCAGACTTGAACCCCGTTGCGTCCGAGTCGAGTGTGCGAAACCCTGAGGGGATTCCCCCGCGGGTGCATGAGGAATTTCAGCCGTAAACCAGTCGATGTCTGCGATTTTCGATTATTCTTTCGATGTCACGTCGCCTACCCGTGGGGTACCTTCTGACTCGGGATAAAGCGGCCCACGCTACCCGTCAGGTGCGGGATGCCATTGCGTCCAGGCCGAGTGTGCGAAACTCGGAACAGATTCCTTGCGAGTGCATGGGAATTTCGTCCATAAACCGATTAGTCTCTGCGACGAAATACGATTATCCTCGATGTCGATCCGCCTACTCCTGGGGTACCTTCTGACTTGGGATAAAGCGGCCCACGCCTCCCTCAGACTTCCTGGATCACGTTGCCTCAGGATCGAGTGTGCGAAACTCGGACGGGATTCCCCTGCCGGTCGGTAATAAACCGGTCGAGGTCTGCGGCGATGTGTGAATATCCCTCGGCCTCAACCTCTACTGCTGGGATATCTTCTGAGTCGGGCACCTCTGAGGCAAATTTACTTGCGTAGAATTGTAAGTGCGAAACCTGATTAGAGTTGCGTATTAGAATAGAATTATAGTTAGAGTAATTGAATATAGTATTAGAAAAATGGAATGACTTCAGGCCTGAAAGCGATGCTGTATCACCACCAGTGCTAGCGACACTGCAGCGTCAAGTCTTCGCCAGGATTTTTTCGCTATGGCCCGAATGTGCAAACCGTTTTTATACTCAATAAAATTGCTGTTTAATGATTTTTGAACCTGAAACTTCTAGAAATAAGTTCCAAAATTAAAAATGCTTCATCTATTTATTGTGAATGGAGAGAATATTGATTCTGAATGTAGTAAAAAATAAACCTTGGTCTTGGAAGCGAGAGTGAGATATTCACAGTGAAACATCTCAGCTCGTTCCCATCATAATCAGATTGCTTCTGCTTCAACTTACTTCCGGATTTCATGCCACAGCAGCCGAGAAGTAGCTAGGCCATCGACAGCGTATTTTCATCCGAGAAGTGAGTTCTGCTCTCATAGTGTCAAACTCCTCAGGTCACAAAATTTGTAATTTAATTACACTCTGACTAATGCAGCCAGTTTTACTTTGGCTATTGTGAGAGTTATTCCACATCGTTTCTTAATTTACGATATCTAAATTGATCAGCTCTTTCACTTAAAATTAGAATATGTAGAATATAACTGCCGTCTTCTCTGAGGTCTTGCCTCCATTGAAGCAAAACGAAAACATTAGTAACGAACAATAAGCCACTTGTTTGTTATCAACCCAAAAATTAGAGGAAACATGTAACATAAGAAACGCGAATAAGGATAAGAATTTCAAACGTCTTTTCTGTGTGGTCGATATCTTTTTCTTTTTTAAGTTTCTCATTTTTTTTAAACTTTCGTTGAACTTGAAACAATTTAAAATAATTAGCTCCGACAATTTTCTTCGCTAACTTTTTAGTCATTATATTTCCATTTCTCGGTTACTTCCCGTGTGTTCTATAAAAGTAAGGAGTTATGTATGAATGTGTACGGATAAATGTTGTTCATGGCATAGTGCCTCTCTCGTTGCATTGCAATGCCGCAGTCGCAGGGCTACATCCGCGACGTGGGCACTGGGCGACACCGTTAGGCGTCCTGGAAGGTATGTGGCGCGACGCCCCTCCTGAGAGTACTTGCTCTCACAATAGCAACTGTATTTTTATGTTTTATAATAGGAATTCCTGTAGATAATAAGGAAAACACTTCACTTCTGTCGAGAGCCAGACGGTCGAAAAGAACTTGTGTATTACCTACGACAGAAAAATGAGTTGAAAGAAATTTTCAGTTTCATTTCTATATGATAAATCTATTCGCTTTTCATTTTCAGTCCCATTTCAGTTCCAATCCGTTTTTCATTATTTTTAATTCATTAAATATGATTTATACTAATGCTTTTTTACTTAAGAATGAGATATATTGATTTTTCAACCGTCATTTTTATAATGATTTATAATAACCTCATAATTTGCTGAAATAACTTCATCTTTATATTCGTTAATTTAAAAGAAACATCTGATTATTTATTTACGAAAATAATAAATTATATACTATATATTTTATAATTGTATTTTTAAATTAGCATTTAGGGATTATTGGTTATTACTTTGGATAACTTTAATTAAGAATAAAAGAAATTGAAACGTAAAATAAACTCACACTTTACGGCACAAGAAGTAAACAATTTAGAATGAGATGACGGATTATAAACTTTGACTAGTGCATGTACTCGTTCTCTTGATGCCTAAAGAGTGAAAATATATACAATAATTATTGTATACTATTTAATTTCGTAAACGCACAGAGCAATAAACGATTAATATTTGAATACATGAATAAAATAAGCGCAAAGTTGTCCATACATCGACACATAAAATATTATTATCAAATTCCTCTAAAATATTATCTTCTAAGAGAAAAAACACAATTCACAATTTAAAATACCACTCTCCCACAAGCGTGTCCTCGCCTCTTACTCAACGGAAGTGCAGCTCACTCACAGCTTCACACTTCCTGAATTGCACTTTCCCTTATAATTATGTGTGTTGATTATACCGAGGTGCCGCGGCCATTGTCGGTTAGGATGAGTGCCGGGCTTTCGTCATTGTCACAGTTCATATCAGATGAGGGATACGAATGCAGCGGCTGCTCCAGTGCACGCGACACAGCGAGCATTGACCTTGTTCCCGCGGAAGGCGCTTGGCGTCGCGACGCGGCGCGGCGGCGTCCGGAAGAACCTGTGGCGGCGCCTGGCGACACGCTAACCCTGTCACCGCGCGCAGCTTCGTTGCCTTCTCTTTGCTTGAAATGGCGCTTCCGGTCTCGGCTCGGAACTACTCTTTTGATTCTTAAACATTTTCTATCAATTCTGAAATAGCATTTTCCCGCATCGTCGGTACCAAAGCAAACGGCACATTTCAAAAACAGTCCATGTTTTACTTACGAGTTGAAATCATCTTCTTTCCTTCTAGGTTTTTATCCAGCCTACAGCCGGTTACCCTTTACGTCCTGATGGGACGCATATTCGACCATACACTAGACTCCAACACATTTGCGGGTTCCTCTGATCTGGGGTCAGCAGAACGCGAGGCCCTCCGCGACAACACATACCTACAAAGACAAGGGACAAACAACCATGCCCAAGGCGGACTCGAACCCGCGACCCTAAGCGCTGAGTCGGTGCTCGCACTAGCCACCTCGGCCATCCAGGTCGGCTCGAGATGAAATGTTTTAAGATAATAGTCCTAAAAATAACATTTTTATAATACAGTAAAACACATTGTTTAATGTGGGAAGTAAACAGCTTTGCGCAAAGTAAAACCGCTCTTTTGTAAACCTGCCAATTTTTGACGAGATTTTTTATGTACATATTAAACTGAAGTCAGAAAGTTAGACTTAACGCGTTTGAAAGTTTAAGCACGTGGTACGAAGATGAATGAAACTTTTTGACAAATACGAGATCAAAAGTTTCAAATCCCCTACATACAAACACACCAACAAAGTCACTGAAGACGCTACGAATAACGTACAATCCACAAAACATACGGAATATTTTTTGTTGTTGCTATGATACTGTTGCTTTTAGAGAAAACATTTAAAAGCAGTGTAGCAGTCAGAATGAGTTGTAGTAAGAGCATCATATTCTCAACTAATTTGTGGAATCTATTTCTTATAATTGTACATTGTTTCAACGCCTACTAAATATTCTTCATTGAAGTGCACAATACCGATGACGAAAATTATAGAATGAAAATGATGAATTTAATATAATATCAAATTAATATGTTATTGGTTCTTTTTTAAATATTTTTGAATTATACATTATTCACAAATTTTCTTTTGCATCATCTAATGATAAATTACAATTAAAATACAATAATAACTGCATTAAATCCTTTACGGGTCTATGACTATCCCGACTGATAACTCAGCAGAAACTTGCCTTTTGGTAGACAGAACGTAATTTTTCATTACAATCACAGAATAGAAAGTTGATTACTTACAATTTGGGGATTCAATCAATCTGATATCAAATGATTAAAAGCAAGAAACATCAGGTTTCCAAGAAAACTATTAAGTTACAACACTCCGTGAAAAGATACCATTCCTTGAAAAGTTATCATCCAGAAAGGAAACCAAATTCCCCGCTCTATCCTTCGAAACCCCAAAACCAAAACAACCACTCTAACCGCACTACGCTTGATCAGAGCAGCAATTTCTCGCAAGAGGAACAAGCCGGCGAGTTCTTCAGTTCTTCTCGGTACCGACAACTCCACGGCACCGCGACCGATCACGGCACTGTCACTCGCCGCGCTTTATAGCCGTTTCGCTTGTCCGCCTCTCTTCCCCTCCCCCTCCCTCCTACGCGCCGGAGGGATGCGGAGGTCATTTGGTAAAAACGGAGAGTACCGTACGGCGCAAGGCGGTGCCCGGCGTCGAATCGCAGCGCCGCGGTCGCCCGTACTTCAGTCTCTTCTCGTTACCGGAGGACGACGCTAACGGGGCAGGCGCCTCAATCGCCGTATACGGGCGGCGACGGCCGTTCGGCGAACAAGGCCGTTGTAATGACCGAAATTGATCTTGCGTTCCGTCGGAAAATCAACGCGCTACGTTTCACAGTACATACGTAAAGAAATACAGGTGCCCAGGGAGGAAACAATGAAACTTTGAAAATAAACTCTCTCAAGACTATTTTAAGCGTATGTTGTCTGATAAACTTCAAGAGAAATACAGGTGCCCAGGAGGAAACAATGAAATTAAAAAAAAATTTTAAGCGTATTTTCTGAAATTTCGAATGGTTGAGCCGCCATTAACACTCAGAAGTTGGTTTGAAAAAAGGATTTCTGTCAGAAATTTGCAATTCAGAAACATGTAAACACTTAGAAATATGTAAGGTGGTTATTATTTGTAAATGAAATGAATATATTTGTTAAAGAAAAATTAATACAGAAAAAAAAGTACTCAATTTACACATTTGAATAGCTTCGTTATTTCTGTGTTCGTTTTTCTTTGTGAACAAATATATTATTCATTTGTAAATAATTACCACCTTACGTGTTTCTGGAGTGTTTATGTTTCTGAAATGCTGAATTGAGTTTCTGAAATTCTGAATTGAGGGTTTGCATAGAAAGTAGTTTTTCAATCCAACTTTTGAGTGATTAATTCGGCTCAACCATTCGAAATATCGGAAGTCTATTAGACAAAATGTGCTTAAAATTGGCATAAGAGTTTATTTGCAATGTTGCGTGGTTTCCTCCCTGGGGATCGTGTACACGAAGAAAATGACTAGAGAAAACGAATGACCTTTTTGCTAATTATTAATTAACTTCATTAATTCAGTGGGTAAAGGTTTTACAATCATTATATACAGTTTATACACATAATTTTAGGCATAATAAGTATGTATTCTTGAATGGAAACAAACGCATCCCATGCTTAGGTAATGAGATCTATTGAATGCAGATGTACAAAGAAAACAGCGTGGCTCAAATATAGTACTTTCTAAAAACTACAAGCTGACGAAAACGCATTAGTAAAATTGCTATTTACGTGGTAATGTGTACATGGTTTGATAGAAATGCAATTTCAAACCATTAGGGTCAGAGAAAGCGTTTCAAGGAAATCTGTAGCCAATTAATCTCTTTTAATTTCTCTAACAGAAAGTATTTTCAGCCATTATATTTTAATTATTTTCATTTCATTGAATAAATGTCAAATATCAGTTGGTAATGCAACTTCTAATCAAAATAATGATAATATTATTATTATTAAAAATAATAATAATTAATTTATTAATATTAAAACTTTCTTCATTCATTGAAACTTCATTATTGTATGTCGACAAACAATACCGAGCATCTATTTTGTACATATCTTAAAAGAAAAACAATACCGCATTCCAACCCATTCGACTTACAAAACCTTCACAAACGAATTCAATTACACGTAAGATCTGCCGCCCGTTATCCATCAATCACCGTCAGCCATATCGGTAACTCCGTGCCGCTACGAAGCGGAGGCCGTTAGGAAATCGCAACGGCGCATTGCACGCTTCGTGGTACAACCCTAGCGGTCCTCCGGGAGAGTGGCTCAAGGCATGAACTGATGTCCCTTGCAGCGCCTCTGACCACGAGCTTCTACGATTCGAGTGCCGACAGAGTCAGGATTTTACACACTAGCTTGTCAGCTAGGTCGAATTCAGTCGCTGTCTGGAAGACAATTCTAGTGGCCAGCTGCTCTGATCGGTAGTTTTCCGTGGTTTTTCAGATCAACACCAGTCGAATGCCAAAACAATGCCCTAACAAACCGGCCACGGACCGCACGCGAAATTTCCTTCCTCTTCCTTATCCTATCCTCACCACTTTCTTACACGCATTTACACTAACATACACTACACTACCACACATGCCAGGACACCGGAAATCATCGCTTCAGGTAGATTCGCATAGAGACTCGCGGTGGATACCTGGGCGAAAATCGTAGCGACGGATGCTCCGACCAGGGGAAGATCACTGGTCCCTCCCGAGGAAGAAGCTTGCACTACACTTACGGGACTAATCAACCTAAGTCGTTGACGTCCACTAACCTAAGCCGTCCAGAATCAATCATCGCTTCGCGGTACGACCCTAACGGCTCCGGGTGGCTCCGGGCGAGTAGGGGTGACTCCGGGGGGGAAGATCACTGGTCCCTCCCGAGGAAGAAGCTTGCACTACACTTACGGGACTAATCAACCTAAGTCGTTGACGTCCACTAACCTAAGCCGTCCAGAATCAATCGACCCTAACGGCTCCGGGTGAGTATGGTGACTCCGGGAGGTTCCGAGGACCTCCTCGTACGGAACCGGCCTCCCGAGTGGCACGGCAACCGGCCGAACTGACCTCACCGACGCGTGAACTCGAGTCCCTCGACTCCCACCGGCGGATCCGTCGATGACATCACTGTTGCGCGTGCGTCTTGACCACGTGCTACGACCCAATAAGGCAATTTTGACCCGACCGGAATCGTGATGAATAAAACATAATGGTTAAATGCACTCATGCGTTCTTCTCTATTGTACCCATTTTTAAATAAACGTTCATTGATAACTTCAAGAATCATGTGTTGTAAAAATCAAGATCAAAGATTAAGATATCTCTTAAAAGACATTTGACTGTTACGTGGAATACCATATAAACTAAAAATCAAAAACATATTTTTACTTTTTGATGACAAATTAAAACAGATTAATGACTTATAATTTCTAAGTTTTTACTTAACAATTCGAAGCCACAATTACTCATCATATAATTGTGACAATAATTCCCATTCCCCTTACCAAACTTCTCTAAAAGTATTTCATACAGCCACACATCTATGCTTCTTGAACAAACTGTCGCTAGTTTTATTAGCAAAGTATTATTTACATTTAGGAACAAATTGCTGTTTATTTTATCTTGTAGATTGTTTTGATGCAAAGTAAAGAGTCGACAAGATAAATAGTGTAGTTATTATCATCATTAGATCTGTAAATTGCAAATAACAGACGGAATTGAAGTTTGTAAACCGTGATGATTGTAACCAACTCAGTCTGTTATTTGTTTTATCGACTGTGTGTCGTTCAATACTTTTCGTAATAACTTATAATAAAAATAATCTCAACAATAAATACCATTTCTTGGAGTACGTTTACTCATAACCTATATTTAGCTACAACTCATAAGTTTAGATTGTTCTTAACAGGCCGTGGATGGTTACGAGTAAATCCTAAACGGACGCCGGCCGTTTGATATTTCTTTCCTGTTTGGTTGATTAGGTCAATATTATAACAAAACCAGCATATAGTAGGGAGATAACTTAAGGATAACTTTGACATTCGGAGTAAATTGAAAATATTTTTACGACTCGGGGCCAAAGAGGAGTAAATTAAACTAACTGCATGTGATATTTTTTCATCTACTTTAAACTCCTTAAATCATATCTTTATTACAAAAGCTCGTGAGTAATAAAAATGTGCAAACGCTATTATGATACAATCTTTGAAAATCCATGTTATCAAGGGATTCATCTCTCATCAATTGCAATGCGTTACAAGTAGATCTAAATCTACCGATCAAATTACTTTACACAAGAGATATTGTTCTGTCGATGAGATTGAGAACGTAGATGTACAATTCTCGAATAAGGATTATAATTAGCGCAAAGATAGCTCGGGGAATGCAATTAAGTTGTCAAAAAGTGGCTGGTATTTCATCCCAGTCGTATTTGAAACAAAGGTTTTCGATGGCCTAAAAGCACTGATCGCTTTATACGCCATTGTGAAGTAACGACTCATTGTTTCACAACATTGCGAGAGTCTCACGCAATAGGTCGCCGAAAACTCCAAATGGATGAATAACTTCAAACTATTACGATTAGAATTTATAAAAATATTGACCCCATTTTTAATAAAAGTTGTTCAAAAGGAAAACACACCGAAATGCATCTAAAATGTGTCTCGGTTCATTCAGACTTAAAAAATTGTAGAATTTTTCAATGACTATGAAATGCTATAAGTTTTATTAACTGATTGATGTTTCAGGGCACATCAAATTTTATGGTTATTAGTCCCGTTAATGAACGTTTTATTGCGGTAGGTAGGGGCGCCAACGTATACATCCACTTACGGGGATTTCCTTCTCCAGGAATCTCTCTCATCGGGGCACCGTCACAGTCAGGACGAGCTCTTAACTTCTGACTCCTGTTCCGATATGAGTGGTTATGTAGTGCATGTTCGTGTGTATGTAAGGGGAGAGGATAGGACAAGGAATAGGAAGGGAAGATTGCGCGCAGTCCGTGGTCCGTTGGTTAGGGTACTACTCCGGCATTCGCCTGGGGTTGATCGGAGAAACCGCGGACAACTACCGATCAGAGCAGCCCACCGCTTGAATTCTCCTCCAGACAGCGGCTGAATTCGACCTAGCTAAGTAGCTAGTGTGGAAATTTCGCCACCGTTAGGACTCCCGGACAGAGTCGTTACAGAGACAGTGCCAATGCTGGACCTGATCTCACCTCAGCCGATATAAGAGTGGACTCTTAATCAAGTGACGTGTAACTCTTCATTGCGAGTTAACAGCATCGTCAAGCATAGCATCGAATCCCCCGATGCGTTGCTGTTTTCTCGCTTCCTCACCCCACGTGAGCACCGTGCAATCGGGTGCGCGGGCTGAGTTGGCAGGCATGTCCTTGCGACACTCCATGGAGCAGTATAAACTCCTTGTCGACGCGGTCGCACAGGTGGCCGAGGTAAGCATGTAATTGAAGGAGAAACAATTCACACTTGTAAACAAGCTAATGTTGTTTTCTCTCCGTCATCTACTCAGAGTTCTTACTTTTTTTCTTCTTCTTTAGTTCCTTTTACAATCGTTTTATCATTACGTTTCATAACACCTTAAGTTATCGTAATTTATTTGACAACAAATTACGAGCCTTGCGATGGTCATTAAATATAATATGTATTATACATACACACTTTTGTCAATAAGCAAAGAGTTTCAGAAACTAGCTCGTTTTTTTCGTTCTCGGCAATACAACGATAATATCTGCCAATGTCTAGAAATATATCAATATTATTCTAAAAAATATGAGATGATTTTTCATAGTACATTTTTAATTAATGACTTCGATCTTTAATTAACTTTTTTAACAGCAGAGCTATAAAATTGTTTGAACATTTTTAGAAAAGGGAAGCTTCTAAATAATCTATACATACGTTATTGAAATATTTCCTGAGGAACATCAAAATCTGTCTCCAATAAACAAAACGTGAACATATTAATGCTTTGAAGTCAATTGATAATGCTTAACATTCGCATTCTGAGGCAAATAAAATATAGTACATCACATACACAAAGCACAAGATACAACCTTTGATAATATACAATTTCTAAAACAAATTAAATGTTTCTTTTAGAGTAAAATCTCTACAAAATAATTTAAAAAGGAATTAATACAAAAATCTTGGGGATATTTTTCCTTTAATTTAATTTCCGTTTATTATATCTGTGGCTTGGTTCAAGAAAGGCCAGTGTGAATATTCAAAGTTTTCCAGAATGGGTGGTTTTCATGCACCATCGAAATAACACATCAATCCTATGACAATATAAATTAATGTAAAATTCGAAGATAGGATCTACTTTCGACTTTGGTTTTCCTTGCACTGAAAGAAGGGGCTTTAAAGAGCACATTGGCCATACAAACCAAAAATCACCAAAAAATATTTATTCTCCTTGCACCAAACCACAGATATTCTCCTTTTTCTCATTCTCGACTATTTTCTCCTACTTCCTTTTCTTAAATTCCTGTTTTCGTCTTGTAACACCCTCGCATCCGGTCACATTTGCCGCCTTGAAGCAGAGAGAGGGGCACCTCGGCCTTACGTCACACGAACGAGAACAGTGTAAACTCCGGGCACAGAACACTTACAGCGGAAGCGTGGCGCGCGGCGTTGGACAATTACGAAAAGGCGCGGCCGAAAGGCGTAACATGGAGGCACCGCTGTCGGAAACATGGCGACGCGGCGTGGCCGGCCGGCCGGGCGGCCAGGCTGAATGAAACTGGCTGCTTCCGGTTAAGTAACCGCTGCGGGAGAGGGGGGAAGGGGTTGAGTGCCGCTTGGCAAGTTACGGAAGCGAGACGAAACGTAGTTCCCATGATTCGTCTCCACGGAGGAGAATGCGCTTCGCGAAATCTCAAGATGACGGAATACCGTGGTGTGTTTCGCACATGTTTCGTTCTCACATCAGTCCTAAAATCACATCAATAATGTGTACCCTAACAATGCGCACACTTTGTAGAAATCTTTTGGATATATCAAGAAATATATTTATTTCATTTTTCAATAAGGACAAGATGTAAAAAGTTTAATTTTTTCGACATCGTTTGGTAAACGATTTTTTTTCATATTCCTTATTGGAAGAATGACCTAAGTTACTTTTGTACAAAAGCAGTGGCCTCAAGCAATGTTTATGTATTTTTACATATATCATTTTCTACCATTTTTTTATTTGTTAGCTAACATATGAACATTGTTCCTAAGAAAACATGATTGTTGAAATATATTTTGATTCAGCTTGAATTAAGAAAAATCTTAGGAATATTTACTTTAAGGTAGAATTGCTGAACACTCTTCTTCAGGACTTAGAAATTCCTGAAAAAAAATTGAGACGACTCTTAAATTTAAAACTTAGAAAAAAAAAATATGATAATGGTGCAACCATCCGCTAACAAACCCTTTCCATCTCGTAGTACTCTTATTCCGTATAATATTTGAAGAATTAAATATATGAGAGCCCCTCTGTCATATGCATCCGACAGATGTATTAAGTGATTACCTTGTAAAATTAACCTATATTAACAGGCTCTTAATTAATATCATTTAATGTTGACAACGTGTTGAATTACATCGACGAAGCCACGTTAACACTAGACAGGACAGTCATTTAGAAAGTGAATAATTTCTCCAGATAGCTAACGTAGACCAGTAGTTGCCAGGTAATTATTTTAAAAAATTCCATCTCATGTTATTTCCAACTTACACCAATTAATGTATTTGAAGTAACCAACTGACAATTTACACCTGGCAGAATTATTATCAAACTCCCACCTAGATCAGACAAAATCAGCTAAAAACTAATCAAGGTCATTCCCATTTAATTATTAATTACTGGAGTTTAAAATCCTTTCAGCAACGAAGGTCATGGAAGGCCATTCGTGGTGATTTAAGGAGTAGGTAATAGCGATAACGATGATGAGATGAGTGATAATGAAAAAAACAAAGGAATAAAATCTGCGAAAACGGGAGAACCCCTAGAAAAAAATTCGAAAAGTTCGCTTTATCCACTACAAATTCCACCTGGTTTCGTCTTAGTACGAAATTATCCCGAATGTTCGAGTATTTCCCCAGCCAGTCACCCAAAGCCGGTCGTGGGGCAATTATTTAGAAAATCTCTAGATCACCGGGTTCTCCAGGTACGCTTCGCGGATGAGAGCGAGTGAGGAGAGAGAGAGAGAGAGAGAGAGAGGGCGGCGGGTGCGCGGACGCCATAAAACCGAGAAAGAAAGTCCGGGCTTCCCTTTGGGCGCCGAGGTCGCGACTTCGGGTGAAACTCCGGACCGCGTCTCCGCGCTTCCTTAGGCCTCAACGGCACTCACCGGCGCGCTGCCTTCGCGACATCCGGACGTTTCCCTCCGCGGTGCGTCAGCGAGAAAGACTTTTGCATCCGCCAACTTTCTGCGCGAGCGGGGAGTAGGGAGTGGCAATCCGCGACCTTCGGGACCTCAACGCGCCGATAGAAACTGACGGCGGTCGATGACAGCGCTGTTCGCTTGGCGGGAACGCGTGTGTGAACAAAACGGATTTCTCCGATTGTTTGCTTGAGGAAATATTATTATTATTGTTGATCAGGTAGTTTTAGTATATATTTTTATGTAATTGATGTTTTTCAGGTGAATTTTCGTTTGTTCCTGTAAATCATATAAGATCGTAAAAAAGTTTGTGGAAACTCTCTCAATTTACACAAAACAGAGAGAGAGAGAGAGAGAGAGAGAGAGAGAGAGAGAGAGAGAGAGAGAGTTTCCCAATCTGTAAAAATGATAGAAAAAATATCGTCTCAAATCGTCCGGATCTTTGACATACCACTAATGACTTTATTACCCCTAGTAGAAAAACTACTAAGAGATTTGTGGAGCCAAAAACAACGCAGCCTTGAGCGCAAACCAAATTACAACGAACGCAAAACAGACACACTTAACCACAAGAGCGCATTTGGCACACCTTCACTTGGCACAGTGCTCAGCCGCCGTGTAGCGATCGACCAACCAAAAAAAAGCGCAACAACCCGGGTCGAAAGGAAGGCAGAAGGCCCCACGTGGACGCTTTCGCTGGACACCTGCTCTTCGCAGGCCTTCTCGAGCGTCGCGGGCGTTTCCGGCGGGCGAGTGGCCGAGGGCGAAGTGGGCGAGGCGCCCGCGGGCGGGCGATGCCCCAAATTCCAGGACGTTCGCGCGCCTGCCCCGCCCGTTGCTCACCGGGTCACTGGTTTCCTTCGTGGTCCGTGCAAGCGTGAGGGTGTTCCGCCGTGCCCCGCCATCCCACACCGTCCCCCTCCTCATCCCCGCCCCGAGACGCTCCGTTATACCCCGTCCCTCCCATCCCTCCCCGCCCCCCAACCCCCGATCCGTCCCGTCCTGTTCCGAACCGTTCCCTCCCACACTGCCCCGCCCCGTTCCGCCCCTTCCCCCACCCTCGCCGCCTCCAGCCACTTTCCCGAGGTGCGCATTAGCCGCCGCCGCCGCTGCTGCTAGCAAGCTCGAAAGTCCTAATCAACCGCAAGATCTCGAAAGCTGCGGGTTCTCAAAACACTCGATTCTTCTTTGCATATCTAAGAAAGAGATAATTCGCTGGGCCTTGGGGTATACGGGATTCGTGCAGCTCAGTCTGTGAGAAGGAAGCTGGAGCTCTCGGAACAGCGACCTGCATAAGCTTGGGAAGCAAATTTCGCTGGAAATTCCGTCATTTGCACAAGAACTTGCAGAGAATGAGACCAGATAAGTGCTCTGAGCTTGACGTTCTTACTTTGTACGTTAGCAAACACTAGAAAATGTATCGACCAAGCCACATTAAAATCATAATTTAGTAATAATTTCTCAATAATAGGAATTCAAAAATGTCCAAATATATTATATAAAAATAAATATCAAATATAATTTTGATAAATATACATACAACTTAATGTGTAAATCAAAACTCTCAAACAAGCATTCTGAGAGTCAGTGTACTGATTTCATATATTCGTTTTTAATGTTTTAAATTTGTAATTTTTATTAATTGATAGGATAAAAAAGGAAATGTTGTGACAATCTGAATGTACGATTAAATTAACATTCCGTTAAAATGCCTTGTGAACACACTGAATACAATTAAGCCCCTGAAAATTGATTCTGATACCGCCCACAACGCGCACAAGAGTTGCGGGTTGCGGCAACGATCTTCATGCATCAAGCGTGATTATTAACCTGCAGGACGAATGAGAAGGTCAATGAAAAGGTTTTTTAGTGGAACGATGAAGACATTTGTAGAAAATATTCCTCAGTGACTGAAAGTCTTGTTTTAACTCGTGATTGGCATCTAACAAAATTACATTCTAAGAGGCATTTACAGCGAAGAGGCATTAACGCGAAATGACTGTACAGAGTCATTAGCTAGTCCAGTATTAAGATTATTATTTTGCGATGAAAGGAGACGGTTGACCTAATGCTCAGAAATTGGGAATCCCATGAGAGGCAAAGATTATTCTCGTGAGTTTAAAGCTAATCGTGCAGCAAAAGAGCAATATACTGCAAAGTGAAATATCTCAAAAATAGCCTTGTTTTAGTTAGGTCAAGAAATATGTTAAAAAACTACTTTTATTTTTAAATATTTTAAACAGCTGTTATATAGTACAAACATTTGTATCTGGTCGCGAACTTCACTCCCCTTCTGCATAATATAATTGAATTGTTGACACATGCATGCAATACACTGTCAGACTGTCGGGAGCCCAGTTGGGAGCATAGAGCCAGTCCCGAATTGGGCGGTACCCCGCTGGAGAGCTATCTCGAAGGGCAAACCCCATAAATCGACGTGAAGTACGTTTCGAGTACTCACATACCAGCAGTGGGGGAACACCGCCACCTCCCGGGATGTAATACGCCCAACACTTACGGGACTAATGACCTCAGTAGCAGACGCGCCTGGAATCAATAAACACTTACTCGCTGCAGCTGTCAATAATGGTGACAAGTGTGTTTGCATTCAGCGGGCCCGCGGGCCACCTTTCTCTCCCGGAGGTCAAGTGCTCGCGTTGGCCGCGCGTCAGGCGACTGCGAACCGGATGCGGCAGCGGAAGTCAATCGGTCACTGGCGCGCGCGCGTGTGTGCGCGTGCGAAGCGACTGGGCGCAGGAGGCGGTCACTCATGGCAACTCCTTCCCCCGGACACGTGACTGCACGAACAGTCCACTGCAAGGAATTGACGACGTTGGTGTGCTCCTAACTTTACTTATCAACTATTCCTCTAACCATCTCTGGTGTAGACCTTAGTCCAAAACAAATTTATATTATTTTAGACGGTTCGTTTCACTACTGGACTCACTCGCCTCTTATGTCACTTGACCTTCATCGATGAATATTTTGCTTGTTACCTTACCTTTTTACCCATTGGTATTCGAAATGTTTCTCCTATACTACCACTTTGTTGAAAACGAATCACTTCAAACATCTCTCATCACCAGCCCATTGAGACCTCTGCCACGGCTATTGACACATCCCTACCACCACCACTTCTACAATCGTTTCCTTGTGACGCTATCTCTGGCACTGTTATATATTGAAAATTGCATCCTCCAAACATATCCCATCACCATCACATTGACACGGCCGCCTGCCTCACAGACACCAGGGCTGGTGCCGCTGCCACCCCCTCAGCGGAAAAGTTTAATCCTCCAAACCCATCACAACGCCATTACGTTGACTCCGCCGGCAAGTCTGTCCCCTCTCCGGGACCCCCGCATTCATTGACATTGTAGTCAGCTGCCTTGTTAGCAGACGGCATGGCCGTTGCCGCTTCTACCCCTGCGGCGCAAACGGCGTCGCCGTCTCCACATCGGAGCGGCGGCCGAGGGCGGGCACCGAGCAGCTTTCGCCGCCGGCCCCAATACCCGCGGCGGCGGTGGCGGTGACGACGTTGGTGGCGGCGGAGGCGGTGACGACGTTGGTGGGGCGGAGGCGGTGACGACGTTGGTGGCGGCGGAGGCGGTGACGACGTTGGTGGTGGCGGAGGCGGTGACCGTCGGCGGCAGCGACGCGAGACGCGCGCGCCAGCGACCGCCGGTGCGCGCCGGGAAACGACCGTGATCGCGCGGGGAAAGTGGGGCCTCGGAGCCAGGCCACGCCCCCCTCGACTGCCGCCCGCGCACCTGCGGCGTCCCCGCCCCTTCGAAGCACCGGGAACCCCGGATGAGGCGTCGCGAATCGCGGAGCCTTCCTTTTAGTTCGGTTAATGGTTTATTTTACGTGGCCAGACTCCGGCCCGCTCTTCCGTCTGATCACGATAATTACGCTACGCTCTAGCGGGGAACGAAGGTAACACTCGGGCGTCAAAACAGACGATTTGAATTAAGCTCAGAGGCATCTTTTAGGCTTGAGAGTATTTTACAGTAAATCTACAACACGGAACAGACGGCTTTACTTCTTCGAAGAAAGGAGAACTCGCAAACTTGAGTACAACAGGTCGATATGCTGACCGTAATACATCCGAAGCCTATTATGTTAAAGGCTACCTTCCTTAGCCGAATGTGTAAGCATAGAACCGCAGAGTAACATATATGGTGTCTAAATGCCAGAAAACACTTTTTCATTTCGGGTAAATGAGAACGACTTCCTATTTTTATTGTTCCTAAAAAGTTATGTAATTCTGAAAAGTAGCAACACACATTATTTTTGTTGCTCTGGCGTTGACACAGAGTACTGCTGGTAAAACAATGAAATTATTGACTGGTTGGTTCTTAGATCGTTTAGCCTCGCAGTCTACAATTCATGAGCATCAGAGACTCCCGCTTGAATATCAGGGACTCCTCCTTGGCGACGATACATGATCGTAGAAGTCACCGACTATATTTGACAAGTGAATTGATCTGCAAATTATCTTCCAAATACAAATAGGATTTTAATTCATGTTTTGTCTGAGAATCGAATAGGAACTCCAACATTTCAAACTGAGAAGTTTTCTTAACTCCGTCGCAAAGTTAATCGAATATCCTGTCTTGATGTCGGAAACAATCGCCAGCAAATGTATTGCTCACGTTGGCGGTGTACATGTTAGTATACATAGTACATTTTTATTTATCAAGTTTCCATGGAAATGAAGATCGGGGTTTGCACAATTCATGAGAACGATGTTTCGAAATAGTTTTGAAAACAAAATCTAACCCGTGACGGGAACGAGATTTCACTTTCAACACAAAATTCTTTCACGTAAGAAACATATTTTCGTTCGAGAGCATTGGTACCACAATGTGATTTGCAACGCAAATTTCTATTTTAGTTTATTGCAAGCTGTATGTTTAGAAACTGTTCTGACAATTTAGTGGTTGTGATGAAATGACTAAAACTCGTTGTATTTGTAATATTTCTTAAGCTGATGAGCAAACTGTTGTCGGCTTTTATTTTAAGACAATTATTTCGTTATCATATGTTTATGCTATTGGGATACGGAAAACACGTCTTTTTAACTAACTACTCTTACCTTTACACTTGTGTGTTCAACATCACTGCCCTCGTAAAAATGTCTTCACGGAACCAAAGTAAGCCGAGAGAAAGTGCATGCCTGACCTAACTTTGCTTGTCATCCTGTACGTGCACAGAAACTGTTTAAACAGCTTACTCTGCTCCACAGAACCACCAGCACTTTGCGTAACCCTCCAACGCGGATGAAACAGCGGCTGAATATTGCGCCGCCGTGGGTGCAATATAAAAGTAAACGTTTCGTATTGCATAAATACAAACGTAAACGTTTTATAAAGCCTAGCTTGCGCACAGTAAAATCCCGAATTTTAAAAATTAAATATGAATGTTTCATATTCGTCAAGTAATGCAAACCGGCTGTGGTGGCTCAGAAATCAACTGATATCACTGCAGTCTCTGACCTAAAGTTCGAGTCCCGACGGTAGCAGAATTTTTTGACACCAGCTAGATAGCGTGGTCGAAATCAGTCGCTGTTTAGAGAAGAATTCTAGATCACCATCTCCTCCCCAGAGAAAACATGCACTTCCCTTACGAAACCAATGACAAACTCATGCTCTTAACTCAAAATTTTCCAAAAATTCACTTATACCTTTCGTTCTCTAAATTCTTCAAATATTATTTAGAATATATATGACCGAATACAATTTAGTCCACAACATTCGCCATAGGTGGCGGGCCAAGACAAGTACAAGTTGCGTCACAAATCCTTTGATAAAGCTTTCAATATCAAATAATCGACCGTGTTCGACACGCATTTTTGTGGGAGGCCGACCCACATCTGAAGGATTTCTTGGCGTTCCGGGTTGAGGACGAGATGGTGCTGGAATCGTATCAAAAAGATTGTTGACGCAGACGAATACGAAGGTCGGAATTAGTCAGGATAGATTTTGTAAAGTTTCAAAGTTTTTTTAAATGAATATAACTTTTCATTCGTGTCAATTGATGATGCAATTAAGTTGTACGGATTTGTTGGGATAGATTTGGAAAACTTTCAAAGTTATAATTTTAAAGAATATACCTTTTTCTTTATATCAATTTAAAACAACTGTTATTGTATTTCGATTTCACCCCACATTATTGTGGTGGCAAGTGCAGCGTGGTGTGGCGCGGCGCGGCGCGCACAGGTCGGTGACTCCCAAGCACCGCCGGGAGCGCTCCCCGTGCAACTTCCGCGAAGCGCAGCGGCCGCGGGCATGCGCACTGAGGTGGTGATCTCCGTGGAGCCGTTTGCGTTTCCTTGAGAGCGGGGTGCGCGCTGCAAGGCGCCTTGGGGGCCGGGAGGGGAGGCGGAGAGCTCGGCAACGGGACGAACGCGACGGGAAGGCGCCAGGTCGTGACGAGGAAGCGCTCTCGAGCGGAGGAACTCGGCGATTATCGACTTCTTGCGCCCGTCCTCCTTAATACGTCGTCATGCTGGATTGTAGGTGTTGCCGTGGGGGAAGAGTCAGTGGGGGGCCAGTGGATTATGTGGCTGGGCAGTGCATGTCGCAGTCAGTGGAACTTCTGGAGAACCTCTCTCTTACATTGGCATTGTCGAAATCTCCTGGCTTTAACTTATTTTGTATTTTGTTTCGTATCGTATGATTGATAGATTAATTGATTAGTGATACCGGACGCATCAACTGCTAAGGTCGTTAGTCTCGTAAGTGTAGTGCAGGTTTCTTTTCCTCAAGAAGTAGCAGTGATCATCCCCCGACGGATGGTGAGATTCGGCACCGTCCTGCCGTCGATTAGAGGAGTTTTCCCAACCAGATATCTCCAACCAGCGGGGCACTGCCTCAGTAGGATCAAGCTCTACGCTCCCAACCAGTCTCCTGGCATGTGTAGTAGAATAGTGCATATAAGTGTAGCGTGTGTAAGTAAAGGTTGAGAAAAGGAAAATTTAGAGGAAGGAAATGTCAGGCGCGGCCCATTTATTAGGGTCTGCTCCGGCATTCGTCTGTGTTGACAGGAGAAACTATGCAATACTACCGATCAGAGCAGCCGGCCGCTAGAATTCTCCTCCAGACAGCGGCTGAACTCGACCTAGCTATATAGGTAGTGTCGAAAATCCTGCCACCGTCGGGACTCGAACCTAGGACGTCCCGGTCAGAGATACTGCAATGACATTAGTTGATATCCTGAGCCACGTCTCCCGGTTCGTGTCATTTGGACTTGTATAAATTCCTTCAGAATTAAATAATAGTAATGTTCCGTTCAGAAGCTTCAAGATATCAGATTACCCCAATGGTAACGCTAGCCGGTGGGATAATTCCACAATTCCTTCGCACTCCTGGCAGCAGAGGGAATAAATTTCTGGCCGACCACTGCGCCGAAGAAGATTCAACTTGTTTTGTAATCAATGTTCACATTGCAAGACTATTGAACATCAATAGTGTAATCTGATTTCAAAGTAATCTTGGGTCCAGTATATCTTGAGCATACGTTCCTAATCATCGCTTGCAGATTTTATCCAACAACTATACATTACATAAAATATAAACAACGTATGTTTTCAGTCGTAAACGTCGGAAACATTTCTTAATAATGAAGTCAGTATCATGGAGGCCTTTCGCATCGACGAGAAATGAGTGGGTGTTGAGAGTGAAAGAATAACTGTGAGTTTTTTGAGTAGTAGGAGCATCTTTAAAAGAATCAAATGAAGTAGTCTGGGTCATTCAGTACTTGTCTGTTTTTTATCCTTATGCAAAATGCACCTCATTTGCGTTGAACTCCGAAATTAGAAAACTTTCTTTTCAAAATTGAGTGTTAACAATAGTGGACATAAACGTAAGGTTTGGCTCACAAAAATCGTTAATCTCTGGCGATGAAGAGGGAATTAATTTTTAATTGTGTCCTGGATAGGTGGAAATAGATAAATTAAATGAAGAATCATGTCTTGTTAAGAAGCCTACACTAAAAGTGTAGCTAGGATATAAAATCAAGGTAAAAATCTGATATGATCCTTTTATAAACGACTCAATTAGCAATTTGTTAAATAATTTCAGAGCGTTGGCTCATCAAAGTTCTAAAATGGAGACACTATATTAGTTTTGCAACGACGGTGGAAAATGTAAAACAATCATATTTCACAAGCAATTACTGATCACCATGCCTTCGTCAGGGAGCGAGAAAATTTTCTCGAACATAAAGCCATTTAACTTGTTAAAATTTAAGCAGATATGTCTCAACTGACAAATGTCTCGCTGGCAATACACCCTAGACGTACGGCAACGAGATGTCGCCCGAACAACCGAAAGCATTTGAATGACTGGACGCAGAAGCGTACGTCTTCATATCAGTGCAGTAATTACTACCTCGCTGAGTAATCTACATTTACCCGCTTCGGACAACATATTAGCAGAGTAGACACAAGTGTTGCTTCCACCACTAACTCTTGTTTCGTATTCTCTCAAGAACTCCAACTCAATTCACTTCTCCCGGAGATAAGAATCGATTCCCACGACCTGCGCAATGCCACGTGCTCGAGCAGCATATCAGCGGCGCGCATCGACGAAGCGAGAAACGGCGAAGACAAATGGCGCGCTCGGAGCGTTACGTAGGTGCCAGTTTGCGTGGGAGGGGCAGAAACGGAGAAGAGAGCCGCTTGACCGGTCTGTCGGGGGCGCGAACCGCGGACCGGCGAGTGGACGGTCCGTGGCGCCGGAGATGGGATTCCAAGGAGCGCGATGACCCGCTGGAAACGTGAGAACCCGGACTGTCGCTTTCTAACGATGACGTGTTGAAATGCGTTTCGGCGAACGCAACCAGAGGTCAAAACATCTTCATAGTCATTATCCGAATAAATTACTATTCACTCTGCGAAACGACGGGGAGTTTCATTTGTAGCTGCAGGTTGCCGAGGATGGAAGCACGTCTTCATCTGCAGTCACGTCTATGCACATTTTGAAATTCCATGTAATGTCATCTGAAGAAACATGGCTTTTGTAAGCGAAATTAATTTCAAAACAGTTAGTCCCTCATTATTTTTATTACGAGTCCCTGGAGAATTATACTAGCAGTAATGCACTAATCATAATAAAACTTAACAGTGAAGAGAAATTATTGCTTTCCCCTTTCATTATAACCGTTTAGTACGTTGTAATGATATGAAGCATTATGCCTTCGTTACTTTCTGTCGTTGAAGTATATTTTCTGAGAATCAACTTTCGAAACGGATGGTTGAAGGAGAACATTTTCAAGATAATTTAATTTAATCACCCGCAACAAGACACTTAAAAATTATGACTAAAAAGGAAAGTTATTAATAAACGGATATAAAAATGATAATAATTCATTATGAATACTCGCGGTGTATCGTAATGCAATAAAATATCATAAACAAGGTTTTTGTAATTATTGAATCACACTGGCAACTACTTTAAGCATTAAAAAATCATTACGGAAGATACTTTAAATAATTATTTTTATTTACATTTTTAAATCCGTTCGATTTATTTGAAATCACAACGTAAGGAAGATTTAAGCACTTCCGGAGATCCCAGAAAGAGCATTAGATTTATACATCGCAAAGAGATTCAGTCAATTCTCAGTGACGCTAACAACAAACCGCGTGAATATCATCAGATCTCTTCATCGCAGTGTGCTCTCGACTGTGCCGGGCGCTGCCAAGAACATATCAGTCTGAGACCATCCGATCTATTCCTCCCATTGATATTCAGTTATTACTCAGTCCCATGAAGATCAAGCCACATAAGAGATAGATCTATTCTTTCAAAGAGTTCAGTTTGTACTCGATTCGTAATTGAAAACCACGTTAATTCTAAAGAACAAACCAATGTAAAAGCATTAGATTTATTGTTCGCAAAAAGTTTTTAGTACCACTCAGACCTCCAAAGTACAAAGCACGCTAAAAACATCAGACCTATACACTGCAAGACACCTACAGTAATCTTAAAGCCGTTGAGAACAAATCTCTGCCCCGAACCGCGACTCCGCGACCGGAGCGCGCGGGAAGGACATGTGGTTCGCACCACCGCAGCCTTCTAGGAGAGAGTTTTTCGGTTTTGTTTTGTTTTTATTTATTTAAAGCCCCATCGACTGCTTATTCCATTAGTGACTAATGTATATTGCAGTGAAAGTAACGTTTCAGGCACATATATTGCATTGTAATACATGGTTCAGCTTAGATTATTTCATTTTATAAATACTACTTTACAGTACAGTAATAGTACTTTACAGATCCTCGAAAACACAAACATTCCTTCTAAATGGGTCGACGCAAGAAAAGTTGAGAATCTCTACTTCAGCTATTTGTAAAAAAAAATTTAAAAAAATTGTCTCGCGCGGCAGGCAACATTCGCGCCTCGCCCGAGCCGGATGCCCGCCCCGGGACGCAGTGAAAGCTGCCGGGGAGGATGCACTTTCTTTCGCGGGCGCGGGCGGGGCGCGGGGCGAGGCAGGGGCGAAGGAAGCGGGGGCGTTGGGGGCGGCAGGAAAACGGGCGCTGATGGCGTTGCGCCGCACGAACTTGCTTCACGAGCTCGCGGCCTGGGTGTCGCTCGCCTGCACGCCCCGATGCGAATTGCGGTCAGCCAGGGGCGCGCTGAAAAAAATCATCAAATATTCGAAAAAATGAGGATATGATTGAAATGATTCAATCAATATGGATTGAGCACGTATTTTTATTTGAAGGAAAGAAATTAAAAATGTATATAAACGAAAAAAACTAGAATATGTGTTCAATGATCTAATGAATTTGTTAATTTTAATTTGTTGTACAAAATGTTATACTATTATAATTATTGTTTTTATTATCTCTGGAGGATTTTTTTTTCGAAACTGGAACACGACTTGTTCTTGGGATTCCCACAGTTCATGACAACGTCCCTGCGACAGATATTTGATTGATCTAATAGTAGCGAACATGGCGACGAATTCTACTTGTAAATAGCAGGAGGATGAAAAATGAAAGCAGAATGCCTGTGATTTCTCCGGAAAATTCCAGGTGTGCACTGCATTTAAATCAACTTCAACATCGAATTAAATTTGCTGAATCTACGTCGAATTTATTGCTTAAATATCTTACCTAAGAATTACCATGAAAGTTCATGCAGCAAACATCAGCTTTATTTTCTTGCCCCCAAATGAGCATTTCAAGGATTTTGTTACGAAACATTTTTATTGCCTTCATCGCTCTTAATATACAACAATCAAAGTTACTCGTGTATTCACTAGCATGAATCTATTCTTGAGTAAACACCTGTGACACTGTAATATTAGAAATTTTCCTCTGGTTTTTTGTAGACCATAGAATTCGGTGTATCGAGTTGCACAGTGACTCAATTGTACTTTCTTTCGTCTGTTTTTTCTCCCTCTCGGCTACCTTTCTTTTCTTCCTGCCTTCATATACTCCCTCTCTTACAAATACGTATTTGTATACTGTCATTTACTTCGAGAATTGTGTTTCACATATTATCTCCAGTATTCGTATTTAAAAAAATTACCAAAAAATCGACTTTCCAAGTGAATGGTAATAGCTATATCCAACTGAGAGAAGAAAGTTGGACTCACATTGTAGATACATCTAGAGAGAATGTATTCGAATGATATTGCAAACCATTAGAGAGCCTATCAAATCTCGAAAAAGGACTTTAATCGGGGTCACTAAGTCTCAAGTTCCTGTCTCCTTTCTGACACTCGGAATCGACTAGAACGGACACAAAGTAATTTTACACCTCCAACTCATTACTTTAAGGTGTGAGGAAGAACCAAAGTAAAGAGCAGATATTGCTACTCGTCGGCAAACTTTCTCTAGGGTTTAATTTTCTCTCGAGCTTTCCAGAACGGTAGATTACCTACGCCAGCTGAACATCCGAGTCTTGATGAAGAAAAAAGCAAAAAGTCATTTTCTGTTTAAAACGGTTTCTCTGCCCAAGACATTTAAAGTATTTTGATGCCAATGCGTAAAACGAATAGTGAATTACATTACAAAAATATAAGGAAACTTTTACACTTAAAGTCCAAACAGTTCCATTGCACCAGAGTGTACAACAAGACTTTCCATCAATAAAGAAATTTTAATTAGTTAGTAAAACCATTCACTACGATTATTCTCTTATAGAAAATATATTTCTTAATGTCACTGAGAACGTAAGTAATTAATTTTGTGGAAGATTTCTGTAAAATCTGATCTTGTTTATGCAAATGTGTAATGTATTTCCATTGATTATCACTTTACAACAGACCACTTCAACACTTTAATTGGTAGAAGTTAATAGGCGACGGTGCCTTTATTCTGCAACCCATTTGAATAATTCCCATTACAATCTCACGCGTTCTCGCGGGTCTCCATTTCATTAAAGTTAATTGAGTCTTAAGTGAGAAAGATCGCGTGGGAGAAAAGATTTCAACATGGAAAAGTGTAAGACGAACAATACTTCAGGCAATGAAAACTTCCCCTGTTAGTGCTTGTCAAGCTTAACGAGGTTCTACTAGAAGACTTTAAAAAATTGGATCATGTTAAAATGCAAGCAAAACAATTGGGAATTTAACATTAGTTTGTTTAAATGTGATACGATTGGATGAACATATCGTGAACTATTCCGCTTTATTATCGAGTTAAAAGACTAAAACATCAGCGAGAGATACAATGCTGATAGGGTAGAAGCAGGCAAAGAAGTGAGAAATGACTGGGCTGACTATACTTCTGAAATATGGATTTCGGAAGGCTCGTAATAACTTTTATATAGTTTCTTCACGTTCGAGAGTAATAGCTGGACTCGTCAAGGGAACCTGGGAGGTATTTAGTGAATTCAAAAATATAGTAAACCAAGTTTTTAAATTAGAAATTTTTCTCATAACACACAATGTTTTTCATTTTGTTCAGAACTTACATTGTCTACGAGAGAACGTCTGTTAGGCTCAAAACAAAATTGTATTTTATTTGTTCGCACTAAAGAGTAACGACAGTAATAATTGGACCTTTTCGAGGAATAAAGACTGGCCTGTGGCTATTTAGTCTAGTGGACAATCCTCTTAATATTCAGAACTTTATATCAGAGCTCAGTTTTGGGTCGTCAATTGATTGATTAGTAATTCCGGGCGCGTCAAATGCTGAAGACATTAGTCCCGCAAGTGTAGTACTTGTAAAGGAAAGGTCGAACACGGTCCGTGGCCGCCCGTTTGTTACTGTACTGCGCCGATATATGCCTGGTATTGATCTGAGAAACCACGTGATACTACCGATCAGAGCATCCGGCCGCTAGAACTCTCCTCCAGACAGTGACAGAACTCGACCCATCTAGCTAGCTAGTGAGGGAAATCCTGCCTCCGTCGGGACTCGAACCTAGGACCTCCCGGTCAGAGGCAGTGCAGTGACATCAGTTGATGCCCTGAGCCACTTTTCTCGATTGGTGTTTGGTAAATCGGCTGGTTCTGAGTCCTGAAAACTGCATGATTTTCGTTACCAGATAAATAGCTAGCTCGAACTCACCATAGCTTTGATAATAATTCTATAGGCCGGTCTCGATCGATCGTTTTCGTGGTTTCCTCAGATCAATTCTATGTGAACGCCGGAACAGTTATTTAACAAACCGCGCGAGATCTTTTCCTCATCTTAATCTCGGTCCAAGAACCGCACGAGATCATTTCTTCCCTATCTAGTTCTCCTTTTCATGCTTTGAGAACAGCGATATGTTGATTTCCCATCCTGATATGGTTAATTCCCCATTGATCGAAAAAATCTCCGATCGAGCAAATCACTCCCTGATCGACAAAATCTCCAAATGGAGTAGAGCAGCTAGTACTCTGATTGACGCCTCCCAGACTACGACGCTTCCGTTGAAAACTTGCAACTGAGTTCTGATATAATGTTATAAAATTTCAAAGGACTGTCCACTAGATTACATATCATTCTGAGAATTAAAACATTAGGAAAACGAGTCAACGAATGGCACTTAAATGAATCCCCCTTGCAAGTGCCACAGAGGCATATACCAATTCTTGATTTGAGAATTAATGAAACTCGTCTAGTTATTAAAGTGGGTAGTTTTGTATATCTTTGAAATGTTTCATCTTAATAATAAATTTCGGACTTACACTCCAATGATTAAAAAACGATAAAACCCTTTTTTATCAGCTTCTTGTTCCTTGGAATGTCCATTTATTAGCCTCTTAAGAGAAGAAATATAATTAAATTCGTTTTGAGCCTATGAAACGTATACTCTCTTAAACACAGAATGTGTAATGACCCAATAACCACAATCAATAAAGAAAAGTGGTAGGATAAGTAAATAAAAATGTCTGCAGAATTCATTCCAAGGAAAGCTTCATTCAAAAACAACATTACGAGCCCCAAACACGCCCGTCGCATACGACGGACCGACGTCGTGTCGGTTGTTAAAAGGCCGCCATTCATTGTGCAAACAATGAAACAGGTAGCAAAATGAGTGAGTGAATATTGATTCCGGATGTGTTAAGTACATAGGTCAGTAATCGAGTAAGTGCAATGTACGGTATACCGTTGGAAATGACGGTGTTCCTACCCGTCGGCTACCGGGGCATCGCCCCAAGCTCTAAGCTCCCGTCTGGTCACCCGACATGTTTGATAGAGTAGTGCATGCAGTAAGTGTGTGTGTGCATGTAAGATAGATATGGCTCAAGGGTGAGTAAGGATATATTTCATGTGGTTCATGGCCAGTTTGTTAGGGTACTGCTTCGGTTTTTGCGTGGAATTAATCGAAGAAACCACGGAAAATTACGTATCAAACCAGCCGGCCGCCAGATTTCTCCCCCAGGCAGGGGTTGGATTCGACCGAACTAAGAAACTAACATCGAAAATTTGCCACCGTCGGGACTCGAACCTAGCACCTCTCGACCGCCGTTTTCGACACTAGCTTTTCAGCTAGGTCGAATTCAGTCGCTGTCTGGAGGAGAATTCTAGCGGCCGGCCGCTCTGATCAGTAGTTTTCCGTGGTTTCTCCGATCAACACCAGGCGAATGCCGGAGCAGTTCCCTAATAAACGGGCCACGTACCGCGCTCGATTTGTCCTTCCCCTTCCTTGCCCTATCCTCTCGTCTTACACACTAACTTACACTAACATGCACTACACTACCACATATTCCGAGAGACCGGTCGGGAGCATAGAGCTTGTCCCGGCAGGGGCGGTGCCCCGCTGGTGGGAGAGTCCTGGTTAGGGGGAAACCCCACTAGCCGACGGTAGGTCGGCGCCGGATCTCACCATCCAGCGGGACAGATCACCACCATCTCCCTAGAAAAATACATGCACTACACTAACGGGACTAATGACCGAAGCAGTTGACGCGCCCGGAAACACGAAAAAATCAATCAATCGACCGCCGTCGCTACAGCGACGACGGCGTTGCCGTCCACACACGAGACTGGGTCTACCGGCAAGCGGCCGACCGTAAATCAACAGCGCGCGTGCTGCCATCTGAGCTCTCCGCCGGCGCGTGGTCGACGGGTCGATGACCCTGCTGCGCGAGCGCGGGCTGCGGAGGCCGGCGACCCGTTAGGGGCAGCCTCTCCACCCCTCCACTCCTCCACCCTCCAGCGGCACCTCTCGGCTCCTCCGACCCGCTCCTCGCCTCGCTGCACCGCCCACGGTGCCACTGACCACGCTCAAGTATTGTTTACGAGTCACGGAGCCGGCAGGCGCGGCAGAAGCGGGCGCCCGGACTGGGCGGTCCGTCCCGCCGCGCCCCGCCCCGCCCCGCCCCGCCCGCCCCGCCCCGCCGGCAACTGGGTCGCCGCCCGCCCACCCGCTCGTCCGTCTTCCGTTGCCGCACAGGATGTGGAATGTCCCGTTGTTGTTTGAGATTCCGCGCGCTCAATGGAGAGGCTTCGAGGTGGGTTGCTCGCAGACACGGCATGCAGGCGAAGTTTCGGTTTTTCGTTCACGCGCACTTTCCTATGTATGACATTGATTTAACGCAGCTCTGTTAAATAGGCCTAGGGTAACTACCCGTCCCGATTTTGTAGGAATCCTCCCTAATTGCGTAAAAATGTCTCGCTCGCTACATGACTTCGATGTGATGCCCCGTTGTCCCTACTTTTCTGTTTCTGTTTTATTATTGAAAATTCTTAAGTGCTGGGACGACCAGAAGGGCGTAGCTGGGGAAAATTAGTCCAAGCCCTGCCTTATTTGAGGCCCCGTATTTGCTTTTTTATTTAAAATAAATGATAAAATGTTTTCTTCCATAATCTAAATTGAACATAATAAGATATTTCGGATAATTCTTAGGTTTGCTATAAGCGATCTTCTAAGACCCTTACACTAATATAAAAGTCGAAGAACTAGTTTTACAAACGACCCGTAGAGTTTCTGAAGAGAAAAAATGTTGAGACAAGCAAGGGTATGATTTACTGCACACCTAGATATTTCTAAAAGACAACGATCGTTTATTTCACTGTCATAACTGGTTGATAAGGTGAAAGCATCTTGCTGGTTGAGGATACCAACAAATGGTGGAAGAGTTTGCGACGCACAGGCTTCCCAAGATCCTGGCCGTGAAGATGTCGTCTGATAATGCTGAAGCGCCAAAGTGAACATAAGAATCTTCTAAAATGGACAAAATTGTTGAAAATTTCCTTTTCACAAAACATCATTAAGCACAACCAACAATCAGTTAATCAATCTACCAACCTCTGAGTACAGGATTTCAAACCCCGGTCGATCCGTGTTATAAACAAAGTGGGTTCGCGGCAGATTTTCTCGGGGTTCTCCCGATTTCCTTGTTTCTCATTCCACCAGTTCTCCATCATCATTCAAATAATTTTATAATCATCATCCCTGGATCAAAAAATATGTATTCCAGAATGCCCAAAAAGGTTGGGTTCTGTACATCATAATAAAAGATCGTGCTTAAGATAGTCAACGAAAATGATGCGTGTGAAAAATGACTTTATCTGTTGAGAGAGCCCATAATTATTGTTTCACTCAGCACTTTTCTCTTTTGTTTTGGTCATTAATAAGTCTTTAAGTTAAATAATATACCAACTAAGCAAATTACCCACAGTATCTTGAATCTGAAAATTACAAAATTACTTCACAAACGAGAGATTTGATAAAAGATTCATTTTTAAAACATTTAATGAAGATTCTGTCGTTTCTATTAAATCCCCAAGTATTTTGAATGAGAAATTGCTAGTCTTAAAGAAAACTACTGCCGAGTACCGAGAATTGGTGATAGGCATTCTCTATCCGAACTCTTTTCTCCAGTATTTGGTTAAAATTGCTGACAGAAATGATCTTCTATTTGTATGATTTAAAACGTCAAAATGATAAAATGGTCTCCAATCAACAACTCCACCCTAAAATTAATCTCTTGAAATAATAGTTCCCTAAAATTTATAGAAGTACGACGGAATATGTAATAACCCTCTTTTACAAAACGACAAACTAGCATGTTTGGATTTTTCTTTTTCATTGAAAAATAACTTCAGAAATGACGCGTTATATTAATATTTTAGTTCATGGTGTTTTATTTTAAAACATTGTCATGCGTCTGTGTGCTTTAACAATCGGGGTGTGAAGTAGTAGAAGATTTACCCTCACAATTACTCAACGCCTTCAAATTATCACAAAAGCAAGAGATAGTATCATCTCACTTTTACCCGACAGCTGGAAGACGTACAGGAAGAGACTAAAAGATAACACTAAATGGTCTGAAGGTGCAACTGGTTACACGACACAATATCAGATTTACACTATACTCACACGAAAAAATGTTAACATGCATTTGCGAGATTATTATCGATCGAGGAAAACAGACTTGTAATAGTAACAACGTTGGAAAAAACACGCAAGACATTCTAGCTGGGAGGAAAAAAGTAGAAGATTGTAGTCATGGTTTCGAAACTTCATGAGGAAGGACACTTACGAACGTTTCCCTTTACGATCATGATAGACCTACTTCCCGTGAATTTCCAACAACTTAAAACAATGGATACAATGCAATCAAAGACGTATTGAGTGTAAACGAGGTGGAAAGGTGTCATTTAATTCTGTGAAAACACAAAATTATTTTGAATACGCATACTCATTCATCATCGCCCAATACGCATACGAAATTTATATCAAGCCGCCTTACCCAACATTCGTAACATAAATGTGTTATGTAACAGGGTAAAGACAACCAAAGTTAATTACGAAAAAACTGATGAAACTAGAAAGAAAATAAAAACGTCTTCCATTGAAAGGCAATTACGGCATAATTTCTTTCGTAGTCCTTTGCCTTCGCTCAGTCAATTTATTAGTATTATGTCAGATTAATGGTTCCTAGGCGATGAACCGGATGTCATTTCAGCCAAATTTTAAAAGGATTAAAACTGACACGAAAACCTCCCACCAGAACATCAGGTGTTCCGAAGTGAACCAGTACTGGTGTGCCAGATCGACTCAACAATTTGACCAGTGTCGAAAATCCGGTTCATCTGGAATCTAGCCCACGTCCTGTGGATACGACAGGTGTAAGTTGTTATATTACGCAACACTGTCGGTGAGGGTAATTTTAATAAACCAAAAATATCAGAAGAAGATACACGCCTTGAATGAATGCAGTGAAACTGCATCCACGTGGGAAAGATAATGAAAAGTAAGAATGATCGTAAAGACTTATGATCAGTTCTACTGTTTATTTGTAACTGGAAATAATATTAATACACAGCAATAGAAAAGGAAACTTAAACATTACCATAAGAATAGTAGTTCCAGATTCATGAAGTTTTAAATTGTAATATAATTGTACATAAATGGATTGTAATGATAATATAAAAATACATGTAATAAATACATACAATCAAGGTTTACTAGCAATAAATTCAACAAAATTCGATATGTTTTCCCAATATACGTTATTTTCAGTCTAAAACATTAGGTTCAATACGTTCTTAGAAAATCTAACAGGTAAAAGGTATTTATAATGGTTCAGAACAAAAAATGCTGAATACTATCGAATATTTCTCAACATATTCGCCAATTGCGAGCTCCAAAACAAATTCCATGTTTGTGGTCAGGATACAATGCACCATCGCGCATTGAAGTCTCTACGATTAAGATGCACCATTCCCGCAAAGACGGGGCTTGCTTTACAGAACTGAATGCTTATTATACGTTCAAGCAGGTTGCATACCTATCTCTCTGCCTGACAACATGACATGTTTAGTGTGATCGCTCACGTGACACGCCCCTACTTACCAGGACTCTTAGGTCCCTGACATCGACGCCTTCCTCGACACGTGGAAACGTAAATGTGTGTTACGACGAACAACATACTCGTATATCCGTAATAAAAAGCACGTTTTTTTTTATTTTTACTCAGTTTAAAAATAATATCGAAAATTACTCCATTTCATTACAAAATTGTTTGCAAATACTCGGGTAACTGTCGATCGGTCAAGAGAAATTTGACCGTAGATTTAGGCAATTCTTGATCATAAAATTGCTTCATTATAAATATGTTCACTATTTTTTCAATTGTACATTAATTTTAAATGGCTCTTTTAGGAAACTTTGGGTGATGTTAAGAAACTTCAAATAGATTTATATGAGCAAAATAAGATAGTCATTTTCTTTCTTCTTAAAATGACTCGTTCTGAAACAATTGGTGAGTATTATTCACAAAAATACCGTTTACATTTCCTCTATTTTTTTTCTAATTTTCTTAGAAATAAAGCCTGACCTCTCAATTAGAGTAGTAGGTGAATATTTCCTACTTGTTTCAAACAATATTAATAAATTTAGGCAAGATTTAGGCAAATATAACGGTGATAAGCGTTGATATTCAGGAAAATATCTGATTGCAATCGTAGTCTCACGAACGTGAGAGTTCCCCTCCCTCCTAACCCAAAGCATAATCATTTTTTTATTTCTTTACTTTTTACTTTTGATGGCATATAATTACAAAGAAAAGTAAGAAATTACTTCGAAAAGAAAAAAAATACTTAGGTCTTAAAGCGTTCGGATAATGTAAAACATGGTAATCTTCACAGACATGCTTTCGATATATAAGTAAATACGTTGGTTTCATTGAGCTACGAAAATTAAACCAGGAACCAACTATGAGTCATAAATTGAACATCTGACTATCATTCTTATCTTGATATCTTAACATTCTATTCTTGACTATCAAAGAAAGGCAAGAACCAACAATTACAGTATCACGAAAACGACTATTTAGAAACTCACGCCTGAACCTTCATTCAAATCCTAGAGGACGGATAACGGTAAGTGGACTTGATTGTGAATGAGCGCGTCGTCGGATCGGCACGGGTGCGCCTCTGCATGGCCTCGAGGCGGCACGAGGCGGCCGGTGAAGCCTCGCGGTGGGCGCGGCCGCGTCCACGTTCTTCCGGGAGGTGCGCCGCCCGCCAACGCCGCCGCCAACGCCGCCGCCGCCGCCACCGCCGCCACCGCCGCCACCGCCGCCACCGCCGCCACCGCCACCACCGCCGCCACCGCCGCCACCGCCGCCACCGCCGCATCGCCGCCGCCACCGCCGTCACCGCCGCCGCCACCAGTCGCCTCCGCCACCGGCCGCGACCTTGGCCGTCGCCACGCCGCCGCGCTGGCTCTGGCGGCGGCGGCGGCAGCGGCGATCGGGGGCAGTGGCAGCGCGCCCGGGGCGGCGGCGGAGGGGCGGGGAGGCGATGTGGGCCGGAGGAGCCCCGGGAGGGAGAGCGGCCGAAGTGTGACCGCCGTCGCCGACGCGGACGCCGCCCCTTGTCGCTACAGGGCGCGGCAAATCGCTGGAGCGCGGGGGAGGGAGTGGGGGAAAGCGCGGAAAATCCACAGCACACTTTCTGGCCTCCGCGGGTGGCCCGGCGGTGGAGGCGGCGGTGATGACGACGGCTAGCGACGACACAGCCATTGGCTCCCCTCGAAAGCCCCGGGTTAACTGCTCCATGTGTTGCTCGCCTAATTCTCAATGACCGACACACACACATACCAAAGCATGTTGAGGATTTCTTGAAGTCAATGACCTCACGAACGCGAGAATTTTTTTGAACGGGTATAATATCATCCACTAAAATAGTATCATTATGAGAAACAGTTATTGGAGAGTTCTTAGGACCCTGCATTATATGCTCACCATTGTCTAGGTCAAGGAAGAGCTTTAAACGCAGAATAATCGATGTTAAGGAATCGAATAAAACGTAATAATTTCACTTGACTTGCGATTTTCTCTTTTGCTAACGGGTTTCGTACCTTAAAAGTTCAATGAAGAGTGAGTATTAATGTTATATCTACAGCCATTGAGAACGAATTTTTTAAATAATTCGCTGGAAAATAAACGACAATTAGTAGAGATTAACTATTTATTATAACTAAGATCTCAACTATTTATCGTTAAAATGTTGGGATGGGATTCTAGTACTCAAGAAAACATGCGCAAATATTCTTCTCCTCCATACGTCATACAGTTTTTACTGTTTTTTGACCAAATAAATCAAATCAAATCAAAACTCACTTAAAACATATCGATTGGAATGTTACTCATTATCGACTTAAAAATAATGCAAAAGAAGTGAGAGAATCTCTGAGACAAATACCTCCTCTGAACTTCCGGATCTCATTACCCTCGCAGAATGAAAAAAACCGACACGGAAAGTCAAAGTAGGCCAAAGCTCCACCTGCCGCCGTATTCGGAAACTGCGACACTTCTCAAATGAATGGGTTCAGTACTTTCTCCTTGAAAGAACCTAGGAGAAATGCTGCAATTATGGAGTGCAGAAGGTGCTCGCAGATGACGCGGCCTTCGAAATGAGATGCGCTCACCAGACAGAAGTCGAGTGCTTCTTCTTACTCGTTCATTAAACTTTCACGGCCCGGTAATGGGCGCCCGCTGAGAGAAACACGATCGCGAAAAAATCTAAACACAAATGACTCTGAGAAGAAACACATTTACGTGTGACGACAGAGGGTGAAAGTGTATGTTGAAACAATGGGTTCACGTGTGCATACCCGTGCTGCAGTTTGTTTGCAATGTAATTTATTCAATTATGCGCCTGCGGACGCGTTACAAAGCGGTTACACTCTGTTTATCTTTCTTTTATTCGTATAAAATAAACCATTAATAATATGACGTTTTAGGCTTTACACCTTTTTCCTGTCACTTTTCTAAGCTGCAGTTGTTTTCATGTCACCGTTTCGCACTGGTTAGCACTACCAGTTGCGTTTTCTCTCTCGTTCTTGCTTGCTATAAAACATCTCCATCTGAGTCGTTGTATAATCGACTTCTGAAGAATGTTATGCTTATTTAGCATGAACTTGACCTAGTGTCTTTATACACAATTATTTTTTCACGTGTGTTTCAGTTATAACTTATACTTCTTTCTTGATCTCATAAGAGACAAGAAAAACTGACTGGTGTACATAAATGTTTTTGAAAGAGAATACGTAAAACGTACGCCAGATAGGGTTCTCACAATAGGAGTCAACGTACGAAAGAAACCAAAACTATTAATTTGATTATCGAAGTAATCAGACGTAAGCTTTGGCAACCATTTCAGGATTGTTTTAACACAGCTATTCTTTGACTTCCATAATAATGCGACACTGTCTCACACATGACAGATATACCGTTTAATAGAATCAAAAATTAAATAAATTTCCAATATTTTCACCAGATAAAGCAGCATTTTGTGGACTTTCCTATGATATATCAAATGTTCAGGGGTGAACGTAATCTTAATATAAATTGTATACTCTACACCAGAGAATGCTTTGTTAACTCGTAACTACTGGCGTCGAGTCATTTTAACCGAAGCATTTCTCCCCCTTTTTACTTTCCGAGAACATGGCGAGCTACCTATGATGCGGGTTCCATGTAATCTCTTTTGACAACGTTACAATTCAGAGCGTGCCATGAAAAATGTCGTTGACATATGTTTCTCTGAATTTCCCTTTCTGAGCCGTTAGTGTTCCTGCTTTCAAGGAGGCGGATGTGCAAGCGTGGCGCCTTAGCGATAACTCCGTCTTCACGACTAATTTTAGGTTAGTGGTGAATACCGCTTTCAGTTGGGTCAAAGTCATATTGGCCATTTTGGAACATTACGTAAGAGCACACTGGATACTTCTGGAAATCTTGCCAAGAAACAAGGAGAGATAACCGCAAGCGTCTTGAGATATACAAAGAAGGTGGCGATGACCCCACGTACCAGCCACTATATTTATTTCTGCTATTTACAAGGTCAAGAAGACTGGCACTCTGCAGAAGCTACAAATTGTAACTTTTTATGAAATTGTAAGAAAGTTGGAGTGAACACTTTCAGTCAGCTGGGTAGTAATTACGACGTAGACAGAAGAACAGTGTCTCAATAAATTGTGTTATTTTATTAAGTAAACGTGACGCTTTTTATTGTTACATGCATTTCTACATAACATATAATAATAAATACCATAAACCTCCCAAAACCATACAAAGTACATAATTTCCTTGAATTGGAATGGTCAAGTCCATGTGAGCCGACGCCAGTGAGTTGCAGATCTCACGCCAGAAGTTAAGAGTGAATGTCTCGCACACGGTGGCCAGAGGAGTGACGAACGTGTCTTTGTGTTGCAGCCGCAGGATGCTGCGCCCGCAGACGCTGCTGTTGGTGGCGGCGTGCCTGGCCGCCGTCGCGCACGCCCAGCGCCGCCTCGCCCTGCCCGACCCCCGCAGCTGCGCCAACCGTGAGTTCGCTTCTTTTTATTTTATTTTATTTTACGTCAAAAACACAGTTAAAAACTGCGTATGACGTGCTATGGGGAAAAGTGAATTGTGTGCACATTTTCAAAATTCTGTGATCCCTACACTAAGTCATATACTACTTGAATTTTAGAGAGAAAAAAAGCTCCCGTGTAATAAAATCTATTTTCAAGAATAAAAAGGCAATACATCTTGGCTCTAATCCATGTTGTCCGTCGGAATAATACTTCCTGCCGCGACAACATGGAAACGATAATTTGAATAATTGTATTTCCCACTGAATTCTAGAAGACGTGCACAGAAAATGAAGTTACATTTATGTCCAGAAGCAAAACAAGGGGCTATCTCAGCATTTGCTCAATGGATCAGGGAAACTGGACAAAAACCTGATCGAGATGGGCTTCCATTTTATTTCATTTCATTTTCAACACCCTCGTACTTTAAATTCCCCTATTACTGATTGTTACTTTGCGGTATGCGTACGGCAAAATATAATTTGTCGTACGCCTACTGCAAAGAAGCCATGGTCATCTAAAACAACAAAACAAAAAATTAATAAATTACTGCAAAATAACGAAAGTGAAATGAATCGTCGTGACTGATGTCACGCATATTCAGAAAGATTCCAAGAGTATTATGCTTGTACGTTTCAATGAATCCGTGCTAAAAGATAATGTACGCAACTCGTGAGGAAGTACCTTCGGTGTTCTAATTTTAAAATGCCAAACTCAACTCCTATCGTCGTCAACTATTCATTCGTACGCCAAAGGCTCACTGTTTATTGTAGTTACGTAACTATTAATTTAATTCATTTTCGAAAACAGCAAAAACTTTATGTGGTATATATGGGAGTTTAATCTGAAACTTTCAGCTTCTCTACTAGCCTGAGGGGATAAGAAGGAAGAAGGGAATGCGATGAAATGTTTTTTTTAATGAGATTCCAAATGAAAATTGGGCTTGAAATACGAATGAAGCAATATTATTGGAATGGAATTGTATTGACTTATTAGAAAGAAGAAATATGAAGAAACGGAAACACAACAAAAAGAACATAAATAAGGGGTAATATCTCACATGATACAGTATAAGAGTGCGTCCAGGGTTCTCGAGCTCACGAAAACTTGCGTACGTAACACATTTGTCATTTTTCCAGTACCATTCTCAAACTTACTTATTAGTTTAACTAATAGTTTCATTATCTCAATTACTCTTCCCTTTTCTTATGATCGTGTTCTTCTTGTTTTTCCATGTCTTCATCTTTCTTCTTTCACGTAAGTCAATACAATACCATCCCAACATTCTTGCTTACAAATGATATTGTACTTTTCAATCCAATATTTGTTTCGTCACTCTTATAAAAAAACCATCTTTCTATTCTATTTCTTTTCCTTTCTTCCGTCTCTTCTTCTCGGGCCTAGTAGAAACTCTGCAAGTTCCAGAATCCAAACTATACAAAATTATAAAACTCTCGCCAAAGTGAAAATAGAATAAGCAGGTGATTATCCTCGATGTGGCTGTCTCAGCAGTCACACGTCGAGAGCGAAAAGCGAAAGGAAAATCCTGGAGCTCTCACGAATGCTTCACGTGTAATTTGTGCAGTACAAGTGGCAATTTCACTCCACGGGACTGAATCAGCACTGGTGACAATCCCAGTGTGTTGGAACTCTCTCAGAAGAGACAATTTCCTATCAAATGAAGTACAAGTCATTATTTTTTATTTAAAATTCAACAAACGAAAATTAAAATAAATTATGTTATAACTTAATAAAGTTTTAGTAAAAATTTAAACGTATCATTTACTGTGTTTACTTAATTAATGAAAACATCGATTCGAAAAGAATTGATCTTCAAATCTCATTATAAATGCTACATTTTTGGAAGGAGTATTATAGAAAAAAAATGACAAATGTGGAATTCGTGTTCGTTTTTTAGAAAGAAATTATATTAGATAACAGAAAACAATTATGAATGTTCTTGGCCGTCCAGGAGACACCGCGTCCAAGGCACAAGTGCCTTCGTTTCGGCGGCCAATCTGCGACCTTCCTCACGGCGTAATGCCCTCCCGGACAGACAAGAACATTCAGTCTCCGGACGAGGAAGCCTACGCTCTCAAAAAAACAATTATTTCATCAGGAAGTTGCCTCTTTATCTTTACAGTCCCTAACATCTGGTTATATATATTCCGTAACACAGACATTCGCATGACTTGAAAAGTGTTCCTCCACACCTTATGTCTCATCTCACGGAAGACTAACGAAAAACAAACACGCTATGGAGGCCGGCGTGAGAGCGAGTCGGCAGATGCATGCCGAGCCGACAGGGGCCCGTGCTACCTTCCACACAAGCTCACAGAAGCTGTATTCAGCGAGTGGGAGAGAGTTCCTTGTAGAAACTCACCACTTCCGTGAAAGGGAAAAAAAGAGAGGAAATGTGCAGCAACTCTCCGCCTTCTGTGCTTTTGGACGCTGACAAGGATTATTTATTTAGCGTATGACGTCGGTCGCAACGGGGAAAGCCTTGAAATCGCGTGCGTGCAAACCATTGTCGGGGATGCAGGAATCTCGAAGAGACGTTAATGCAGCGAATAGGAGGACAAGGACCTGTTGCGTGGCGAGTGTAGCAACGTCTTACGTTAGGGCACGCCAAAGGCGCGTGATTTCCGTCACTTTTTTTCTCGCGCAGTGAGCAACACTGACTTGAATAGTGCGGAGTGTGGATGACGTTTTGCATTTGAATGGCGAGAAAATATAAAATAAGCGCTTTCTAACGATACGTATCTCTGCAGAATTATACTAATCGGTTTCAGAAGTTAGAAAGACATAAAAAAGAAAACATATTGTACCATTTAATACCTAAGTTTCTTTTTTGTTTTGTGGCACATAGGATTAATTTTGTCTGTAAATTCCTGGGTATGGGATGATAGAAATACTCAAAAGAAAAGAATGAAAAATTGTCACATTCTTTTTCCCTATTATACTACTACAGAATCTGTTAGGCCTTGTAATACGTATGAAGGGCACGGTGCGGTATGAGAGAGTAAGCTCAAGTCTCTACACCTTTTTTAGCTTAAAGATGATGTATCTCTGTAAAAGGAAAACAACATTTTTGTAGTTTTAACGATACTCAAGTTTTATTGTCAAGTTTCCAAGAAGTAAATGTAAAGCGGGGTTGGTGTGTGAGTAGAAGCAATGCTAAGGTATCTGCACCTGCCTCCAAGATCACACTCCCGTAAGTGAGGTGCTTGTTTGTTAAGTCGAGAGGTAACATCCATTTCTACAGTATCGGCAGCGAATAATGACTGATAGTTCTCTCGCCACGAGCTGTGGTCCATCATGTGACCTGCTCTGAAGCAATCAGCTTGTTTACTTTCTCACAGTCAGGGTTCAGCGTAGCCGCTCATCTGAGTTACACGCAGTAACGGAGGCGATAAGGTTCGGCTTTGGCGAAAGTCATGAACATGATACCAAGACGTGTCATAGCCTGTCGGTAAATGTTAATGTTTTCAAATTGAAATTATCTGTGATGTAGGAGGTGCCATGTGTGTAGTAATGTATGAAACAGCGCACTGAACTGTCAGAGTCGCTTATACGCTGCCGGTACTGTTTTTTCTTTTTCTGAAGGAAAATACATAGGTAGTTATTTCAACTTTACATATGTAATTTTTATTACTTACTCACTAACTTATTCTAAACTTACATACTACACAATGGGGATATTGCCCAATATGGGTCTTCTAAACTTGTTCTATGTTAACGAATTTGATTTGAAAAAGGGAAGGTATTTATTTTGAATTGGTTTATGGTTTGGGTTTTTTGAGTCTGAATTGGTGAGTTGGATTTGGTTTGTAGCAAGGTATGTGATCTAATGATACCATGTTGAATTCCTCGTGGAGTTGATGATTTGTAATGAACCATGGGGCGTCAGTTAAGGTGCCGGTACTGTAAGCAGGTGCTTCGTCTGTCGTTGTGTTAAGTGCCCCCGTGGTGTGTTCGCAGGCGTGAGGCACGCCAACTACCGCGACGCGCGGGGCGTGGCGCACTCGTACTTCTTCAGCTGGGAGCACGGCCCCACCAGCCGCCTGGAGGTGGACTGGCTGGACGCGCGCAACATCTGCCGGCGCCACTGCATGGACGCCGTCTCCATGGAGACGCCGCAGGAGAACGAGTTCATCAAGCAGCGCATTGCGCGCGGTGAGTGTTTTGAGTGACTTCACGACGGGCCGCCAGAGGGCTCTGCGCGACGGCGCTGATGGCGGTGGCGACTCTTTTAAGCTGCGTTCACACGATGCGTCTTTTCGGCATAAAATTGCATGCGTAAAGTTGAAAGAAGCACGTTCAATTAAACGCAAATGCGCTGCACTGTCCTCCATGTCGTTCAATGGATCTGTCCACATGCTTAGGATTTGTACTGCCTATGCTCTCAATCAGGCGAGAGAACATTAGGAGAAAAGCATTGTAAGAAGGAAAATTTTAAAGTTTCTAGTAACGAGGGAAGGATATTTTACTTTGAAATGTAGTAACTATATTGTATTCTGTGCTAAAGCAGCAAGCCTACGATTCTCCTCGAAATACATAACCTCAATCTCTAGCAGTCTTCAATAATCTAATATTATACTAATTTCTAGAAACTCTATTAAAGTTAAGACTTTACCATTACTTTTCACAATTCTTTAATAAACAGTCAAACGTAGATCTGGTGCTCAAAAAACTAAATAAGGCTTGAATATGGCTAGAAATGCACGCTAATTGTTTTGAAGGGTGCACACTACTTGTTCTTTGAGAAAACGTAGAAGCAAGACGCATGAGATTTCCGTCCCCTGCGGGAAGCCGTGCGCTATTGTATTCGTGCTTTCTTTCCGAGAAAAGACGTATGTCCAATAGGCATGCACTATGGGCGCTATTGCCTGCGTTAGACGCGTGCGCAAAATTGAATGAAAAGATGCATCGTGTGGACGCAGCTTTAGGGACTTCTATTCCGCACTTGTGTTTCCGTAGTTGGTGTTTTCTTTTAAAATACAGTAAACCCTTGTTATACGAATTCTAAGGGTTGGGTGTTCGCGTTATAAACATTCGTGAAATCCGATTATTATATATCCGTAATACTGTGTTTCCTTGCTGATGCTCAACTTTTGTTTCTTGTTACAACGAAATTCGAGTTGACCGTGGTCGTGCTAATGAGTGTTTACTACTGTAATTCGATGGTGGTTGGGTAAAAAGGTTTAAGTCCGTACAAGTGAGATTGAAGAAAAGTAGAAATAACGTGATCGTTGTAAAGCAGAGAATATTTCAAACATATCAAACTGACTTCATTTTAATAGTAAATTTTTCATGAGGATTATAGATTTTGTTCTGTGTAATATCTGAAGCAACGTATTACCTCGTTTACAAATAAGGACTTAATTCCCTTCACCGAAACACAATCGATTATATGGTAGACACCCAAAATGATGTTAAGACACATTAAAATCTTACATTATATGCATGCTTATATTGTGATTTCTTTCTTAGTTGGTTTTTAGATTTGAATAACATTAATCTTCTATATTGTTGCTAAATATTTAAATTTAATATTGAGAGGCAGCAGGAAAAATTATATCTGCAGGAGCAAAATGCATTCACCTAGCTCAGAATTCAACTTTAAATTAGAATTAATTATAATAATTTATAAAATTATAAAATCAATCTATCTTCAAGGACTTTGTGGGCGTTCACAGGTAACGTCCGCTACATTTGGACGTCCGGCCGCAAGTGCAACTTCAACGGCTGCGACCGCCCCGACCTGCAGCCCGCCAACATCAACGGTTGGTTCTGGTCCGGCTCCGGCGCCAAGATCGGGCCCACCACCCACGGCGACTGGAGCGCCACCGGCGGCTTCGGCCAGCAGCAGCCCGACAACCGCGAGGCCGCCCAGGTGCGTCCACGCCTACAAGCACGCGCCTCCGACCCCGACCCCCCACTTCCAACCCCGACCCCCGACGTCCACCCCCGAAAAGCTTTAAGGGCACTTGTTTCTCGGAAAATGAAATGTCATAATTAACAAGTCTAAACATGTAACATTGTTTCGTTTGAATATGCTTTAAGGGCACATATGTGCCTTTCCATATGTGACAAAATCCGACAAATCGACATGATCTTCGTTTTAAAATGCACATTAGATAAACAAGAACAACTTTTTTTGCTCAACGGTCCAAACCACTTTTTGATCAAAATGATCTAAGGAACAACATTCTAAATTTTGAGACAATTTGACCAAAACCTCATTTCCATAAGATTTGTGCGGAGTTCTCTCGTTAAGTTTCTTTTATCAGAGATTTACACCCCCATCTAGTGTTATAACATCCATACCATTAGGACTGACTCGATTGTTAAAACATAATTCAAATAATTTCGGAAGACCGAGAGAGGAAGTAAATTTCCAAAGTGATATAATATTCTTCTTATATTATATATTGTCTTGTAGATTCAGTCAAACTATGAAAACATATCACGTCAGAATGCTCCGGATGCTCGTGAGAAGTGGTTAAGAATTAGGGACAATGCATCTACAGTAACTACAGACTAGCAACCAGTAACTTTTTACATGACAAAATAATAGAGCTGCTTTGTTCTCTGTAGTAGAATTCGGCCGAGTAATCTGTGCACTCGTCGATCGTTGAAGTGCGAATCATCCCTCGCATTTTACGGCCATCAAATACACAGACAACTCTTACAAACTTTATCTTTTCACAAAGCTAGAAGCGAAAAACCATCTTAACTTTACAAATACAGTAATGCCTCTGGACAAAACCACCTCTTTAGGAAGACCGTTCCTTTTCGAGGCCAGTTTTCTACGGAAAGGAATAATTATTCCATTAGATCAATGTATTTTTCCCCCTTAAAGACTACCCTCTTCTCGATCAACGATTACAAAATTTTGTTTTAATGTGACATCGCAATCCCTTTAAGACGACCAGAAAACCTCGCACTGAAATAATAAATCCGAGAGTTCGCGTACAAGTGAGCTGTAACGGAGAAAGAGAGAAACTATTGCTTTATTAAGTTGAAAGATAATTTGACAGAAGCGGAATAATACCTCTGGATTACGATAATCAGGAGACCATCTTATGTCAATAACGCTTTACGTAAAGGACAATTCTTAGAGTACACTGTACTATTCTTTTTTGTGATCATATTAATTAATAAATATAGTTGACAAAAGTAATTTAATGATGCAGTACACTAAAGCTTTCATTTTAAGCCAGAATAGTGTTACCATGCGTGTAGTAGTAGTCGTCGCCACAGGAGAGGGGAGTACAGTTGAAAAGTGCGATGTTCCGTTAAAGAAATCTCCCCTCGAAAATACCAATTCTAAGGTATTAATCACGTTGGCCGTCCTGAGTGGCCGAGGTGGCAAAGAGCTTGTACCGACACAGCGCTTCGGTTAGAAGGGTCGCGGGTGCGAGTCCCGCCTTGGACTTGGTTGTTTGTCCCTCTTCTCTCTTGTACACGATGTCACGGAGGCCCTCACCTTCTGCTGACCCCAGATCAGAAGAGCTCGTAAGTCTGTTGGTGTCCAGCGTGAGGTCGTATATACGCCTCGTCGTGGCGTAAATGGTAACCGGTTATTGGCTGAATACAGACCCTAGAAAAAAATCACGTGATCGACTTAAAGAAGCTCGAAGTTCTCACTTCACTGTAGTGCGGTTCCAGCACTACCGAATCGCCCGACCGGGAGCGGTAGCTCAGTGCATCAACAGATTCACTGCAGCGCCCCCAGGAGTTCCGAGGTTCGAGTCCGGGAGGCGGCAGGATTCCGACACTAGCTTTTCAGCTAGGTCGAATTCAGTCGCTGTCTGGAGGAGAATTCTTGCGGACGGCTGCTCTGATCGGTAGTTTTCCGTAGTTTCTCCGATCAATATCAGGCGAATGCCGGAGCAGTACCCTAACAAACGGGCCATGGACCGCGCGCGATCTTTCCTTCCTCTTCCTTGTCCTATCCTCTCCCCTTACACACACACACATAAACATGCACTACGCTACCACATATTTTAGGGGACCGGTAGGGAGCTTAGAGCTTGTCCCGGCTGGGGCGGTGCCCCTCTGGTGGGAGAGTGCAGATTAGAGGGAGACCCCGCTAGCCGACGGTAGGTTGATGCCAGATCTCGCTATCCAGCGGGGGAAGATCACCGCCATCTCCCGAGGGGGAAACATTCTCTACACTTACGGGACTAATGACCTAAGCTGTTGACGCGCCCGGAATCACCAACAAACGAACCATTTCACCCGATCTGCCGTCGTCCGCTGGCGATACCCTTCAGCCCCGGGGCAAGAAAGTCGCCGGGGCGAAGAGAAATTTATAGCAATTGGACTTGAAATTGCGCAACGCGCCGATCAGCCGGTGACCTGCGGCGCCTCGGCGCAGTTTGTTTCCCTTTCTACAGCACTCACGAGTCAAGGAGCGAGCACTTCCGCGTCCGAGACTGTTATTCTAATCATGACTAAGAAGTGACGGCTTCGCACCTTATTGCTCATTGTAGCAGGGAAACGAGAACTGTCGGAGAGATGGAGAAAGAAAATAAGTTCATTTTCGATCGCATCCGTAAACTTTCTCTTCCGTCGTACGATCGAAGTCGCCACGTTTGTCCCACACTTGTTTTCCAAGCGCGGAGTAAACTGAGAAAGAAAATAAAAGCATATAAAAAAGAAGAAAAAAATAGTCTCTGGTTCAGCAGAAAGTGTTTGTAATGTATTTCTTATGAAATACTCATAATGTACGATTTAAAAAGTCAGTACGTTAGGCAGTAAATAACACGGAACCATCCTCGATCGTTTTTCATAGAATATATAAAATTCTGCTGGTGAATACGAAGTAGAATATAAGAATTTTTTGGTGATTTTTTTTAAAATCATATTTTGGTTTTCTTTTTTTTGATGAGTTTTTACAACAGCTTCTATTTTTCATAGTGCCTGAAAGGATTTATATCTAGCATCATATTTATTAAACTGAATAGTAATGAAAATATGCTAAAAGTATGCCCCAGAAAGTTCACCTTTGCATCTTTCAATGAAAGTGCAACAGATAAGGAGTGTAATGTTGTCCTAACAACTTCCATTTCGAACAATCGTTCATCAAATATATATTAAATTAAGAAGGTTAATTTCTCATCACCTCTTGCTGCAAACAATTTGATATTTGAGTTTAGGTCAGTAACAAAACACATTTTGAAGCCAATGTTTCGGCGCTTTACGAAGCCTTATCGTAGCAATTTTAAGTACTATTAATATCTTTATTCACTAAGCAGTGTCATCATTCTTGGTAATGAATTTTATCTTCACACTCTTGAAGCACTATTGCATTATTTTAATCAAATGAAGTTACGTGGCGTACCCAAGAAAGGGATTCTCATGGGGCCCTCACCCCCCCCCCGTTCAGGACTAATGATGCATTTTAGAAAATATAGTTTTTACTAATTTTCTATACTAATAAAATTCATTCAATACATTAATTGTTTTGATATAAACATTAATTAAAAGTCAACAAATAAAAGTATATTTCATATTCAGCACTTACAGAAAATTCTGTATCAGAAAACATCAAGTCAGATGGTCACTATAGCGGTAGCTCCCTCCCCAAAAATCCGGTACACGTCAGTGCGTAAAAGAAATGCAGATTTGTGAGCTAACGTGAGCAGTACCGTTATTTTACGCCTTTTGTGCCTATTGTTCCCAGGGCAACGACGAGTCTTGCCTGTCCATCCTGAACAACTTCTACAACGACGGCATCAAGTGGCACGACGTGGCCTGCCACCACCTGAAGCCCTTCGTGTGCGAGGACAGCGACGAGCTGCTCAACTTCGTGCGCTCTCGCAACCCGGGTATCCGCCTCTGAGCCTCTCGCCCACGCCGCGGCGGTTCATCGGCTCAGCCGGCCTCGCCCGCGCCACCAACACACCCTCCCCCTGTGAATACTACCCCGCGTGTCTGTAGAGTAGCGCGCACTTTTTGTATTTAAATAATAAAGTATTTTAATATAATTATTACATCTAATATGTTGTCATGTTTTCTTCTATGGATCCTTGGCTCATTGTCTTGCAGTGGCGGCTCCTGCCAGCTGTGGTGGATTTGCACCACAACAAGAGTTATTTATGCACCAAGGTTTCTAATGATCGAGCATTAGGGTTATAATGATGCATAAGGACTCTAATGATCAAGTGATGACCAAAACGACGCTTGGTCTTCGGGCTTTTTGTGGCCTGGGTAAATTAGAAACAGTTAACGCCCATGTTACATGATTTGATTTTATTAGTACATAATATTGATTCAGATTTGCTTAGTTACTAATTAACTAGATATTAACTTGAGTCGGTTTGTCTTTTCGTATTTCCTTCCCATAATTCCCTTTCATAATTCCCTCCATAAGAGGACATGTAGCATCATTCAACTGTTTTCACTTCCCCATTACCATGATCCTCTCGATCACGGTAAGTTATGCAATGTACATCAAACTCCGTATCGAAGACAATAACAAGAAATAACGAATCAGAAAATATAAAAAAAATAAAGAAGTTATTTAAATATATTTAGTTGGATGCGTCTATGATTCACTTATACAATATTGCCCTTACAAAAATCATAATAGCACCATGAGTTGCTTGCATTAACTGCCAATCACATACGAGATAATAATCCGTGAATGTATTACAGAACCAAAAGTTTACTCCGAGATGCGTCCCAAGCATCACAATGGTAAATTAGGCAATGACAAACTGTTGGCTGTTAGCGGATGGCCCCCGCGGGCGGAGTTGAAGCCACGGCCTTGTGCTATGGTCCCACATGGAGAAACCCCGGCGGAGATTTGGAATCTCCCGCCCGAGTACCCAGATTCCCTGTGATATTTCGGTGAGGAGACTAGGGTTGCCAACCGACCTCCATTTGGGAGGACAGTTCTCCAACGGCAGTCGTCCTCTCGTCCTCCTTTGGATATTAAATGTCCTTCTTTTGATATTTTTGTTTGTCAAACGTGTTGTCATTTATTCTATCACATGACTAACATCTGCTGCGTTATATCGTTTATGCTTTAATTTAGAATAGAAAACATGAATATTATTTTTCTGAATGCCGACACACACCCATGACTGCATGCATGATAGTATCACAGTCTAGCAGTAAAATAAAAAGACACTCAGACCATCTTCATCTGCATTTGATGAAAGCATCTTTTAACTTGAATTGCAAATGGAAGCAAGAAAGAAGTAGAGCGGATGAAAGTCTAAATTTGAATTTTATAAAAAGAAAAGTGTTGATGCAGGAGTTGTTTGCTTTTTTTCCTTGTCAAATGGCCTCCCTTTTACATGAACATTGTTAGCAACCCTAATAACAACCTGATTGGCACCTACTACTCGCGCAACTTTTCATTAAAAGAAATGGCTGAGGTAGGTCCAGCCTTGAGCAATAAACAGTTGAAGGGAAAAGATCACAACGAGCACTGATGACAACGTTCCAAGCATTAAAACTTCGTTGGCGCGAAACAGAAGCTAGTCAAAGCTAGTTGTTTCACAGTCGAGAACTTCTGTTTAGTTTCATTACTATTACCTAAAGAAATGGCTGAGGTAGGTCCAGGTCCTTCAAGGGAGGCACCTAAAACTTCTGTCTAGTGTCTCTGTCGTTGCCTACCCAGAGCAATGACCTCACCGTACACGTAGTGGGTTTGACTTTCATTTTCCAGAGGATGGCATTGTTGTAAATATCTAGTGACCGACTGTGTAACTAATACCCCCACTCCGTCCGCATTTCTTCAATCCATCGTTCAAGAAAAGTTGCGCGAGTAGTAGTTGTGCCGTTGGTTTCGTCGTGGCAGTGCCCTTCGTGACGTTCTAAAGGCCCAATTAGGCGGACGCTCCATTACCGCACGTGCCACATCGATCCATTCATTCAGTGCGTGGCTAATTCACTCAGTGCGTGGCTGATTACCGGTTGCTATGCGTCCTCGCAGAAACTCTCCCGCGCATTTCGTCATTGTCCGGTATGAAAGAGCATTATTCTCACGAACTTCCACCTTGTGACATTCTCAGACATATCCCCTAAAGGAGAATGGCTGTCTTGGAGTACGAGCACTGCTCGAGACATGTTACATTCATCTTGCACGGCGGTAGTCTTGCCAACTGATTTTACGTTGCTCTCTGTGTCAATAGGCACAGAGCCATCTGTTGATATGAACACACTCCACTGCAGCATTTCTTTCACGCTATGAATGAAATTGGGTGATCCGATAAATTTCTTATAGAAAAAAAGCCATGACTTCTGCCCCAAACCCTCGTATTTTGTATCGCGTTCGCGGAGATGGTACCTGGCGGTCCTCTTGACAACTGACTGCGACGTGACGTGACATGACATATAGTTAATAAAGGATTACTCCCCAAGCGCACAAGTTAATGATTACTTCCCAGCGCAAAGCGCTCAACGCTCCCTAAGGGGCTTGGGGGCGCGTTGCGTCAAATTGTAGATGCAACGATTTTTTCTTTAAATCATGATAAAAAAATAGTGTACACAAAGCACGAACATTCTTGCATTATTTGCAATGGTTTCTAATACTATAATACACTGCATGAAACATGACATGAACTACTTGAAAATACAATTGAGTAATTTTTGAAAAATTAAATGTTTAATTATAAAAAAATAATCAGTTTTGAGAAAATCTTCTTTCAATTGTCTTTATTTCACGCAAAATTTCTCGAAAAATACTCACATTTTTAAAAAAATTGTATGCGGCCTTATTTAAAGATCTAAATTTATAAATATATTTCATTAAGAATGAAGATCTCTATGTTCAATATTGAAGTTGTAAAACCCGCAAAAAATGAAAACTTTTGAAATTTCGAAACTTAGCAAGAATCGGATCTCTGTCATTTTGTAAGTGTTCTACGTTCTGTGCGAGAAAAAAGAGAAAACATTTGGAGCCATATGTAAGAAAATTTGGAAAATATTTTTCAAACATCATATAAAGTACTAACCCCAAAAAATAAAGTATAAAAGTACGAAAATATATACATACGTACACATTATCATTAAATTTATTAATGTACTACGTACTTTTCAAATTCAAGGGACGCGACACCGGCCAGATTGATTGTGGAATATCAATTTCGATGAAAAATCCTTCTTATGTTTGCCAGATGCCCATTATTTGAGTGGAGTCCGCATTATTTTCATTATGTTCACTATCACTATCCGTATTTTTCACATTATGTTCACTATTTGTTCACAAAAGTGGACTTTTTTTCAAAAGCTTTATGATGAAATGGTACGTAATCTAAAGACGTACAGTCTAAGAGAATAAGGATAGAAGAATCGCATTTTGTCTTTTTTTTTTTTTTCATAAGTTCGAATGAGACAAAGATCGAATATCCGTTGAACTCGATTCTCTGAAAAAATTATTAAACATACTACTTCCAGAGGGGAGTAACAAGCGAGGGGTGGGCAGAGCCTTTTTTGAAAGCAGACCTAGAAACTCTCGAGCGTAGTTTAGTCGGTAGTGTTGTTCATAGGACAGACGGATAGACGTTTTTGAGTATAAGAAAACCATAAAACGTGGACTCCTACTAAACAACGTGTTAGAGGATTTTTATGCGTTATTATCTTTGTGAGTTTAAATACTTCAAAATGACTCTAAAGAAGTTTCTCGAAAACTAGAATTTTCCTTGAAATTAGCTCAAAATTACTCATTTTTCAGAAAAGTTCAAGAGAAATTTTCTCACAAACGGCTCTAAGTTGTTTAAGAAAACTTACATATAAAAGAAGATTTAACTCTTCTATGATATTCTGGAGGACATATTTCCATTCTATGTTTCCAATAAGACAGAGTAATTTAAAAAAGTTGAAAAATTTACATGTTTTTGATAAAACACAATCAATATCGGTCGGCATATATAAAAACTAGCTGATAATTATATACATATCATATATTCATGAAAGTAAACTAAACTTGAGTTAACTGATGAGTTACATAATTACTTATTATTTTCTACAACATTTTTTGTTGAGAAAGTTAATGTCGAGAATAAAGTTCATTACTGAATGCGATGTGATTTCAATGCTCAGTTAACTTTGCACTGTTGCTAAAGAAACGAATGGTGACTTTAAATCATTAATTTTTTGTCATTGAACTGCGTATATTCTATGCTGCAAAGAATATTAAAGGCCACGATGTACATGTTTTGTTTTGTTATTAGTTTTATCAAATCGTCTCCTATATTATTTCAGTTGTATACAACTTTTGCGACTCTCATACGCAACCAATCTTTTTAAATCATGTATTTAAAGAAAGAGAATTTCACAGAGACGTAACGAATTGCACTCGGACTTTAAAAATATGAAGAATTAGTTTTAAAAGGCGCATTTAAATATTCATGACAAATGTAACCCGCAGCACTCAGCCGCTTTTTAAAAAATACATAGTTCGTTAAATAACTCCAAAACGAGGCTTTTTATGGCATTAAAAACTAAAATATTGAGGCCAAAGGTCTCAAATAAATGACCGTCACACCGTAAGGTATAGTATGAGATCTTCGTGAAGATACTATTACATTTGCTAGCTCGACGCTTCTCGATTCTACCCCACCAGTTCAGATCTTGTAGAATCTGCAAGTGTATGTGAAGTTAAACTAATTACTTGATATTCTACGCGATTGAATTATAGGGGAGTACCTCTCTGCTCGGTAATAACATTAAATAAGATTAGTTTGTATTGACAAAGGTGAATTTTATTGTTATCAATTACAATGATACGTAATTAGAACTGTAGAACTGTAACGCAAGATGTCTTAAAGAAAAGATGGGGATTCGAGGGCAGACATGGTTATGAGCGGAGTGCGATGTGCATTTGTTCGTTGACGTCATCCCACCACTAGTTGTAATTATACTGCTAACTTAAGCGTAAGAAATATGAAACAGGAATGGATAGGGAGCTAATAAATATTCGGCACAATGATATTAAATCTTTAATTGAATTATTTATTCATGTCCAGGGTACACGTATTGTAATGTCAAATTATTTTCAAACGCAAATTTTCTCGCTTCGCTCCCCAGGATGCAAGTCATGGCGAGGCTCGGGCCTTCAGATCCTCGCGTTCACTATAAACAACCTTGAGTCCACCGCATAATTACCAATTCACTTTATAGTGCCCTTTAATAGTTAGGTTCACTACCCTGCATTACGTCACTGCGGTGATAGACAAATGAAATTCGCACAGCGCATAACCCAGTCTCCGCTCGAATACCCAAAAAGATATATTACAGGCTTAATATGGAAATGGAAAAATAGGAAAGAGTATGGGGTTTAACATGCGAATGTTATTTAACCTACTTGCTTACTATTGTACTTCGAATCGAGTGAGTAGTGTTTACTATTGTACTTAAAATCGAGTGAGTAGGTCTCGTGAACCAGGTGATGTAGGTGAGCCCAAATACGAGGTCAGTAAGGGCTGTGAATTTTAAACCCGCCTAAGGCATGAAATTTTTAATTTGTATTTGTTGCCTAAGCGAAATTCTGAGTCCCTCGTGAATTGCAAGGTAGTTTTACACATTCGGCATTCGCTGAGAAGAGGGCTACTGTTCGCCCAATCCCGAATCCGAAGCAGTTGATGTGCTCGGCGAATGTTAGCTTCTCTCGAAGTGTTCACAAGATCCCCGCGCGATGGATATGAGAGCGAGCAGTCGGATATCGAATGTGAACCGCCGCCTTCACATTTGACAATTAAAACTGTTGTTGAGCTACAATTAAATAGTTTGAATCTCTAAATAGAAATCTAAGAAATTTCAAATCAATAAATAGGATGCACGGAGGAATATATTCCTCTGTATTCCCCCGTGTAGGATGTGCGTATTTTATTTTTCAACAATGCAGCAAACAAGCACGCAGTTACGAATTATCAAGCGCAAAATACCATAAATCCAAAAATTATTTTCGTAATATTTATTTTAAGCTATTGTGTTAAAAAATATTACATACGTTCTCTGAGGTCAAATTGTTCTATATGTTCTGGGAATAGTTTACTTATAAAAAAATATATCTTGCCCGTTTGAAATGTGGTAGTTTTGTTGCTCTCAGTTGGCAATCATGAATCAGAAAGAACGAATCAAAGAGAAGGAAGCTGGGCTGAAGCTTGGTGAACTCATGTGCTCGATGAAAGTGTAACCGGTGTAAACATTCAGTGTTAAGGCGTGTGCATGACTCTTTATTTGAATTAAAAACAGCGTTTTTCGTGGCGAAAATATATTGTAAAATCGATCGTATTTTCATTTTTAGAGAATTATTAAGTTAAAAAATTAGAGAACAGGAGGACAAAGAATGTGTTAAAATGAATTGAAGTATTAAATTATGTAGTGACACATTATTTTAACAACTGGTTTTAAACTTGGACTCAAGAATAAAGAATCGCCACAATTAATCACTAATTAACAGTCATCAAGATGAAGTAAGCATGAGACTTATTTTGTATAGAAAGAGTTGATCAGTTGTGGCCTTTTTTTCTTTTCTATTGTTTTCTCTTTTTTTTCGCTTTGACATGTAATTACATTTACCATAGCTTGATTGTGTGCTTAGAATTTCATGTTTTAATAATGATGTTCTTTGTAATAATGATTGTGTAAATGTTTAGGAACTTCTATTCTTATCTAGTAATGCTTTTCAAATTTTAGGTTAACTGTTGATGGACTTCTAGTATATTTTCCTTATGATTATATCTATCCCGAACAATATGCATATATGTTGGAACTGAAGAGAGCATTAGATGCAAAGGTAATACATTATCAGAAAATTAATTTTATTAAAGAACATTGGGTTAAAGTAGGGAACACGGTACACCCTTAGAGAAGCATGGCAGAGGGGAAGAGGAGGGGGTTAGAGTCTCCTTAAGCCCTTCATCAAATTACGCTACACTCTCTGATAGAAATGAATAAAACTTAACGATATGTGATTTTCATGGCTCTCCCTTAATACACTTTGTCCCACCACATTTTAATGCTAAATTCCAAAGACAATTTTTCTCACTTCGCTCGCCCGGATCCAAGTTACGGGAGGCTCAGGCTATGCCCTTGCGATCACTATAAACATCCTCGAGTCTATCCACCACATAATTACCAATTCACTTCTATAAGAATGCACTTCAGTAAGCACTTCCTAAGAAAACCTCGAGAATTCAAACTGCGTAGTTGCAAACATATTTTGAAGAAAGAACACTTCAAGTTTTATCACACAGGCACACCACCCCGTTCGCAGTATTAATTAGTAATAGAGCTTTGGCAAGATTGCCTCTCCTTAACCTCCCCTCGTCCCCTCCACTGTGGATTTCCCCATTGGCAGAGTGGCATGAGGTTCCAGTTTAAACGACTTTCTTAGGTTGTACCGTGTTCTAGACTTCAACCGAATATTGTTTTGTCATTAGAATATCATTAGATAACTGTTTCTAATTTCACTTATATTTCCTCTAGGGTCATTGCCTTCTAGAAATGCCTTCAGGTACTGGTAAAACCGTTTCTCTTTTATCCTTAATAGTAGCCTATATGATGGCACATCCTTTGGATGTCACAAAATTAATATATTGTTCTCGAACTGTACCTGAAATTGAGAAGTGTATTGAAGAACTGAAGAAATTGCTATTATATTATGAAAAGGAAACGCTTCAAAAGCCAAAATTAGTTGGGCTAGTTCTTTCTTCAAGGAAAAACTTGTGCATTCATCCAGAGGTTATTATTTGAATTTCAGTATTACAAATATTATTTTAATATAATGAGCCTAGGTTTGTTAAAAAAGTGTGATTTTAAATGATATTATTTGTATCAGGTTAGCAAAGAAAGGGAAGGAAAAGTTGTTGATGGACGTTGCCACAGCTTGACAGCAACATACATTCGTGAGAGGCATCATTATGATGAGACTGTACCACTGTGTTCATTCTATGAAGGTTTTGATATAGAAGGGCGAGAAGCTCCTTTGCCACCAGGTGTATATAACATTGATGATTTGAAAGAATATGGAAGAGAAAAGAATTGGTGTCCATACTTTCTTGCCCGGTATACTGTAAGTACTAACTTCTTTTATGTATAGTGTGCCAGTGCAGAGATCATTACTATAATGCTCTTGCTTTTTCTTCCCCCTTAGATAAGTCATGCCAACATAGTCGTGTACAGTTACCATTATCTTCTGGATCCTAAAATAGCAGAAGTGGTGTCAAAGGAACTATCCAAATCATCTGTAGTTGTATTTGATGAAGCTCACAACATAGGTACGATATGCAAACTTTGTATATAGAGTGCTGAAAATTGATTGTCACAAGTGCAAATATTTGTTTACATTTTGTTCATCTTCACTCATCATGCTGATTGTGATATATATTTGTACATATATATGTGTTTGGTGAATACTACTTAAACAATATTAAATGTCTTTACTTTCCTTTTCAGACAACGTGTGTATTGATTCTATGAGTGTAAAGATTAATCGAAGAATTATTGAAAAGAGTACTGCAAATCTTCAGTTCTTGGAACGCACTATTACTGAGTAAATACTTTGTTGTATTTCCATCATTCATGCATGTTGTGGGCCTCATGTGACATGTACTTCCTGTGTTTGATTTCCTAATTCCATTTTCTCCAATTCCATCTATTTCATCACAACTCTCCCTTCAGGTAATATGTTTCAAGAAACACATTATCTCAAAGATTGTTGTTACAAGAACATTAATGCTTCAGGCGTTTTTGTGGATATATTTTACAAGCAGAAGTTAATAGTCTGCACATTAGTTAAATTTCGTAGCTGTTTGTTTTTAATAAATAAATTCATTAAAATGTTTTTATTAAGATTGTTTATCACTCCACTTGTGAGAAGTAGATTATGGGTGAAGTTAGGTTCAAGGTGAAGATTTACATTTCATGTTGAAAAACAATTAATTCATCTCTTCATGTTACTTCAAATTTATTCTTAATAACTTCTGTATTTATAATTGTTAAAAATTCAAACGTGAAATTTTTCAGAATGAAAGAAGACGATGTTCAAAAGTTAAAAGAAGAATATCATAGGATGGTGGAAGGATTGAGAGATGCAAATGAAGCTCGTGAGACAGATGTCATTCTCGCCAATCCAGTCTTGCCAACTGAAGTTCTGCAAGGTATGAAAATTGTAAGGTTGTGCTGTATTGGTTACTCAAAACACTAAATAGGATTGAGTTTCTTATTTTTATTTCATAGAGGTTGTTCCTGGAAACATACGCAATGCTGAACATTTCGTAGGGTTTTTAAAGAGATTCGTTGAGTATTTAAAAACGCGTTTAAGAGTGCAACATGTTGTCCAAGAATCTCCTGCTGGTTTTCTTAAAGATGTATATCAAAAAGTGTGTATTGAAAGGAAACCCTTGAGGTAAATCGGCCTGCTGAAAGCATGTGTGTGCTTCTTAAATGAGTTTATATTGTTAAAATTATTTTCTCCTCTGTTTTTATAGGTTTTGTCATGAACGGTTGGCATCAATGCTACGCACATTAGAAATATCTGACCTCACAGATTTTTCTCCTCTTATTTTGATTACTCATTTAGCTACATTGGTTTCAACCTACACCAAAGGTTTCACAATTATTGTAGAACCTTTTGATGATAAAACCCCAACAGTTTCAAATCCTATCCTCCACTTCAGGTATATTTTCAACAAGAAAATTATATGTTGAAAAGGTCTAGTGCGTTCAAGTAATTACAGATCTTTATTTTCAGTTGCCTTGACTGTTCCATTGCCATAAAGCCAGTTTTTGATCGTTTTCAAACAGTGGTCATTACATCAGGTACTCTGTCTCCTCTTGACATGTATCCAAAAATTCTGGATTTCCATCCAGTAATTATGAGTTCCTTCACTATGACTCTCGCAAGGCCATGCCTTCTTCCTATGGTAAGCATTTTGAGATTCCTGTTAGGAAGAGCTGAAAGTGACAAAATGAAAATATGCTATTACTTTCTTTCAGATAGTTGCAAAAGGTAATGACCAAGTTGCCATATCATCACGTTATGAGACTCGAGATGATGTGGCAGTTATAAGAAACTATGGCCAGCTATTGGTTGAAGTTGCGTCATCTGTACCTGATGGAATTGTGTGTTTCTTTACATCATATTTATACTTAGAATCAGTTGTTGCAAGTTGGTGAAGTTGATAATATAATTAAGGTTGAATTATATCAAGGTTGGTGTTTTAAATTTTCCAAAAATTTACTTAAAATGTTTTTTATGAGTTGATAAATTAGAATAAATATTTCAGTTAAATGAACTGGGTTTTTTGCATGATAATCACTTGATGGATTTCAATAAGTTTCTTTAAAGTATACTCTGTTTGGGTGAAGAAATTGAATATTTTAATCGTGTAAGTGGAAAAATAAGTCTTAGAAAAATGATAGGAAGATAGAACATAAAAAAACAAAAATAAAATTTTATTCTATTAATTTATTGCAAAAGTAGAGAATATAATACTACCAAAAATTATAGTACCTTGAATAAAATAATGAAAATATAGAAGTAATTTAATAAAAATGTTTGAATTACATTATACTGATCCGAATGTTAATTTACAAAATAATACGATTGATATTTCAAGCATACCACCTCTTAAGTCATTTGTCTCATATTTTTATTGCGTGAGGTAGCAGAGATCTATCACTGAACTACATTGACTTACAGGGATTTTTCCGTATGAGGTATCTTTCATCAGCATGACTCTATCCCCGCTGGGACAAATACTACGCTCCCAATGTGTGGCAGTGTTTGCATATGAGTGTAAGTTAGGGAGGAAAGGAAGAGGAAGGAAAAATTGTGTGTGGTCCTTGGCCCATTTGTTAGGGTACTGCTCCAGCCTGTGCCTTTTGTTGATCAGAGCAACCATGGAAAACTACCAACCAGAGCAGCCAGACACTAGAATTCTCCTCCAGACCAGCTGAATTTGGCCTAGCTGACAAGCTAGTGTCGAAAATCCGGACATTGTCAGGACTTGAGCCCTAGCCCTTCCTCCCAGTCAGAGGCATTGCAATTAATGTCCTGAACCACCTTTGCCACTCGAAATAATACAGCAAAATCTAAGAAGCATTTGCTACAAAAATTTCGTAAGAATTAATTGAGAGAAAAGTCTTCCAAGTGAAAAATTTAAATCAAGTTATGTATTCTTTAAATAGTGATGGATTTTACTGAAATTCAAATGTATTTTTACCTTTTCACTATCGAACAATGTCTTTTAGTATTGACATTAATTTTGTTATGTCGAAAGGAATTGACCCGGTTTTATATGACATTTTTTGTATTTTTCTTCAAATTTGACTAATAAGTGATTTTTTACCTTTTGCCTTCATTTTTAAAGATTTTTCACTGATTTCATCAATTTTAATGTAATTTTAATGGTACATGCTTGAAATAATATGTACAAGATGCAACAAATGTTCTCCACAGAATTCCTGAGTAGCCTATTTGTTTTCTTTTCTTCGAAATTGAAATGAGAGTCATTGTGAGTACATAATCTAAGGTTCCTGTGACACCTATTAGCACCATTGCCGGTTCAGCCTATTTCGCAATTACTAAAAACATTTCCTGGAAAAGAGTCAAAACCAAAGGTTCCAAGCTGAGTTCACTTGAATGAAAAGAAGCGACTTGATTACATCAGTAACACCTCCAACAGCTTGAGCTGGTTTTAATCAAATTTTTTTATGTCATTTTTCTTTGCATTTAGGTCATTTTTAAAACATTTTAAGATCCATTTTATGATCATAATTGGCGGTTTTAGTTCATCAAAATTCACCCCATATTCATAACATATGCGAGAAATAATTCACAAAACTTGGTTCTGGAGAAAATGAAAACCATTCCTTTTTTTACTTTCTTGTATACATTCGTATGTAATATATGTAGTAAGAGAGTTATTTAATGCTAGGGAAAATCAATTTTGAGGTTGCAACGGAAATACGTGTTTTGGGGTCCCCTGATAGTGAAGAAACTTTTTTGAAAACTACCGTCAGTCTATAAACAACACTAGCAACTAACTATTCATAGAATTTTTTCCAAAATGAATATTCCCTGGTTGATCTGACCCGACAAAGCTCTGCCATTTTGAAAAAATTTGTTTAAGTTTAAGGAGTACTTAGTATGAAATCCCTAGGACATCATCCAAAATTTTCCTACAGTAGGCTTCAATTTTTTTCTTTAAATTTCTTGTAAAAATAGAGGGAAATACACTTATAAAGATGGCATAGGTCCAATTCACTGATTACTCTGAAATTTCAGAAATTAAAAAAGTTTTAATTTTCTTGTCACCTTTCTACAGTTACAAAATTGAAGATAGTGATTTTTTCTTCAAATGAAATGTTTATTCATAAGTAGTTCTTTCATTAATGATGTGTAAATTTTTTAAAAAAAGCATTAGTTTTTGATCAATTTTGAGTGAAAAATGGACAGTATTAAAAAAAATCAAAACATGATTTTCTCCAAAACAAGTCCAAATTTTCTCTTAATTTTTTGGTTAAACTTTTGTCAATGATAATACTAAATCCACTGTGTAAGATAGCATAAATGCCATTGTGCTGGATTCTTTTGTTTTTGAAGAATTACATGAATGTAATTTTTCTGTGTCTGCCACATCGTTAGTATTTACATTATCAGTGATTTGTTTACTTATGACATTTGCTAGAATGAATGCTTGAAATGCTGTTGTATAAATTTTCTCGAAAATTCAAAAGTTTTCTGTGAAAATGAGCTCAAAATTCTGTATTTTTAGAACCACTTAAATGCCATTTTCTGGAAAATGGCTTTTTTTCCCCTGATAGTGCTAAGTGGACTAAAAATAACATGACATAAATAACATTTTGATGTATTTTTTAATTTTTTCAAAACTTACATGAATGTAATTTTATGGAAATATCTCTCACACCATCAATATTTATATTACCAGCGATTTGTGAATGTTATTGCATTTGTGGGTAGAAGTGCTTCAATTAATTCCAATCAAGTTTCTCCAAAACTCAAAATGTTTCTGTGAAAAACATCTTCCACATTTACAGAAAAGCTTAAAAGACGTTTTCAGAAATACAGACCACATTTGCAGAAATGCTTAAAAGGTTTCACATTTTTCAACAAAAATTTCCCACAATATTCTGAATTTTACTACGTAAATATGTGAGCCAGGACCGTTTTATATTCATATTGGACAGATTTCTGTATTGTACACGATCTGCTTTGAGCAGGTTTAATTGTACTTATTTTTTGTTCTAACTATACTCTTTATTTCCCATCTTCAATATTTTTTAGGCATGTGAGAGTGGTAGAGGAGCCGTTCTGCTCTCTGTGGCTCGAGGAAAAGTATCAGAAGGAGTAGATTTTGATCATCATCTTGGTCGTGCTGTTCTTATGTTTGGAATACCATATGTGTACACCAAGTCACGTATTTTGACAGCCCGATTAGAATATCTCAGAGATCAGTTTCAGGTATTTCTCTAATTCTGACATTTTATTTATTTCTAACTCATCTGGTATTAGCTGAAATAATGTATCTTGTACATAAATGCTGTATGTGACATCACAGTGGTAACAAAATAACTAATAAACAGTGTTATTTACAAAACAAATAATATTTTTCTTTCTTTTTTCCCCAGATAAAAGAAAGTGACTTTTTAACTTTTGATGCCATGCGTCATGCTGCTCAATGTGTAGGAAGAGCCATTAGAGGCAAAACAGATTATGGTATCATGATCTTTGCTGATAAGGTAAATGGTAAAAATAAAGTTAGTTGATTGGCTTGAAGACCAAAATTCAAAGTGTACAAAATATTCATTATTGCAGAGATTCTCAAGGATAGACAAAAGAAGCAAATTGCCCAAATGGATCCAAGAGCATTTAAAAGACTCATTGTTGAATTTGTCAACTGAAGAAGCAATACAAGTAAGAAAATTATATTAATATTTTGTGAGTGTGTTTGAGATTCACAATATTATTTCCAGATTTACTGATTCAAGTAAGTTTTATCTCTATAACCATCTGGGCTATTGTTTTTAGAATCATTCAAAAAATTACTCCTCCCTTTGAATTGACTAAAAATGATTTTATATCTTCATATTTATGAAAAAGAAAAGAATGTCATGTGTATTTAATTGTTTTAGTGTGATTTTTGGTCCAGAATGCTTCTAAGTTAGTTTTCCATTAAAATGAGATCGTTGTACCTATATATTTAACATCATGTCATACATAAATAAATAATCAGTTACAAAATGCATATGTATGTAAATTTTACACTATGGCTTCATTCTCAAATTATACAGTGATTCTCATGACATGAATTTAGGTTACTTTGGCTTGATTTATGCAAATGAGAATATCTTGTTAATTTAACCTAGTTCCAATGACACTTGGTTCTCAACATTTTAGAACAATTTTGCAAAATATCCAACGTTTTTCCATTTTCAACAAATAAAATAACATATTTTTCCCCTTGTAATGTACATGAATAGCAACATATCTTTTACAAGCATAGCACAGTGATATCTTGTATTTATTTGAACTTTGTGCTCCTTCTATCTGTGTTTTTTGGCACAAAACTCATTTATCACTGAAAGATTTCTTTTGGCCCATTTGAATATCCCTCTAATGTTTTAATTTTTTTGTTGCTTAAAAATCGTACCCTTGCTCAGTTTACTGGTCATTTCAATGTCCCATCTAAGCAATCACTGGGACCCTTTCCCACACAATTGCAAAATAAGTGCCATTCTGCTCCCAGAATGAAAAAATACAACTCGTGAAGACAAGAACATTGTTTACATTCCCTCTTTTACATAAGCTAAAATTATGATTGAAGGTTATATTATTGGTTGTTTTTTGAACTGCAGACTTAAATTAGTGTTAGAGGTTTAAATTTTGCTGGCCCATGTGATTGGAACCTCAAGAGAGGTGAGTATGAAAACTGTATCCTTACATGATGTGACCAACCAAGTAAATACTATGTAAGGATTTCTCATTGCAGTGAAATCAGAACCCTTTATGACTAAACAGTATGGAAACCAGCAAAATTGAAAACACTTTTTATTAATTATGCAGTTCAAAAAATTGAATAATATAACCTTTGCATTTTAAGAAAGTTGTACCTGTTTCTGTATTGAGTCTTGATCTGTAGAAGTATTAAATGACTTGTGTCAAAATTTGTACTTTTGTTTCTAAAAATTCATTCAACAACTTTTGAAATAATGCACAAGCATATTGTGAGTATTATTAGTAATTTTTCTTGAAGAAAACACCTTTACCATTATCAGATTTGTGGTGTTAAAATTATTTAGTTAAGAAAATTCATCATTAACAATGTAGACAAATATTGTGCATTCAATTTCGCTTTCGCAATTGTCATACGTCAGTCACAGATGTAGCACCATCTATGATAAATTAGCAAGCACAGTTTGTCAACATAAACATTGATAAAATGTAAAATAATAAAAAAGTGAATAATTAATGTAAGATTTTAGAATGTGCTGAACAAATTTTATCACGAATGAATTGGAAATTCATGCATAGCAAATAATATTAATAAATTGGCTGAAATATTAATCAATGAAAATATAATTAATTAGTAATTCCATGTTTATTTTAGCTATTAAACTTAAAAATCAAAGACAGTGTATTTTGGATTTTAAAGTTTGAAAATGTTCTGCTCTGTTTACTGCTTTTAGATTCAAAGTGACCATTGTTCTGTAAATAAAATGAAAATATGCATACTTCGCTTGAAAATGGAACTGAACCATTCAAAATTTCGATACATTTCATGATTGATTACCATTAATTACCACTTATTGCTTAAATTGATTGGTATTAAGGGAAAAACTTTGTCATATTTTAATGGAAAACTAACTTATATAACAGTCTAGACAAAAATATGCTGGAATAAAATGCATGTAAATTTTCCTTCTTTTTACATGAATCTTTAGCCAATTTGAAGCGGGATTTTTGACCAACTCTACAAATAATGTATTACTGAGAGTTGAACTATCTGTACCATGGTGTCATCCAAAATAATGAAATTTGTTTTAATAATTATAAATCAAACCTCTTTTCAATTATTTTTAAATAAGAGGTGTTTGTAGCCATTAGCAAACTGACATAGCTCACAATATACAAGAGGTGTTTTTATGAAGATGAGGATAGTTCATCTAGAACAGGTCTCAAACATATTTTTGCTATAATAAACATTGTGTACTCAAATTTTTTTGACAAAAAATAAATACAGAGTTTTAATAAACACTTCGAATGTGATAGGTTGGCTTGTCTAGTGTCTTCGCAAAGATATAAAATGGGGGTGAGATATCCGGAAGTGCAACTCTTTAATTCTTTACTTCTTCCTCAGTACTTACTGCTTTACCAATAACTACAATATTGAGGTTTCAAAATTTCTCATGCTCCCCTTCTTCAGCCATTGCGCTCCACCTGGGGATCACGCCCCACAATTTGAAAATCTCTGGTCTAATAGTCAGATACGTTCTGCAGAAAGCTGATGTTTATTGTTATAAATCTAAGTATTGTGTTTACTTACAAAAAGAAGTGATTGGGAGACCTGGAAATGGTTTGTGATGATTCTGATACCAAAAATTTGGTTGTTTTATGAATGTAGTAAAGCAAAATTCTGAATACATTGTTTCTTTAGATAGCCAAGCGATGGTTGCGACAAATGGCTCAGCCATTTAGTAGAGAAGATCAACTAGGAGTATCCTTACTTACTCTTGAACAACTTCAAAGCGAACAAAAGAAACAGCAGCAGCAACAACAAGAAGAAGAAATGGATGAAGAAAACGAAGTATAATGAAGTGTTTTTCGTTATAAACATTTTATAAATACTGTCAATTCTTTTTATACATAAGCAATAAATTATCTAATTTAATTATAAATACAGTATTAAATGAATGAATAGATGCAAAATAAATAATATTTTGTACAAGATTTATATGCAGTGGCTTTCTTAAGAGCAGCTTATTTCACAAAGTGGATTTCAAATATTCTTGAGCGATCCTGAATATTAAGAAAAAGTAAACTTATTAAAGTTTTTAAAGTTTCTGTCAACAGAACCAAAGAATCTGAAACTTTTGAATGAAAAGTATTCACAAGGTTCACATAAGTAAGGTCATAATCACACATTCATCAGCACATACTTTGACAGTTTATTGACATTCGAATTGGGAAAATGTGAAAAATGCAGTTTGGTTGATGAATTAATTGGTTTGTCAATATAATAAACATTGCAGCGACATTTAGCTACATGCAATATTAACTTCTCTAGTGTAAATTCAATAACGTTCATTGCTATAAGCCAGTCCTCAACATGCTTTACTGATTGTAGTCGTCTCACTTCAATCTCTACCAGTGAATAATCCACAGAACTTGGCCAGTGTCCTTACTAGCATGTTAAAAAATGAAATATTTTGCCAAATTTTGTTTACACATTGAGCTTGAACGATGAAGCTTGAAATGAATTCCATGGTCATTTCTTTTTTAATAATGCGAAAATACAAAATAAATATATTTTTTCTTTGATATGTTATTTAATTCTCTCTTATCAATGTCTCAATTTGATAATGAAATGGAACAAGTATGATAAAGGGTGGTTATACATAACACCCTTATACACTGGTTATATACCCAAGGACAATTTAATATGTTCAAATGTTGTTTCAAATTTGAGGATGTGGGCTATAAATATTGATTAAAAATAAGTCTCAATTTTTTTATAGAAAATTCTTCATTCCCCAAGAAATATGTTTTCGTAAAGCATTGTAGCAAAGCGAACTCTTGTCACAAAAGCAAATGGTATTTTGAAATTCAATGGAGTACTCTTCTTTTTCTTCTCACAATGTTAATTCTAACATGGTAATGAAATATTTTTCAAATACAGTCATGTTACATTTTTATCAAAGAAACATCCAAGAATATTTACAGACAAAAAACTAGTTGATCTGCATTATTCACCTTAAAATATTCCTCACTTCTTGAAATCACATCTTACGCTGTTATGCAGTTTTTATCAAATATGTGTGGTTGAGAAGGAACGACTGTTAGTACACACTATCTCTCGATATTATTTATGAGAAAGCTAATTGTGTAGATAATTCAATTTCCAATTTGTTCACACAGCTTAAAATTTAATAACTTTTGGTCACTTTTGAATGGTTTATTTGTTTGTTTTACTGGAAAAATGAATTTTGTTTAAATAATGAGAGAAAGAAAATATGTAAGTTTAGAATGTACTTCAAACTGAACATGATTCCATTACATAAGTTTTATTTCATGGAACAAATATTACCATCTTAAACAGTTGTCAGAAACTGTATTGCTTTATTAATTTCACAAAAGGTGTCCATTTAAAAATCAAGATGTAGTTCTTCAGTAAAATATTTGCCACCACATGTGCATTATACAAATATTTACACAACTCATGCAAAACATGCTCATTCAAAATATGAGGGGCATTAACTTAGTCCTCTTATTGACCAGTAATATATTTAGAGAGAGATTCTCGAGAACTTAAACAAGATAACATTTCTTAAAGGCACTCCCTTATCAATATATTTGTTGTAAGTATATTGCGTGTTAAATAACAGTATAAAATGCATATTAAATGAGAAAAATTTCATAAAATAATGGGGGGTCTGCCCTAGATGTTAACGAGTTAACGATTTTAAACGAGTTTCGATGATTGTACAACCTTGCTTATCTATATAAAACAAATCTTTATAAGTTTCGTCACACCTTCAACCCAATGCTATAGGAATGGATAAAAAAAACTCCTTGTCTTTCCAGGAAATGTACATCAGGAAAACTTAAAGCAGAGCAGTAATCAACACTGGTTCTCTAATATCTTATCTACTAATGTTGCCAGTTGAGAATGCTTTTGACCGTTCATTCCAATAGCAAAAACAAAGCCTCTATTCTATATTGCTGAGGATCTAGACTTTCAGGTAACCCATCAAAAACAAAAGGCCTATCTTCATGAGAAGCAGAAGCACAATTAACAAAAAATCTGTGGATCTTTAATTTACCCAATGCAGGTAAAAAATTCTTTTTTATTATTCTTATTATCTATTCTATATTATAATGAATATCAGCAATACTGTGAGAGTGTAAACTCAACGATAATAAAAACAGCTAGATGGAAAGAATAGTTTCAAACTTGGTTCATACAATAAAATGCAGGCAGTAATAATTTCACTTGAATATATCTGAAATCCAAGATTTAGTTTAACTGCAATCAAATACTTCTTTCTTTCTTTTTCTTTCTATATTTTTTGCTGGCATTGTACACAATGGTAAAAATTATTTTTTGCCTCATTGATTTTGTGCATAAAATGCATTTTATTGTGAGTATGCAACAGAAATTAATTTTTGTCATGATCTTTGACATTTATCGGTCAAGATAATCATAAAGGCAATGTATTTTTTATTCCTACAACTATAGAACTAGCAGTGTCAGATGTGCCTCACTCTCTTGACGTTACGCAGCAAGGAAATGGCAAATATCAAGAAAAGTGAAACTCAGTCTTTTGTTAGACAGCACCATCTACTTCACCCATCATTAAATCCTTTTGAAACTATATCATTATCCACGTCTGTGACCATGCATATTATATTATTTTGACAAATCTACCAAATCATCACTGAGAAATTGCTTTCCTGCAAATATTTGTTTGCAGATATTTTAATAAATAGAATGTCTTATCATTTATCAGTGGAATGAATACCAATTTGCAACATGGCTTGGGACACATAATCCTCACTCATGTACCAAATATTGCTTTGTAGTCAACTGCTCATTGTTCATGAAGACATCCTCTAGCAAGCACTGATAATGGGTAAGGGAATCCACTTATTACCCATAAAGGCCGTAGGAACTAGGATACATGATCACAGCATGCAAACTTCTTGCAGTACAGGATATCACGCTTTAGACAAAAATGCACATTTTCTCATTATGAATGTCTTATGCATCATTCATTATACTCCTTCTCCCGGAGCTTGCTTCCGTGCAAGATAAAGGAAACCTATTGATGACAATGCACTAACAAGGAAAATCACATCAAACCATCGATGATAGAAATTGAATTGAAGTTCACCTAAAACTTGTGTGATGATTATTCGATATTCTGCAGGCATGTTCATACGCATCAATAATACTGAAGATACAAAATACATCCCCTGAAAGTGAAAAGTGAATGACAATTCAAAATATTTGTATATAAAAGAAATATGAACATGCTTTCAATACACAAAAATATAAAAAATTTAAGTTTAATTGTATTACTCACCATGATTTGAGCCAGAACTAATACAATTATATTTGATGATTTACTACTTGATATGGCATAGAAAAACTGAAAAAAATGAGAACTTGATTAAATCCTGAACAATTGGCAGTAATTTCATAAAGAGATAATAAAAGTTTCCCACTTTTGTTAAGGTCAGGAGCAATCCTCGGATTGATGTAACTACTATGCAACCAACCAGAAAGAAAGAAATATGCTGAGACCAAAAGGTAACATCAATATTAATTCCAATCCAGTGCACAGCAATTTCCATTCCTCGCGTCACTGGATCTTTTTTGCCCACACGATCAAACACAATATTTATTGTTGACTGAAACAATAAGCATTCTTTCATCTTAATTCTGTTCAAGTAAATGTAAAACTATTCTCATTTCAGATTCCATTGCTTACTCACAATAAATATTTTCCACATGCAGTACAAGGAAAAAAAGTATCCCAGGAAATTAAAATATTTTCCTTGCCACGTAGAAGCCCAAATAAGCCTCTCTTGCATATTATGAGTGTCATGAGCTTCAAGAAATAGCTGTCGGCTCAATTCTTCCAAAGCTGCCACTTCTTGCTTCAGCTGCCAGACATCTGTTATATGATAAGGATTTTCAAATTAAGAGTATTCACACCTAATTTATTGGTGCATTCTATAAATGTGCTCTTGGCTGTCAATCTTAGTAAAATTGTATCACAGAAAATATTCTCAAAGTATCAGCCTTCACGATTTCCACAAAACAGCAATGAAACTCTTAAGTATATTTAGAACAGGATCTTTGAAATTAATGACAGTTAACAAAAATAATATTAACTAAATATTTTATATCACAGAAGAATTTCAAAAGGTGAAGAATTCTGGGGTGTGGGTTAGTTGACACAACTTCAACAATCGCATTTTAATAAGAAAATAACACTCAGTTTGAAACGCAAATTCTGGATATCTTTCCTCAATGAATTACATTGTTATATATGTATACCCAAGCTGTATGGCTTTAAATAACAGAGGGCTTCTAGCAATGAAGTTTGCCTTCTCTTCTCTAAACTTCCTTTTCTTACCACATTCAAAGTGTAAATCTTGGAAAGCAACACCAACCGTAAATCTTGGAAAGCAACACCAGCCACAGAAACAACAGAACTACTGGTTGTTGCAATTAATAAGGATACTTTCACTACTACTTTTTCCCACTGATGTTGTAACATTTCGAAGCATTCCCCAAATGCCACTTCTGCCTTGCCCATCTCCCGAACCATTGTTCAGGGCTCCTTTTTTAACAAGAGCTATTCGTTTCTTCTTCACTACTATCATATCCATTGTCTGAAGTAAACGCTTCTCTATTGCTTGAACATCTGCAGGTGTCACAGGCCTGTACAAGAAGTCACTCTTAAATAAGATGTATAAAAAAGTTATAAATGCAAAACTTTCAACCAAAAATATTCAGCTACCATTAGTCATTACCTCATGAAATATGCCATTGATGTATATGGAATTAACAGCACCAAAACCTGATAAGAGAGCCATGACAGTGACCCCAATTACACCAATTCTACTAATTCCTTGTTCAATTGACAGTATTCCTTGTTTGGGACTCAGAATTGGAAATGGATCACCAAGTTTCCAGAAAATGTAAATATATACCAACCAAATCATAACTGTCAAAGGTCTTATTACTTGTTGTTTTACTGAAAGAAAATGTAATAAATATAAGCTGTTAAAAGACATCATTCACAAAATAATATAAGATACCAAAAGTATTCCAATTTAAATTCCAAAATTCTCAAAATAAAATAACCTATGTAGAATGGAATGACAACAATCACCATGAACAACATCATATACAGACCAACATTCCAGTGAAAGTATCGGGAACTAGAACAAATAATAAATTTTTGTAAGTAAAAATCTCAACACTCATGATAATATTATTTTGCTTTTTGGTTATATTTACCTGGAGTCTAAAACTCCTAAAATTTCAAATATAATGAGTTCAAACATTGTACAAGATAACGAAAAAGTAATGGAAAAAATTAGCTGAACAAGTCTATGATGCACTTCATAGTCTCTGAAGAGTTTCTTCACAAAGAAGACCCATCCTCCAGCAAAGAAGAAGACCTAGAAAAGAAATTAGGGGAAATGATAAGTTTTCTGTGACAGTTATATATTGTCCTAATAAGACAGAAAAGAAAACAGGTGCACATAACCTCACACTATAACCAAAATAATAGTTGCCCCTATGTCTTGACCATCAAATACACAATTCTAAGCCTGGGCAATTGAAATATTGAAAATTATAACCGGCGTTAAGAGAAATAATATTATTGAATACTTTTCACGAATCTCACCTGAGTGATTAAAATGACGAGTGTATCTTCAATAAACCCCATTTTTACTATATTAGTCTACAGGAAGTTAAATTAAAGAAATTGTGAGAAATAATCATTCTCAACTATTGGGAAGCCTTGTCTTGTGCGACATTTTGTATTGGCATACACTACGGAAGATAAGGCATAGCCAACCTTCGAAGAGTCCACACGGACCGATCAAATTATATTTATTTCGCTCAAGGACACAATAAAGTTATTAGAACTACTATGCTGTATTATAGTGCAATTTTAATCAATTTTTCTTAAATCAGTATTTATCTTTACCGTAATTCTGTTCACTAGCCTCTCATCGTTTTTTGATGTAGGTTGGCATAACGTGTCGACCACGTAGCCGAAAAATGGTTAGGATGAACCATGAGGTTAGGTTCTGAAGGAATAAATGTTTATTTTGTTGAGAATATGTCTGGAAATTATTGTTTATAGGGAAAGAGTTCAGCCCTGCTGTTTTGTGTATATGACGGAGTCGTTGCAGCTTTAAAACGCACTTAATATTTAGTACTAATATGAATTTAATGTAATATGAGTAAATTAGGTCATATACTACACTGTAAGACAGGAGCACATAATTAAAACGAGCATTGCGGGATTAATTCAAGCACGACGGCGGGAATGGGATAGCGAGCTCTCGTCGCAACTTGGCAATCAGCTGGAGCAACTGGAACGCCCCTTTGGAATATGAAATAGTTCCGAAATTTACCGTCACTGGCGCTAGTAGATATTCTGCAAAATTGTATCGTGCGCAAGCGCTCCTTCCGGTGGCCTTGTGAAGCAAGTAGAGAATCCAGATTCGTTGGGAGGGAGAGACCGAGAGTAGGTGCTCGGGAGACACGACTCGGGGCAGGCGGTGCGTCGTTCCCCTTGTGGTCGACGGACCATACAAGCGAGCACGTGATCTATCCCTACATTTCGTTGACAACTCATTGAGTGTCAGTGTAGTGGCGTTTCCGAGTGTCTTTTGTTGCGGGACGGTGTCGTCGCGTCGCATCGTGGTGCGCGCGCGGACGCGGGGCCTGGCGGGCTAAAAGTCGGACCACGCTGAGCCGCGAGTCGTGTTGTGACAGCTGCAAAAACTGCTGGGTCTATTACGATGACAGAAATGGCTCAAGTCAAGGTGGAAGGACAGACGTAAGTAATGCTTGAGCAGAAACTGCTGCGAAAATGTGTTCAGTGTACTCGTTTACCATGGAGTGTAGCCATTGTTGACAAACGCTTGAGACCGACTAGTTGCAGTGGTCAGGCACTTACGAAACATTCAGATTTATAGGACGTAGCTACTCCACAGTTTCCTTCAAAATCTAAACTATTCTTTTAAAAAAACTAAGTGTTGTCATTCCAATTGTATGTAACGTTTCTTGTTGGAAGTCTCTTCTTGAATGGCCACTTGTGATGTTCGCTCAGTTCGTTGACACTTCATTGTTTGGCATGATCCAAATACAATGTCTGATTTAAAGTTTTTCTGGGAGCTAACAAGTTTCAGTAAATCAAGATTAGACTCATCGGAAACAAAGCGTTTATGTTGGTTTACCGTGAATCAATACCAACAATTGAAACATGGCATATCATAAGACATTTAAATAACGATCTTACTACCTAAGATCGTACTTGACACCATAATGCTTATGAGGTAACGCGAGTGTTTCTAGAGTGGTGTATTTCACACACATCTAAGTACGGAGTCTCCAATCCTCTTTTTTTATATAACAGGTCAAATAGTTTATGTAGGGTGAGGGACACAAAAAATAACATATTACTTAAAATCAGTCAAGTTGTTTCCAGATGCGTGTTTATTAGTAAAAAAACGAAATACATTTTTTGTCTGCAATATAAAGGTTTTAAACTTACGAATGAGTAATAAAATCGATCAACTAAACAAAAATAGATAGATCTAGTCAATTTGAAAACAGATCTAATGTATGACACTTAATACATACAGCAGATATTAACTTCAACGTGATTCAAAATTAATGTGACCCTTCTTTTTGGTTATTATGTATTTTAAATTAAATTCTGATATAATTGTTCCAATTACTAATTTTGATTTCAAAGGTTCTCTTGCTTCATTGCACTTTACTTGCACTCTCTCGCAGTTAAATGCATATTTACATTTTACATATATTTCAGAGAAAATTCTTTCAGAAAGGCTATTTATTTTGACCCGACAACGGACAACAACACTTCTCATCACTTCTCGATTTTTAAACTTCTCATTATGTAAACATTTCAGAGATTTCCTTCCTTGAGCTTTTTTTTTAAGTTTCAAAAGCATTAAGGGAAAATGTAGGATAAAATATTTACAGATTGTCTGAATAATTTCATTATCATACAATAATATAAGCACACGCCTGCACAGACAAACAGAACGGCACGAGGAGGGCGTGACCAGCAAAGAAGTAAACTCGGACGTAGGAGGGTTAATCTCCAATTATTTCTTTCGTCTTCCATCATTTTCAAAAAATGTCCATCATCATAGGCGTGCGCACAGGGGGAGGAGAGGGATGACCTCCCTAAAATTTTCAAAATGACCCTGTAGCCTTACGTAATAAAATAATTTACGTATTTCTGTGAAATATGTTCAATATGGGATTTTCCCATTTTTTAACCTGACAGTTTGAGGCATTGTTATACATTTGGGGAAAAGACTACCCATACCCTCTGCTAACCCTGTAAATGGTACAACATAAAAATTGTATTTATTCATTGTGCGATTAAAGTTATTTCATTTGTAGTGTGTTTTATTTATTTACTAGTAAAATTCGTATTTGTTACAAACTAGTGGTGCTGAAACAGCACAACTTCTCGCCCGTACTTTCACGCAAAATTACGCGCAAAGTACTCAAAATTTCGAAAAATTGAACATGACGTTATTCAAAATCTATCGTTAAGGAACATTTCATTAAGGGAAAAATCTCTGTCTTCATAATTGTAGTTGTAGGAAGACGCTGAAAAACTTTTGAATTTTTGCAATTTTCGAAAAATCAGTTTTCAGCAATAATGGGACCTGCACCAACCTCTTAAACGTCCTTCACACTATCCAACAAAATTTAATAAAACACGATGAGCCATTATTTGAAAATTTGTAAAATGTCCCAGGAACTTCATGTAATGTACCCCCAAATTTAAAATATCGGTTTCAAATTCGAGGGACCGCGACATCAACAGTTCGATTGGGGAGTATCAATTTTGAAGAAAATCGGCTAAACGTTTTTTCTGCTAGCAGGGTTCACAGACGGAGAACTGACGCTTTGCCGCGATTCGATTTTTCGGTATCAGGGACTCACAAAATTTGGATTCTGGCTACACTACGTGTTAGGATGTTTCTTCTAAATTTTGCAACATCACTTTTTTCGTTAGCAGGGCCCTAAAATAAGTCTTTCAGGCGAAAATTCGCAATTTTTTTGTTCAGAATTACATAAATTTCTTTCTATGCTTAGTATATTTAATTTATTTACTAGTAAATAGGTCATTGTTAGAAACGAAGTAATGTATAAATTGGAAGCCCAGATAAGTAGTGCCCCCCCCCCTGCTTCTTGTTTTAGTCTGTGCTCCACGCAAGTCTATCACAAGTAAAACTCGAGCGGCAAATCAACGCAACTGAATGAGTTTTTGAAGCAATTTGAGGTTACCTGAAACCACTTTACGAACTGCTCTTTTAAATCAAGTATATATTCTAAAGAAATTGTACCCGGAAAAGATTCCAGTGGAAAATATTTTTGGTTCTGAGCACACGAAAGATGAGTAAAACAGACAATAGAAATCTTTTTTCAAAGTGAAATCATTTTGTTTTGATTCATTTGATGTTTGCACAAAGATCAATGGCAAAACAAAACTCTCTTAATATTCAGATATTGGAAATTAATGTGCTGTCAGATCCACAAGAAAATCTAATTTCCATTACATTGCCATCTGAAAGCGTAGACAAATGATGCGTTCTATTGGTAAAGAAAATGTCAATTTCCTCACCGATAAAAAATGAATTTCGGGTACTGGTAATGTCAGAAAGAAAGTACTTAAATTTATGGTATGGTATGACATCGTGCGACAGTATGAATTTCACAGTACTTACATCAACATTAATCACGTTAGACAATAGGGAGTTCTTGCACCCTCGAACGTTAAAGTAATCGATAGCAATATCGATGTTCTGCGTACGCGCAGTTCAAGTTCCGCATCACTTTTGTGCATCTGCGTAAGCACAGAAGATCGAAATTGCAGTCAGGTGCTGCCCCTTAAGGTGTACAAAAACTCCCTAATTGTTCAGGTTCATTTTCGCATTGCTTCTCGGTGAAAAAAGTTGTTGAGAAACTAGACCTTTTCGTACACCTGACGTACGGTGTAAGAAAACATCACAATTATCACTATATTTTACCACTACATTGGACTGGCTTCTCTTCGTTTTAAAATTCCTGAACACAACTTTCGCAGAAAACACTTATTGTTGAAATTTGACTACAAATACAGGTCAAGAAATTATTGCAATTTTCGCGCGACCATGCTCATTAATTGAATATATGAAATTCAAATTAACTTTAGTGTCGTGCATTTCATCGCCAGCTGAACCTTGTACTGACAGTAAACATTACTTTGTCTGTTATTGTTCCTCTCTAGAAGAGCTGAACTGGTGACTGCATGATCATCTTTGTACAGGGAGCAACACCCTCCCACAAAAATATCAAGTACACTTACTAGTTTCATTCTAATTTAATTTTGTACTAAACCATTTCCAGTAAAGCATAAAACGGTGGACTTTATTCATTGTGTAACTTTCCGACTGTGAAACAATAACAATGGTCACAAAAATGTTTTACTGCCATTCTTTAGTTAAAAATCTAACATGCATGGGACACAAATAATCTAAAGAAACTTCCAATTATTATGAACCATCTGATCTGGCGGGTAGATTTAGGGCTACCCTCGCAAGCCTTCATTTCCGTATCTTATTTAGAGAATAAGCACATTGTATCCCACCACTTCGTCTCTAACAATCACCGCTGCCATTGTCTTCGTGTTGGTAAATATCAGAATACGAATTTATGAAAAGCTGCTACATAGCTTCACTCTTTTAAACTGCCGGTTGCTTCAATCAATGAATTAAACTAGTGGTGCTAAACACCACGTACTTGGTCGCTCGCATTTTCATGCAAAATTACGCGAAAAGTACTCAGATTTTCGAAAAATTTTGCATGATTTTATATGAAAATCTATCTTTAAGGAACAGATTTCATTAAGGAAACGATCTGTCTTGATAATTGTAGTTGTAGGAAGACGCCGAAAAATTTTTGAAATTTGGCAATTTTCGAAATATCAGCGTTTTCAACGATCATGAGACCTGCACCATTCTCTTAATTTACACTATTTACACTAAAATTTCTTTACACTATCCAACAACAAAATTTAATAAAAACGAAGTTATTTTTTGAAAATTTTGAAAATATCCCCAGCGGCTTCATGTAAAGTACCCCCAAAATTAAAATATCGGTTTTAAATTCAAGGGGCCGCGACATCAGCCAGATCAATTGGGGAATATGAATTTTGGTGAAAATGGGCTGAACGATTTAACCGGTAGCGTTGTTCACAGACGGACAGACGTTTTGCCGTCAATCGATTTTTTGTTATCCACGGCTCACAAAACATGGATTCTAGTTACACCACGTGTTAGAGGATTTTGTTTCTAAATTTAGCATCTGGATTTATCCACTTTTAAGTTACCAGGACCCAGCAATAAAAGTTTTGCTGCCGAAAATCCGCCGTTTTTCCGCGCAGCCTCCGTAGCGAGAAAGTAAAACTTGTAGCATAAGTTAAAATTCCGAGAAGATACTACCACTTAACATTTCCTTTGGCGTCCCTAACATATCTTTCGTATTAGAGACGCCCGTGGTTGACTGCCCCGAAACTAAAAACACAATTGACTATATCTTTATCTTTATCTTTATGTAAGTTAATTATAGGTTAGTTAATAAGAGACTAATACATATGTAAAGTTATTAAAAGTTTCCTAACAGACAAGTCTGTGTATAAATAAACTACTAGTAGATGTGCTGGCAAACCTAAATGTTCCTCCTCTTATTGTTACTACTCAACAATTACTCAAATTTTTAAACAGTGCATGGCAATCTACAATTAAAAGAATTTAAGTAGAAAACACCGGTTAAATCTTGGCGTTCCTCAATATCTATTAAAAATCATTAAAAGTTTCCTAACAGACAAATCTGTGTATAAATAAACTGTTTTATCAAATTCGAAGTCAATAAATGCAGAAGTACCACAGGGCTCAGTACTTTCCTCTATACTGTTTAATGTATACATGTACGATATGCCAACCTTCAGCGATACCTAAACAACACTGTGCTGATGACTGGGGGGGAGGGGATTTTAATGAAATGTCCTTGTTTTTCCTTCAGAAAAATGCCCTTTAGTATAGGAATCAATTTTATGTTACGACAAAAGGAGGAGACCCATTTTTATGTCTTTCTTTTTTTGCATTTTTCGTCGATTTTGACTAATAAGTCATTTTTAACCTTTTCCCCATCATTTTTAATGCATTTTTGCTAATTTCATCGCTTTAATATCATTTTCATGGTACTTGCTTTAAATAATATTTACGACATGCAACAAATGTTCTCCACAGAATTCTTGAGTAGCCTATTAGATTTCTTCGCTCAGAAGTTGTAATGTTAGCCATTGTGAGTATGTAATCTAAGGTTCCTGTGACGCCTAGCAACGCCATGGTCGGTTCAGCCGATTTGGGGTAAGTAGAGACAGATTTCCTGATAAAGAACGGTCCAAACCAAAAGTTTAGAAACCTGAACTTGCATATTAGAAGCCTCGATTACATCAGTAACGTATCCAACAGCTTGAGTTGTTCATCTCAACGGGTTTTGATCGCTTTTTTACGTCATTTTCCTTTGCTTTTAGAGCATTATACAAATATTTTAAAGAGCATTTTATTGATCATTTTTGGCAACGATTTTAGGTCATTAAAATCCGCCCCCCTACTGATGACACAGCTTCGTTTACTTCATTTAGTGATATAAATATAGCTCTTGATAATATACAAAGCCGTTTGTATGAATTTCAAAAATGGATCCGAAAATTGCGAATAAAAAACAACACTGAGAAATCGCAAGCTAAAATATTTACTTTACGTCGATATCCCCTTTACGCCGATGGGACGCATATTCACCTACACTAGCCAACACACTTGCGGGCTCCTCTGATCTGGGGTCAGCAGAACGCGAGGCCCTCCGCGACAACACATACGAAGACAAGGGACAAACAACCATGCCCAAGGCGGGACTCGAACCCGCGACCCTTCGGACCGAAGCGCTGAGTCGGTACTCGCTCTTAGCCACCTCGGCCATCCAGGTCGGCCCCTCGAAACTCAATGGCTGTAATCTGTCTTGAAAAAAGTAACATTCCAGGAAAATATATTGGTGTCCTCTTATATCAAAAAAACTAACATGATCATCTCATATTCAGGCAATAGCTAATAAAACTTACACCAAAATTTGAAAATTATATTCGTTAATAAATTTCAAATCTTTCATTAAAATAGAATGTGATACATTAATTTATAAATCAATAATTCGACCGTCTCTGACGTATGCCTGTCCCATCTTCTGCAACGTTTCTCCAACCCTTTTGAAAAAAAATAAATACGGAGAATTATTAAAGTTCATTGCTTTATTCCAAACACGCAGATTTACAAAGAATTACAAATTGAACCTCTTGAAGAATACTTCCACAGGGAGCGGTAGTTTATTGAATCAACTGATGTCACTGCAGCGCCTCTGACCGCGAGGTCCTAGGTTCGAGTCCTGACGGCGGCAGGATTTTCGACACTAGCTTTTCAGTTAGATCGAATTCAGTCGCTGTCTGGAGGAGAAGTCTAGCGGCGGCTGCTCTGATCGGTAGTTTTCCGTGGTTTCTCTGATCAACACCAGGCGAGTGCCGGACAGTACCTTAACAAACGGGCCACGGACCGCGCGCGATCTGTCCTTCCTCTTCCTTCTCCTATCCTCTGTCCTTACACACACACACACCACACTTACACTACCACATATTCGAGAGACCGGTCGGTTCTCCCGGCTGGGGCGGTGACCCGCTGGTGTGAGAGTCCTGGTTAGGGCCGACGTTAGGTCGGCGCCGGATCTCGCCATCCAGCGGTAGATCACAGCCATCTCCCGAGGAAAAAATATGCACTACACTTACAGGATTAATGACCTAAGCTGTTGACGCGCCCGGAATCACTAACCAACCAACCAACAATACATCCAAAATTAACAATTTACTACTTCTCCAATCTCTCAGCCAACCTTACAATAATACATTCAGATTAGGTAAATCAAAACAAAATTGACCTATACGTTCAATATCCGAAGGATATGCTTCACCGGTTTCTATCAATGACCATTTATGAACATAAGAACAATATCTAATGTGGTTAAGCGTTTCTGCATCCAAAGGCCAGCACAACACAAACATCACTTGGATGCACTGTGAATATGCGAATTAAAGTCCCGACGGAGGGAATTTTTGACACTAGCTGTATAGGTAAGTCGAATTCAGCTGCACCCTGTCTCAAGGAGAATTCTAGCGACCTGCTTTTACCGGTAGTTTACCGTGACTTCTTCGATCAGTACCTGCGAAAACCGGAGCTGTACCCTCACGAATGAGCCAGAGACCGCGCACGATCATTCCTTCCCCTTTCCTATCCTCTCCCTCTTACACCACCACGAACTGCACCACCACAAAATTGCAAATATACTCCGTATACTCTCGTCAGGTACAGCTTCAACTCTTCTAAACGATGTAGCAACTACAACTGCATGTGAACGGTTATGTAGTACGTACTGTACTCCGTAACATTGCCACATCCTCATGTCGCTATGCTAAGTTCCCATTTTCTTACATCGCAAGCTGCGTTGCATTGTGTCTGTCATCCTTTAGATGTATTTGTATATGTACGGTACACTTTTTAAGTACAAGTAATCCGAAAATTTTCTAATCTGAACAGACCACACCTCCAATTAGTTCGGAATACCGGGGTTTTACTGTATTACAAAAGCGTAAAAACCGGTAATACAAAGCAGCAACAAAAATCGCATTATGCAAAAGAGAAATGGCTTTGAACCAGATCTGGCGTGAATTGTCGGAGGCCCGGGGCTTGGGAAGTTGCGCAACCGCGGTCGGTCAGACGCATCTCCCGTGGACCTAACCAGGAGCTGTGAACCAAGCACTGGCGGCTGGCGCCCCAACAGACTGGAGGTTGCACCTCCATTGAATGATGGAAATGTAATCTTCAAAATTCAAAATACGAACATACAGGTAAAAATGTACCTAATTCAAATCAATTAAAACTAAGTGAAATAATAGTCTATATTGAAACACTACTTACATAATTTTTACGTTGGCTTATACACCTCCCACGCACGTGGTTTTGACTTTCATTTACACTGGACACTTAAATTCGACTCCAGTACATAGCAACAAGCTTTATTGCTTCGACATCTTTCACACAAATAGAATTATTTTATTTCGAAAACTTCACTACCCTGGTATATTTGGCAATAATGAACAATCTTCGACACACATTCGTGTTCACAAGAACGTTCGCAAACCGCTGGCCAGCTGCAGACACACAGAAACTTCAATCCAGAACGGCCACATTTACAGAAAGAACTCAAGTGTACGTTTTGAATCAACAAACCTAATATCAAATGAAAACAAATTCTCCAAATATCATAAACGATGCATTGAGTATCGCGAATAATTGACTGAACTTTCAATAACAAACGAAAATCATAAGACTACGTTGCAGTGAGACGAATTCAGAATATGGGTAATCCCCTGATATTCCCTCCGTCGCCGCGCAGCGCGACAGCGCCACTAGGGTTGCCCAACCAAAAAGTTGTATATTCCTCTTGTTAAACCGAAGGGTCAAAGAGTAAAACAGTAAATCCATTCACAAAACCAAGTGCCAAGAGAGTGGTGCAATTCCTGGCAAGGCACCAGACACCGGAGAGAGCGCCAGTTGGACGCTCTTTGGTTTCGAAATGATTTCATATACATCGATATTGCTGCAATATCTTGAAAATTGAATGTCGTTAAAAGGAAAATGTATATTCCTAAGATATTATGAGATCTTTTTCATTTTCTGGGGGTTGTGCAAGCGTGCAACGTAAGCACGAGTCGCCACTGGAACCAACAGGCGCCCGCTACGCGAGAGGTCAGACGGGAAACTAAAAAGAAATTTCGCTCTCCGAACAGCCTTCTCTGGCCCGGCCGTTTTCACTTCGGGAAACGCTTCAAAGTTGTTACGGCTGCAAAAGCACGAAGGAGGTCGTTAGCCATATTTGAAATGTTCCGAACCCAAATAATTGCAATTAAAATGTGAAAAAACAAAGTTTTTTCATATTTCCCTTAAAAATATTTGTTTCATAGAACCAATGGCTAGAAAAATAATTAAATAAAATAGCAATAATACAATGAGTATAAAACTTAATATTTTGCAAATTATTCCTTAAAACCTCTTCATTTCATTGCATTATTATGTGAAACTTGAATGTTGCTTAAAAATGTTTGGCGTGAATAAACCTTTGGTATTATTTTAAATACCGGAAAAAAGCTTGGTGTGACGGCTGAAATGAATCAATACACTAAAAGTCATACAATGATTTTTTTAATAAAAGTACAAAAGCACTCAATTTCAAAAAAAAAATATACCGTGGGTCGCGATTCGTACCTACTTCACAATAACTTGCACCATATACCCAATGTTCTCGTATTCTACAACACGCACAGGGGCACCAGAATGCAAGGGAATAACAGAAAGTTTTCACAGAAGGAGAAGCGGAGAGTGAATAAATAGTGCGAACTTTAAAAACAATCTCATCCATTGTCTACTAGAGAAAAGAGAACATTCTCCTTTTGCAGAGTATCGCTCGTTGCTCGGAGAAATTATTAATTCATACGAAATGAAGTAAATTATTATCTGTCAAAGCATTTATTCTCACCAATTGCTCATGCTCAAGAGAAAATTTTTCGATCAAGTGTTTATTGTTAGCTTAATTCACTGTAGCACGTTTTGTGTCTGTGCCTAATAGTCGTAGCGCAAACTTTTTGGGGATCAACTCAGGAGAAGGTGATTCTCGCCCCCAGACGCAAAAAAGCGCACCTTGCCGTCTCGCCGCAGCACATTCCAGAATTTACTGACGCGACGGGCGGCGCAGTGCAAGGCTTCTGCAGAGACCGGTTTCTGGGCGGCAGCACGTGGCAGAATCAAAACAAACGCCCGCCCTCACGCCCTCCCCACCCCCGCCCCCGCGCCCGCCCCTCCCTCGCCCTCGCCCTCGCCCTCGCCCTCGCCCTCGCCCTCGCGCCCGCCCTCGCGCCCGCCCTCGCCCCGCCCTGCCCACCTGCACCACGCCCCTGCCCACGCCCTGCCCACGCCCTGCCCACGCCCTGCCCACGCCCTGCCCACGCCCTGCCCACGCCCTCGCGGCCGCCCACCCTCGCGCCCGCCCCAAAGATATTGGAGAGTATTACCTAGATATACGTGTAGCGCTAGAATAGCGTTACAAATTGAAGGGCGCCATATTGTAGGCAAATAGTTCCCTGGCAGGTGCGTGTTGTGTCCATACGCGACCAGTTGTGGGTATTTCTCATGTAAATTATTACTTTGCAGTGCCTTTGTCTTGTTTTACGAAGGCTAATTTATGCATCAATAAAAATATGTAATGAGACCTTCATGGTTCTGTGACCTGAAGGCCAAAATAAAGCAGCATGAGGGTTACGAGAAACAAACTTCTCAATCCTGAGGCCCGCCAACCCCGCCCCCGCCCTCGCCCCTGCCCGCCCTGCCCGCCCTGCCCTCGCCATTGCGCCTGCTCTCCTAGCCCTCCCCGCGAAGTAAAAATTGCCAGATTTTTGCATGAAAACTACATTAGTTTCCTCCAAAAGTTTTCTAGTATAAATGAGCGGGATTGTTGGGACATTGGTGCACTTTCAACTAACAGCAATATTATTGTAAAATTGTATTTTCAGATATCTGATAAATTTCTGAAACATATACTTTTACGAAAGAGAAAACAAGATTTTCCATTATTTGAAAAAGATAGACAATAGTATATTTTAACTTCCTCCTAATTACCGAAAATATGACTTTTTCAATTTCCCGCTAAGAAATTTACTACTACCGCCCGCCATCTAAATTAGGTGCTTGCGTGAGTGACTTCTATTAGCGTTGATTATGTCATAAGACGAAATACTCTTATGCACAGAGTGCACCGCGATGAGATCAAAGTCAATGTAGTCACAGACTGGTCTGACTCAACAGTATCAGGTCATTCTTTGCGCTGTGAAAACGGAAAGAAGGAAGGAAGAAATAAACGCGAATTTTTCATAAGGTACAAATTTATAAAAACAAATGAACATTGCATGTGTTATCTTGCCGTGATGTAATTTGCATCACCGAATGAAGTCTTTTTTTCTATGAGTGAATTTGCTGTCTAATCAAAAAATCTGTTTTATTTTTTTACTGTCGGACTGCTCTAGAAACGGTTCTTACAAAATTTCTATTAGGCTTTTTTCGTCTTGCTTAGAAGTATTTTCAAAATATTAGGAATGTTAGGAAGTGACCTATTTGATTTTGGAAGTAGTTTCTTATATGAGTAGTTTTTAATCATAATTCTTCACTCTTGTAACATTATAACTAGGTCGGCAGAAAGATTTGTATCAAGGACTAATTATTGTGAAGTTACTATTAGTAGTGGAGTAATTTTGAAGGGCTGATCTCACTTGTATAGAAATAGATTGTGGATAATGGATTACGACCACTTATGCTTTATAACTGAGTTTTCGCGTGGTTGGAAAAGGAAACGAGATTCGTAAGTGTCCTAATGTACAGCCACTTTGTTATGTATATTTTTTATGGCGACGATTTGTTTGTATCCCCGTGCACTTCTTTTTTTTTATGTATAGTGCGGATTCGCTTTGCCGGTGAAATCCAGTGATTTCACGACCTGGCACGTTGAGTTGTGTGTGTTGTTTTCCAATTCGATTCTTAACGACTTTCTTTGCCAACTGCTTTGACTCGTGGTCTGGGTAACCGCTACCACTGTCGCTTTTAGCACGGCGCGGCCTGCTAACTCGTTAGAAAGTATCCGGAACAGGGGGCGTATATTGCCATCCGGTGAAGAGGAAGTCGGCGTCAGTGAACGAGTGAATGAGTATTGATCCCGGGCATTTCAACTACGTAGGTCATTAGTCCCGTAAGTACAGCGCATGTTACATCCTGGGAAGTGTCAAGGTTCCGACCCCATCGGAAGGTTCCAACGCCGAACTATACTTTAACTATTAAGCGAGTTCAAGTATCCCCCTGCAACTTACAAGTATCCCCCCCTGCGTGGCACCACCCAATGTGGTACAAGGTGTAACCTCCCGAATGGTGCCCCGTTTTGTGGGGTAGGAATGTTTCACGGAAGTGTATGTATAAGTAGAGAGAAGTAGTAGTTGAGGAAGGAAAGATCGCGCGCTGTCCATGGCATGATATTCACCCCATTTCTCCGATATTCGCCTGATATGAATCGGATAAACAACGAAAAATTACTGAACAGAGCAGCCGGGCGCTAGAATTTTCCCTCTAAACAGTGGTAGAATTCAAACAAGTTGTTGCTAGGGTCGCAAATCCAACACCGTCGATTCTGGAACCCTAGTACCTCCTGTTTCGGCGACAGTAAGCTCACGGGGTCAGCGTAGGGCCTGATATGTGTGCGTGGATATGGAGCGCAGCTTCTTGAATTCTGAGATCTAGCGTTGATGGGAACGGGCAGGACCAGGCTTCGAACTAAGGCATGGCTTTACTCGAATGATCGTAGATGGTTTCCCATCTACGAAACTAAGAATTTCCACAGTCCACAGCGTGAGCGACAAACGCGAAAGTACGTGTGACAAATACATCATTAAATAGTAGATAAGACAATTATCTGTACGAAATTATAAAATTATAAGTCAAATTATTAATTCGAGTAAAACACATCTCACACAACTGCACATTTGTGTGAACTCTGACATAAAATGTAACGCGGCGCACGGGTTGACGTGCTGTAAACATGTGATTGCAAACACGAAAATCGAGAGGACTTTTGGCAATGTGTGATCACATATTAATTAATTTATTTATTCCAATTGTGAAGAGTTCATGGTGGGGTTTGAATATCCACCGTTCATAGTAGTTTGAGGTAGAAAGTTTGTGGAAAGACAGGAATCGTATCAATGAGTTCGCGTTTCCATTTCTGATTCATCGTCCGTCTGTTTCATGGTTATCGCCTTTGTTTTAAAAAATCGTTCCAATTCTTTACAAATGTTCGATTTTTTATACATCTCCTTTTATTATGACACCTGTTTTAAGCAATCGCTAATGGTTCTGGAGAAAAATGACCCATAATTAGTTCATGTGTCAGTTTAATGATGGTTGTCCGAAAGACAAGCGGAATAGATTCTAACTTTGCTCTTTGTAAAGAAGTAAAATGAGTATTAACACCCTTATAATTACAGATAAATTACAAAACAAATTAGTTGTTTTTTTTCGCATGCGCACTTAAACAACTCGTTTACTCAATATTTCAATTTCCACTATGCCCTCTTTTCCTTTTAATTATGTTTCCTCCAATTCCTGGACTAAATTTTTTTACTAGACTTCGAGGACACGAATCACGTTCCGGGGAACATTCAAAGCTTTATTGAATTCGCTTATTATTTTCTGAAACCTAAATAATTTAATCTGTGAGTTCAGCGACTCTAGCTAGTATCTCTGTGTAAGAAATCTGACCGCGCGTTTCTATGCCGCAAGCGTCAGATGTGACCGTCAGTTGTAAACCTTTAATTGAGGAACTTAATTGTGACCGTCAATTTTTGGTTAATCGAAATGTGTGCTCACTGACCGCGGGGCCAGATAAGGTGATATTTTACTTGTCTTGCTGAAATACCAATCGGTTACACGAAAAAGATTATTAATGGAAGTTACCATTTTGGCAGGTTTCATTGTACTTCTCTTAAGTAGATCAGAATTTTTTGGCATTACTGCACTTATTGAAGCGTTCTTGACTTCTCATGCTAAATTGGAAATTTGTGTACTTTCGTTTTTTGTATTAAATACTGACTTTTTAATATCGGGTTGTATAAGAGTAACAATTGAGTGTTGGTGAATTAAAGCTTCACTGCGAACCTCAATGAGAGTGCCGTGTCTCCCTCTTTCGCTAGACCGGGAGCGGTGCCTCATTGCATCAGCTGATGTCACTGTAGTGCCTCTGAACGGGAGGTCCTAGGTTCGAGTCCCGACGCGGCAGGATTTTCGATACTAGTTTTTCAGCTAGTTCTGTCTGGAGAAGAATTCTAGCGACCAACTGTTCTGATCGGTAGTTTTCCGTAGTTTCTCCTATCAATACCAGGCGAATACCGGAGCAGTACCGTAACAAACGGGCCACGGACCACGCGCGATCATTCCTTCCTCTTCCTTGTCCTATCCTCACCTCTTACACACACACACATAAACATGCACTACACTAGCACACATGCCGGGAGACCGGTCGGGAGCTTAGAGCTTGTTCCGGCTGGGGCAGTGCTCCGCTGTGGGATAGTTCTGGTTGGGAAAACCCCGCTAGTGGACAGTACGTCGGCGCCGGATCCCGCCATCCAGTGGGGGAAGATCACCGCCACCTCCCAATGTACTACACTTACGGGACTAATTACCTCAGTAGTTGACGCACCCAGAATCACTAACAATCAATCGTCCGCCAGCGCTGCGGTGCCTCCTGGGAGCATTTCCACCATGCCTGGGAGGCGGCGCTGCACCGGAAGTCGGGCTTCCTTTTCACCCGTGCGCCGCCGCGCTGCACTGAGTCCCTAAATAGAGTAGCGCGTTCCATTGTTCCACCGATCCCGCCATTTTTTCCAGTTGCCAGGAGAATCGGAACTCTGGAGTATTCATGTTGAGAACGATGAATCTATCCCGCATCATTATTAATAACCCTAAAAATCCCCATAACGTCATGAATTTCTATATTTTTTCTTCAGCTCCTGATTGCTGCCAGACCTGGTCTTTGGTTACGGATATTAAATGGCTACGGTTGCACTACTCTCTGCATCTAGAGTTTGTCCCGTGTCCAACGGGAACGGTGCGGTGTGCTTTGCCGGGCAAAATTATGTATTTTCTAAGGCGGTTGGATTATGAAAACATTTTCATGAATAGGCAGTTTAGTTGAAATGTTCAGTTAATTTAATAACGGATGGAATAAAGTGAAAATGATGAAAGGTTATTACTCAGTATTTAATTAAGAAGGGGAGATATGTAGTAAAATATTTAAAAATATCATTTTGCTTTCTAATTCCTGATTAGAAGTAAAAATGTATTTTGAAAGAGTATTTCAAAATATCGGTTTCTGAAAACGTGAAAAAGTTCTAAATTCAATGGCAATACTGAGGCAACTAAAGAGAGTTTTCATGCCAAGGAAAAAATAGTGGTGCTATAAATGACACAGGCTTTCTCATACTAACTACTTTCGTATTCTCTTGCTTCAAAGTTAGCTTTTCGGTTCCCCCCACCCCGTCTTCTCAGCTACCATCTGTCGGCATGTAAAATGCGTTGTTTTATGTTTACATTTTCTCAGTTTTTTTCTTTTTTTTCTCAGTTTTTCACAGCAGGTACCTTTTGTTCGTACAGTAACATTTGGGAAATATAATGATACAGAAAATTTAGTTAGAATAAATATTGGTTTAATTCTCAATGGTATTGAATTTTTGAATGTATACGAGTATATACACCAAAAGAAAACGTGACAATTAGACAAAACAGAAAAATATATTAACAAAAACATGTCACATTTCTTTGAACCATTTCTGTGTGGACACGAATCAGAAATAACAAAAACACTTGTAATAAACATTGAAAAAAGTTCAAAAATTTAATATACCAAGTCCTTATACTTAGTTGAATATCCCTTAGCCTTGATAACTGCTTTGCACCTTCGCTGCATTGAATTAACAAGGTCTAGAAACTCCGGACTAATTTTTTCACTTTCCAAAACAATTTTCTTTCGTCCTTTTTCGACGTAATATTTATTTCTTGTTCTGTCTTTCCATAATGCTTTTATGTTCGATGACTCAAATCACGGATTGTGAAAGAGTATGCAACTGTTTGGGTACGTTCCAAATTAGCCATTCCTTGTGCAGTGTTCCATATGTTGGCTGTTGTAATCTTTCGGAAAGATATAATCGGATGCCGTTTCTAATTTATGTACACTTTGTTTTCAAAAATGATTATAAACTCTTTTGCCCATTATACCATCGATAAAAATGTAAGTTTCCCACACCGTTCGAGGGCATACAGTCCCAAAGCAAATTGATCCGCCTCCTTGTTTTACTATAGGCATGGTATTAGCCACGTTATTATCTGTGTTGACCTTTGTCCATACCCTAAAGACACTATAAAAATCCGAAATTATTAATTTTCATTTCGTCAGACCAAAGAACAGAATTCCAGAATTCCTGATCTTTATCGTACTCTTTTCCCAAACTTGAGTATCAGAGCTTGGTTATTCTTACTTACAAACGAAATCTTCCTGAGAATTCTTCCATGAAATCCATTGCTAGAGTCTCCGGCGGAGAGTGGAATGACTCACTTCTTTATCTGTGGCACGTTTCACCAAAATGCGCAATTTTGGTACACTTAATTTTGGATGTGAATTGATTTACCTTACAGCAAGGCGGTCTTCCCTCGCGTCCAACCTTATCTTCTTGCTTCTCCGAAGCAAACTGTTTGTGGAACCGCTATGTTTATGTTTGTTAAGAACCTGTTGCACCGTTGAATGTTTTATTTACCATTTGTTCTGATGAATTACCTTTGAGGGTTAGACTAACGATTACTTCTTTCAAACAAGTACTGAATTCTGTCCGCTTACACATATTCTAGGAGATGAAAAATAATAGCATTTTAGGGCATGCAATACCTTCCTTGTACATAAAGGAAGCGTAACTAATTTTTTTAAGTATATCAGTACCGAAGAACGAAAATCAGTATTTATTGGAAAAGGATATCAGGTGTACGAATAGAAATGGTACATACTGTGTATGGGCACGTAACCGCTCATGTGTTTGGCACACTTAATCCTGCATTGCCATTGGATCCAACATTCTCAATTTTCACATTTTACTCTAATGTGGTATTAGAAAGCAAAATGATTTTTTAAAATATATAACTAAATACCTCCCTTCTTGTTAATTAAATACTGGTAATAATTTTCATTTTCACTTATTCCTTCAGTATTAAATTAACTGAACATTTAAACTAAAGTCTATTCATGAAAAAGTTTTCGTAGTTCCAACCGCTTAGAAAATACTTAATTTTTTAGAAAATAAGTTATTTTCAAATTTAGGACTACATTTTTTCAACAAAGTTTTATGAAAAAAATTATTTTTATTCTGCGAATAAAAAAAATTATCTACATCTTTTTATAATAAAATATTGAAATTGAAATATTTTCAAAATTTCTAAGCATTGAGTCATCGAAAATTTAAAATGAATTTTTTCTTTATGTAGAAGAGCAGGGGTTACCCTAGAGCCTCTTCTATGAGCGATCTTTTCACTCTATTTGAGCAAAAAATTAAAGTAATATTTTTAAACTGAACTTGAGAAACCCTTATTTCTTGTTAATTGTCACAATTTCACTCAAAATTATGCGAACACAATTTTTTAAAATTGTACATGACCTTATTCAAAGATCTAATTTCAAATAACAGATTTATTATGAATAAATATTTTATCTCTAATGATGAAGATTAGGAAAAAAAAAATTAACTCGTGTAATTTCAAAAATTCCGAGATTTTAAGAAAATAAGTTCATAAGCATCTTTTCTTTAATTACTTTCTTAATAATTTGCTGTTTTCGAGAAAAAATTAATGCGTCGTTTTACTTTAATTTTCAAGGACAAGAGCTGGAAGGAGAGGGAGACATTGTCATCCAATCGGTGGCTCTAATACCAAAAATTTAAATCATAACAAAGCTCCCGATTAGATGAGTTTCCCCCTCTTCATGCAGCTCGTGGTCTTGAGGCGCTACGTTAAATAAATCGGAGTATAGCCAGATTAATCGGGAAACATCAGTTTTGGCGGAAATCCTCTGTAAGGTGTATGAGCTATAATATTTACTATCTACAGATTGAGAAAAAAACAACTTTTTTGGTGCCAAGATCCCAAAAACTTTTTCGGTGATGTGACTACACTGCATATTGACAAAGTAACTTACTACGCGTACATTTAGGAGCAAGAAAAATCCATTTTAGGTATCCAAGATCCACAAAATGGGTTTTTCTGTCGAAAACTCGGGGGGCGTGTCTTGCCCGTTAGCGACACCCATGCCTTTAATTTCATAATATTTTAATTTAATCACCTTTAATTTCTTCATTTCCTTTATTACATTTACGTTTCACGAATGGCAATGAACAATCGTTGTCTCCATTAATTCAGCAGGAAACAACGACTGCGACGGTGACGGGATATCAACCCTGCATAGGTTTCCATCTTTCGAAACTTCCGAGTGAGGTCGAGAATAGAGGGCAAAGCAGTGCATTTGCATGGCAAATCTGAGAGGTTGTCGGAGCCCGACATTGTGTCGTGGGGCTGACAGCTGTGAATATTCCTCTGGCGCAGGCTGCCGTACTGATATTGGATATGACGCGGGCGGTCGTGCAGTGCTGCGTGGGCGACGCGTGGGAGATCCCCGCCAGAGGCGGCCCCAGCGGCGCGCAGTGGGACACACGAGCGCGGAATGTGGTCGGCCCGCTGGCCGAGATCGCTGAGGCAGTAGTGCCGCGATCTAGGGATTGAAATCGTCCAGAAATTGGTTTTGCCTGCGTCAGTAATTCATTTCATTGGTTTTATTGAGTGCTTTCTTACGCGAAATGTAATCTTTTTCATCGAGAATTCCTGTCGAATAGATACGAAGTCAATGTTTTTGAGACGACGTTCACGGTTGTCGTCACTCTCTCCTCTTTGGACATCGAGTGCGAAGATTCCACGCCCAAATTCTGCAGGCAGATCTAGTGTAAGATAGAATAAGGTTGTGTAGGAAGTTGGGAGAAAGTTGGCGAAGAAAAACAGATAGAAGAAATTGGGCTATTTTGATAAAAAAAACTATGAGTGCGGATCCGGTGGCCGAGATCGCTGAGGCAGTAGTATCGTAGCGATCTCGGACCGAAGGGTCGCGGTTTCGAGTTCCGCCTCGGGCATGGTTCTATTTGTGTTCGTCCTTTCACCCCTTATCATCACCATTTCGTTTCATCTTCATAGTTACCATAACGTTAACTCCAATAGTGGTCGCTAATGACCTAGATGTTGATACGACCTTAAATAACCAGAAAAAAATATAGTAAAGCCAACTCGTGGCTAACAGCGAAAATTGCTTGCATTTTACGAAGGAGGTCCGGGTTCGATTTCCGGTCAATCTTCTGTGTAATTTGTTCCGACAAAGCGTGCTTGACTGTTTCACAGGAACTAGTCCAACCCCTGTGAAGTGTCCTAAACCCCTTTCCCAATTCTGGCCGCTAGGTAGTGATGCAGGAGCGCGTGTAAAGAGACGCGTACGCGGAGATGCTACCTGGCGATCCTCGTGACAACTCCCTACTCTCACACACACCCTTAACGTTAAATCAATAATGTGGCCGCTAATGACCTTGTAGTTAATGCGACCTTATTTTTTTTAAAGTTCTAGAGTGTGAAACGTTTGATGGTTTTATGCGAATATCCTACGCGATCATGTCTCATCACATCACGCCGCTAGAAATTTCAGTCATTACTGTTATCGTACTGTTTATCGCGCGCACTTTGGCATTGCTGTAAATGTAGTCCGGTGTTTTTAGAATGTCTTTAGTTTGTCTTAAGAATAGTCTCTTTGTCTTGGATAGTTTGAGTTTGTTTTTAATTTAATTGTACATGGATTAGCAAAAGAATTAAGTCCTCAAGAGTAACACCACCAACAAAGAAATAACATTTAAATTAGGAACCTTTTTTGAAACATGGACCATATTATTATTTGGGTGTCAAGCGATGTTAAACTTCCATTTTTGTTTCTCCTTAGTCAGAAGTGCTCCAAAAACAGAAAGTATTGTTTTTCCTTGCTCCTGTCATTATTGGAATTAAATTTTACGCAAGGAGTGAAAAACAGAAATAACTGGAAATAGTTTGTCATTCACTGCGCTTTTAAGCTCATACCAAGAATAAAACCATTCTTATCAAATGGAAGGAACTCCCGTACAATAAGAATATCGTGACTAGTTTTGGGATGAGAGATACGGTAAAAAATTTGTTTCTTGGCTGAAAAATTCGAGAAACAAATAGTGCTTCAGAAAATATTGGTTACTTAAAGCAAAAGCTAGGTACGTCATCTGAAGACACAATTTAAATTCTTATGGAAGAAAGCTTGCATAAGAAATGAAAATTTTGAAAATTGTGAGTTTTGGTTCGATTTTTACGTTTCGTTATTCCAGTGATCTGGGAATAAAACCGGTCGGCCGGAAATTTCCTGGCCTGCTCCAATCTACATAGACCTGGTGTCTGTATATTGATGAAATGTATTTTCATGTATGCTTGTAGAAATTGCTGACTTAAATAGTATTAATGAGACGTTTAATGGCAAAAACCGCCCCTCTCCAAAAACTACAAAAGCAAGTTTTGAACTATGTTCCCTATCCTCTCCATGTCGAATCATGGCAATGGTTTGACTAGCAAAAAAATCTGGAATTTGTCCTACGAAAATTAGGTTAGTGAGAAAATACGCCTTCTTTGTTTTATACACTGTTTGGTTCCATTGGGCTTGTTAAATGAAGGTATTCTCCTTCCACGCTACGGGAAAAGTGAAGGTTTTAATGAATCTCATTGATACCTGCCCTCACCCTACAACATTAACTCAAATTTTGAGGAGGGTGCATCTAAACATTTAATATTTTCGTAGTTTAAACTTTTAGTTTATTAATTAGCTCAGTTTTCTCAAATAGGTATTGTTTAACCTTTTTAAGTTTAGATGTTAAAATATAATTTCAGTTACATATTGGTTTTTTTACTCCGCAGCTTAATGTAATTGTAATGTAATTTAATTGTAGGTTATTATAATGCCGAAATAAAACAGTTTTGTTCTACAAAGGTGATTATTCTTATTGCAAAACTGGTCATTTCCGGGATTGAAATAGAAATATTTCAAATAAATTACTTTACTTAAACATTACTACCTCCTCACATTTACTTAACCTCTTGTTAACAAATGATTAGGATAACGTAAGTCGTAATAAAGTCATTTGTTTAGATGAGATACGTTCTTTGTCTTTCGGTTTATGGTTGAGTTTTTTAAAGATTGAAAAATTTTGACTAGTTGGAGATGACCAGTTTTGCTACTAATCAAATGCTGATATCAGTACATTTTTACGGTAGGTAACGTTTTTAATTTGTGCCTTTTTAATTCATTGATTTTTAGACATTTTCATGTACTCATTTTTCCTGTTTTGTGATTATAAGTATTGTTCTGGTAGTAAGTAATCATATTTTCCAGCATTAAACACTCATTACTTTTTTCACACGGGAAATTCGATAACATCGTATGAAATTTTCAATCAGTTGGTTATGGTTGTTAAAAACTACGCATGTATTAAAAACAAAGATGAAACAATAGCCCCAAAACATGTATTTTGTGGTTATGTTCATGGAGGAAAATGGTGACACCTTTGCGGCATGTGTTGACTATTTAAATATACATCATTTCATGAGAAAATAGTTTAGTTCAAAATTTTAAAATAATTCTCGAACAATTATCATGAAGTGAGATCGGGAGTATGCCGTCGTTTTATGTCAGATTTAAGTTTTAGGTCATCGTATCACTTTAAAGTTATTATTAAAAAAACAAGTTACATAAAACCGTGAGAAGATGAAATAACTGAACATTTTCCGCCCTACTTGGTGCAGTAAATGTAAATAACATTGCGATACCAAATCTCTTTCTAACGAACGAAAAGTAATCGGTCTCTAACCATAACATATTGTTTATCAGTTTTTCGACGTTCACATATCTCATGCGAAGCAGAATGCATTCTATTTTTGTTGTTAGATAGTAATCTCCAAAATATGGTAGGTGAAAATTACTAAGAAGTAGCATGATTATAAGCCAATGACGGTAATTATTAGTAAGTTAAAAGTAATATAACATAAACGCCTAGCAATTAACATTATAAAATTAAAGCAACACTTAAAACGTATGGCGTATTCTTATTTTAACTTCTTCCAAGCTCTTTCTCTCTCTTTTGGTCATATTGTTTCTTGCATACTCATTTCTGTAGTAGTTGTTTGTGTGAAACCATGTGAAACATTCGAATGATCACCGTTTGACCAAGACCAACCAGTACATTCCATAGACCTTGATGAAAAGACAAACTGGTCCAATCTTTGTATATTTTCAGCTTCTCCCATATTGACTTCAGTTTTAATAAAATATCTTGTAAACCATTTATAGAGTTTACCCTTTCCGATGAGCAACACACTGACATTACTAAAGTTAGAAAAATGATCTACCAAATTGTTCACATACCTCCATCTGTGACATTTCAAATCGTGACAAATTGCTTCCCTCGCACGTAAAGAACCTTGAATTTTTTTCAGCAGATAAGCGTAGCTAATTAAAAATCGCGCTCACATTTAGATTAGTGTTTATTTTAAAACTGATGAATGTTGATGAGTAGACAATAGCATTTATTTTATAGGAAACATTGCCTTCCTTCACAACTAGCAGTAAGGGTTGAAGAGTTTAATATAGTGAGAGGGTTTAATATAATCAAAATGAAATTGTTCACAAGCTCTTCTTCACAACAGTTAAACCGATTATCACAATTTTTTAAAATTTCCTTATTATCATCATCGGAAAGCTGCCTGTGAGCTAATTTATCATGCGGATACATTAGGCTTCAAATTTTTAGACAACCAAACGTTTCTTTTGTCACTCAAGTCATTCATTATACAAATTTACGTGTGCAAAGTTTTGGGAATAAGTTTTACCATATTCAAGCTAAAACCTCTTAGATGAAAATATACAGCTAATGAAAATGTACACTTTATCTTATCTGATTTCCCCAACTGAACACAGGATAATCGATTACACAAAACTAAAACGACAGAAGTAAATGCCTTAAATGGTTTTTTAAGTGCTAAATCTATTTGTGAGAATAAAGTCTCGGGCTACTTTTACACTGACTCATTATTTGTGAATTTTGGAGATGTGAGAAAATCCAGATATATTGCGGAATGAGAAGGGCTGTATCCAGATTTTGCTTGAAATAAACTGATCTAGAGGTTTGTTCAATGGCGACACTATTAGACGTGCTAGTTTTCTTCAGCCCTTGGCCCACTGCCCCCTCTCTGTTACTTGAAACAGTTGAATAGCGTTTATCGCAGCAACCAGTGTTGACAACATTCCGAATACAAGTTGCGAGAAAATTAGAACCATTTGCAATGTACTTCACGCCACATCAGGCTGTGGATAGCCTGAGTACCTAGTGTCATCAGTTTAAGTATTTAAATACCTAATTGAAATGATTGAAGGCGTTGTCTTCGTCAATTATACTATTTATTTCAATAATAGCAGCTTTCGATGGCTAAGCCATCATCATCAGTTTTCTGATACAAGAAAAATATAAACAAAAGTATAATTACATAATTTAAAAACATCTTAAGAAATGAAAGGGGAAGAATTAAAGAAAGAAAGAAAGAAGGGGGTGGAGAGTTAGATCTTTCAGTAATATAGTATGATGGCTAAGCCATCGAAAGCTGCTATTATAGAAATAAATAGTATTGTTGACAATGACAACGACTTCAATCATTTCAATTATGTAAATGTTAACTATAACTCACCACTAAACCAATAATTTAAATACCTGTCGATAAATAGAAGAAATGGCGAAGTTAGGAGCTACCTAGAACTCCTTCCAAATAAGTGCGTAGCACATATCGAGAAAATTATAGCTGGAAGTGTAGGGGTCGTGTATTCGGAAAGGAGAGAAATATATTTATCAGTCATCCAAATGGTCATCTGCATGTACGGGGGCAAATCCACAATTAAGAGGATCAACACAGACAAAATCAAGGAACACTAAGGCTTCTCCAGGGACACTTGTCGAAAAGAAGTAATGTATATGAGAAATATACGGATATTTTCTGTACCTTCGTAATCCCTAAACCATCTCTTTTACTAAACCATCTCTTTTACTACGTGGACATGGAAGGGGAAGAAAAGGGTGGCTTTTGCCACATCTCCATATTTCTAGGTTCTTTGTATTTTTAAAATCTTGTTAAGGATGTTAAAATGCACCGTTATACACGTTTTAAAACTTTTAAATTACTGTCGAATGATTATCAAAAACTGAATATGTGTGAAATCATAATATTGTACAGAATAATTTGAAACATGTCCCCGTTCCATTCCGCGGAATAGTCTTATAGCAATTTTCCGAAAGGTCCACATCAGACGCCGCGTACCACAAGCCTCAACGAAGTTCGGAATAAAATTATTTCAATGTTCGTTTATTAATAACTAGCGTACCCGTGCGAGAACTTGGCACGTTAAACCCCACCCACTTCCCTATTTTTTCATTTCCATATTAAGCCTGTAGTATATATTTTTCTTCACGACCCTGTTATCCTCCGTATCTTGCTCTATATGTCTCCTTGTAATGGATAACAATACAATGCACCCTTGTCAATGCCAAAATACAAACAATTCTTATTTAACGTTATTGCCGAGCAGAGAGGTATACCCGTGTAATTCATTCGCATAAAATATCAAGTAATTAGATTAATTTCTCATAGACTTGCAGATTCTACTGGCTCTGAGAACGTGGGGTAGAATCGAGAAGCATCGAAAAGCAAAATTGTAATAGAATGTTCAAGATCTCCTCCTGTAGATTACTGTGAGAAACGCGTCTTTGAACCCCTGTGGCTTCAAAATTTTAGTTTTTAAGACCCTAAAACGTTTAGAAGTTAGATTATAGAACGAAATAGATTCAAAAACATACGGCCGAGTGTTGCGGGTTGCATTTGACATGAATATTTATATGCGTTTCTTAAACAAATCCTATATATTTTAAAATCAAAGTGCAATTCGTCACGACTCTGTAAAATTCTCTTTCTTTAGAGTCCTCATTTATAAATATTGGTTGCGTGTGAGAGTCGCAAAAGGTATGTATACTACTGAAATAATATAGGAGACGATCTTAATTACAATATTATTGCATATGTTAATAAATTAAATTGAAATATTAAGAGCCAAAGAAAGGGCACATACAGTATATACGAATAGGAAGGAACAGAGAAAAGTTAGAACAAACCTAATAGAGAATAAGAATAAAAAGTGTATATAATTATTATTTTATATAATTGTATAATATTTACATGAGATGATCGTAAATCGGTTCTAGAAAAGCAGAAATATGTACAGATTGAACGAATTAATCGAACAGTCAATATACTGATTTTGCAATGGTTCGGGAGTTCGGAAAACACTGGAGGCCATTGTCATAACTAGAGCCCGAAAGTGCATGCAATTATTTGACTTAAATAGGCAGGCAAAAAGGCATTTATTTTTACTAAAATAGGCCAGCAAAAGGCATTTATTTTTACTGTAAAATATAGTGCAAAAACGCATTTATTCTGGTTAAAGTAGGGGAGCAAAAAGGCTTGTAACCAATGAAAAATCACCATTTACGAGGAATGATTGTAGAAAATGAATAAATCAAATAATTCACATTTTTATTCTAACTCCAAAATTTACATTCGCACTTACTTCGAAGGAATCGATTTGTAATCTCTGCACATGACCGCCCGGGATGATGAATACGAATTTATTTTACTCCCAACGCTGTCTCTTCGAAATGCTATTTGAACTCCCTTTTGAATCTTGAAATAGTAGAAGTGAAAACGGACTTTTTGTTCTCGCACTTGTGTATTCACCAGCACCGAGGAGAGTACATCATATCCAGAGAGCTTTTCCTCAAAAGGGATCAAAAGCCATATTTAAGGAAGGGATTCCAGGTTAGTGAACGAAGTCTAATGGCATTAAAGAAAAAAATAAACAAATCTTCCTAGTGTCATGTTCCTTCTCATTTAGGTTTTTAACTCTACCTGACCTTTGAGCCTCTGCTTCCACAGAAAGACAAAACACAAGTTTTCGTGTTGCCCAGACTTGCAGGTGCGTTTTCAGCTTCATCGAGATTGGTGCCAGGAGAAAGCGATGAAAATAATGACAAAAAGGAAGAAAAGAATACCATTCTATAGGTCAATACATCGTTCTGTATATTTCATTAAATATTTCACTCCCGAACCACTAGATTATCTGCATTGAATCTGTGTAACCTGGGTGTTGACGCTGCAAAATAGCTTCAGTAAATTGTTTGGGAGAGCAACAGAATGATGGATTGGGTTGCTCGCAAAGCGTGCCTACCCACTTTCCAGCTTGCCACTAGGGAAAATGCTGAAAGACAATTATTCGAGAACTATTAGTTTATCTCAGCGTGATAAATATTGATGATGGAAGAAGTTTGCCAATTTGACCTTGTTGTCAATGTTTCCTTAGACGCACAGAAGATTTTCTGTTATAATTCGTGCGACATACCATTTCAGCTTGCTCTCTTACGCGCTCAAAACACCCACTGCTACCCCTAGTCAAATTTAATTTCTTCAATGCCGCCCAGAAGTGAAGTACCACGGCTTTTTACTGACGAGGCGATCTTTTGTGTATACGCACGGCTGCAAGATTCTTCAACAACCTCCCCTCGTGACGTCATACTGTCGTATATCTTCGAAATCTCAACAATGGGAACGCGTTTGCGCGCTAAACCGTCGAGTAACCGCGAAACTGTGTTCGTCCACTTTCTTTTGAAATAATGCTGTGCATCGCGCCTTCATTTGGAGGACTTTTAATTCTCGGGATGTTGACACTGAAAACTATTCAACTCTTCAATTGTTTGTCCTTCCAAAGAGTTTCCCGCGAAAGATGTTTTGTCTTTCCCAAGTCCGACGCGGGACGTTGAAAGTGCAAACTCTTTACTGTTAATTAGCGACAAGGAATTGTTATAACGATAGGTTTCAAAGTACGGCGCCAAATTTGAATCAATTTTGGCCGCCGATGTGCTAACACTGGGTTTCGATTGCTCCCTGCATAATTCGATGGTAGCATTGAAGCCGGTGGAATGTAGTTGCTCTTGGTCATTTGGTGGTCATTTGATTTGTCTAAGGTGGTCATTTGATAAATCGATAAAAATAATTGCATGAAATATGAGAGCAAAGACGGACCAAAGCACGCACTTCTATATGCCGTGAAAGGGATTGATGAACTTAGCATTTGCCAAACTACGAGTATGTAAAATTATTGGTGTATTTGTTTTCTATTCTGAACATTGTTTGTTAGTCATCTTGAAACACGTTTCGAAACACATTTCTTTTACATTTGGAGATTTCTTCAGTAAGATAAAATGTGTGTATATCTTCTATATATTTATGTCCATTCCTTTTATCTCGTTGTATTTCGTTAGCATGTTAATGATTGTTTTACAATATGCAATTCAAATACACGCATGAAGTAAAATTTGATTTTAAGTGTACAGAATATATTTAAAGTACTGAAAATAAGTTTATTATAAACTATACTATATTCATTTATATCATTTTTTTCGTGTGTAAAGTCGTTCTTAGTGATCAAAAACCACTTGACATTTTAAAAACCCGATAATGACATTCATTTGTAGTAACTGAATTTACGGACAAACTGTTGCTTGGTTCCTGTTATGATTTATAGAAATAATAAGAATCCCAATCGCTTTGGTTACGAAAATACGAATGTATTTTCTGTAAAATGAACTTGCAAAAGAAAGAACATTCCCTCGCAAAGTCGTAGCATAAATGTTGAATACAACAGTGATCTCATTCCAGTAGATAATGACTTCTCTGGGGGTGAAATGACATGAATTTAGCGTAACTGCTGCAAATGCGAAAGGTAATGTTTGTGTCATTTTACTAGTATCGACGCAAAAAAGAATCTGGGAGAAAAATACGGGTGCAATGTTGTTCTATTAAAATTTTAAAATTGAACAATTCTAGTCAAGTCCACGTTATTATTTGAGAATGATTGTGCTACAAAATATTTTGAATTCAGCAAAATAATATCACTGTTCATTTGAAATTCGAAGTGAATTTCCAGTGTTAACACTTTTGAGATTACAATCAAGCTTTACCAACAAAATTATAATTTCATATAATAAGAAAGAACAATAGTAATTGTTCATTATTTTACACCCTTGGATAGTAGTATTATTTCTTGGTAAAGAAATATTATTTCTAAATGGAACATTATTTTTTGCAAATTCTATGAAAGAATATCTGTTCTTCGTATATTTAAGGATATTTTTTCTAATGAATGTAACATTTTTGATCGTCCTAGTTTCGAAGTGTGCAGCGTGAATATTGTTATACAAGTGTTTATATAACAGTTTTAGAAGATTTCAATATGGGAAAAGAGGGATATAGGTTTACTAAGCCATAATAGAAATAAAATACTTCGCCACGTATATTAGATGGCACCCCGCCATTACGCATGAAATGACTTAAGAAAGTTGTTCCCAAACTCATCTGTTCGTATGAGAAAAATGCTTGAAATAAAATCAGGCTGTACCGAACAAAATTAAGGATTGCATTACGAAGTTCTAGCCACAAGACGGCTTGTGGCTGGAACTTCGTAATGCAATCCCTGCTGTAAGACCACCGCCTCCTGGCAACGCCCTTGACTGTGAGCCCCAAGCGACGATGTACGACGTTCAGAGGCTGGCTTCCGTGGCAACGCAGCTCAGCGGGAATATCGTGTTTCATAGGCCGCTCGTTACCAGCCTCAAGGGGGTGTCATTTTCGTGATTATTTCGCAGGGGGCCTGAACTTCATTACACTGGACAATCTTACACGCGGTTAGGGAGTTGCGATGATGAGCTGAAGATGATGTGATGCTGATGCGTGCCACACTCATTTCCGAGCGTAGGTGCCGACTAAGTTTGGCTCAGACCCAGCATTGCCGCGGTCTCTGCAGCGATTTTGACCGGAAGCCCGAGACCTGGCGGAGAAGGATTTTCGATCCTATACTTGGGTTTTTCTAACCTGGCCGATGACACTTTATCAGCTGTTACAGTGCCATCCAATCGAGAGTATAATGTCATCACGGTGAGTCACTGTGGTACGTATAAGCTTCCGATTGGACGAAACCGTTACAGCTGATCAGCAGTCTCAGTAAAGTTACAGAAACCAAGTAAAGCTGTATATCTACTCGAATTCAGCCGTTGGCTGCCGGAGAATACTAGTGGCCGGCTGCTGTGATCGGTAGTTCTTCCGATCAAGTCCTTGCGTATGCCGAAGTAGTGCTCTGACAAACCCCACACTGACATGGCCTTCGTGATCTTTTCTTCCCCTTTCCTTGTCCTATCAACTCCCCTTGTACACACAATACGCACACTTACATACTATAATACTTACATGAACATGCATTATACTACTACACATGTCGGGAGACCATTTGGGAGCCAAGATCTTGTACCGGCGGGGTGGTGCACCACTAGGGGAAGATACTGAGGGAGATATCCCCTCTCAGTCGATGTATATAGGTCGCCGCTAGACTTCATCCATTGAGGAATAATTATCCGCCTGCTCCCAGAATAAAACATTTACTACACAAACGGAGCTAATGACCATTAACGTAATTAATGGGCCCGGAAACTTAAATCAATCAATCTCATGTAATGATTATCTTCGCCATTTACAGCTTGTTTCGTAGTCGTTTGACTGGGTATGAATTTGAGTCATATGACTAGCGATTGACTCAAATTCATACCCAGTTGAACTCGGCAGGGTTGTCATCGTTGAAATATTCTTGCTTTTAGCGTTTACACTTACCTCGTTCTGAGGTGTCATACAGATCGATCAACCATTCTTTCAATTTACACTTTCCTGCCTGCAAGTTGTAGGGCACCAAAAATTAAGAGATAAAAGCGATCATGAACGAAAAACTAATTTAATGTTTAATGCACATGCGTTTTTTGTCAGCCATGCAACCTGTCATTAGATTAGACCTGTAAAATGTAGTAATCGTATGATCACTGTGAAATGCTTCCCTCTGGTGCGAATGACATGTACGTACTACACTACATTTCTTGCTTCCATTTTCGTGAGTCAACAAGTGACATTTAAGGGGACAAGGACATCCCTATGTTGTCTACGTTAATTTAATGGTTTGTAGTGATTCTCATAATATTGTCAAAACTTCTATTTTATTTTAAAGCTCTTTTTAAAATATTTAACATTTAAACCTTTGTTAATCCAAATCAGCTCAAAAATCTAAATACTCTTTTGAACAGGAATTTTATTAAATTAAGAAAAAAACACATATTTTAGTTATAATTCATTTTTATATTTAAATCGCTAACCTTTTTGGTAGGTTTGTTGGTGGTTATGACTTAGCTCACGTTGTAGATAGTTCTATAAAACAACTGGGCATGTACTACTATTTTTGTTAGAGATAAATATTCCTTAAGTTAAAAAACAAGCGTTTGAGTAAATTGAGTTCAAAGTTTTGGTGCTAAATTTTGCATCTACTTAACCACAGAGTGCATTCCTGTTCCATATTCCGAGTCATCTGGAACCTCCTCATATTTTCCTTTTCTTTTAGCTCCCTGATTCTTCTGTTTTTGTTTTAGGAGATCTTTTAATTTTTTTCGCACCTGCTTGCACGTTGTTTGGCAATACGTTGAATGATAAATTTGGTATTTCTTCCGACAGACGTTCCCTATCCTTTCACCACTACGATAGGCGTTTTATTTACACAACAATACTTTACTTTATTCTTATTCAGTAAAATTACGTATATACTACTTACAACAATACAACTGCTATAGAATTACTTGTATTTTTATTCGCAACAATACAGTAAACAAATGAAACAAGCTAGACATAAACTAATAGTGGAACCATGAACTGCAAACAATATCTCGAACTTTGCAAACGTCTAAAAACTAATAATTTTTTCCCATCCTATATGCCTCCAAGGGTTACGCCCACTTTTTATATTCCGTGACTACTGCATAGTTCCATTAAATTGTTTTTTATGTACTAAAACGTGTGTAAAACATGCATAAACTATATATCAGCGTGTTCAGGAGAAGACAAAGGATAAAATAATGCCAATTGTGGAAAAAAAAATTGTTCGTGTCTTTCTTCCCTTAAAAACATAGTGCCATTAAAAGTGCTAATAACATGGCTGAACCTAAAAATTAGTCTCTATTCATCACTCTCAACATTACTCTCTTTTCTTCGTCAACTTTCTCCCAACTTCCTACACATCATTCTTACACTAGACCTGCCTGTAGAATTTGGGCGTGGAATCTTTGCACTTATTGTCATATATACAGAGGAGAGAGAGAGACGACAACTGTGAACGCCGTCTGAAAAACATTGACTTCCTATCTATTCGACCGGAATCCTCGATGAAAAAGATTACATTTTGTGTAAGAAAGCACCCAATAAAACCAATGAAATGAATTACTGACGCAGGCAAAACAAATTTGTGAAAGATTTCAATCCCTAGATCGCATTGAGCTACCCAACAGCGAAAGCATGCGTAGATGACTTAACTGCGCATGCATAGTTTCTCTCTTGTGTCTTGCTCGCATTTTGACGGTCGTTGTGTGCAGAGATTTCCGCGTGAACACTACCTCTCCTCCCGACTGCGCTCCCTACATCTACCTTCCTACTTCATCTTCATTTATTCGGTACCGGGAGGCGTGGCTCAAGGCATCAACTGATGCACTATCTCTCACCATTAGGTCCTAGTGTGCGAGTCAGTGACAGGATTTTCGACGCTAGCTACGTAGTTAGGTCGAATTCAGCCGCTGACGAGAGGAATTCTAAGGGCTGCTCTGAACGGTAGTTTTCCGTGGATTCTCCTCTCAATACCAGGCGAATGCCGGAGCAGTACCCTAACAAACGGTCCACGGACCGCGCGCGATCTTTCCTTCCTCTTCCTTGTCCTAACCTCATCCCTTACTTTCACACACGCTTGCAGGCACTACACCACCGGACATGCCGGGAGACCAGTTGGGAGCTTAGAGTATGACCCGGCTGGGGCGGTGCCCCGCTGGTGAAAGGTACCTGGTTGGGGAAAACCTCTCTAGCCGACGTTAGGTCGGCGCCAGATCTCACCATACAGCGGGGGAACCGCCACCTTGCGAGGAACAAAACATAGTACGCTACGCTTACGGGACTAAATTATATTAGCATTTGACGACCCCGTAATCACTAATTAATCAATTATTTCATTCATTTGTATTGCGTGACCCATTCATTCCAGACTTTTCACCTATATATTTGAAACTCATTTAGGTTATTTAAATTGTTATACCAATTTTGTTTTGATTCGATTTCTTCAGGTTTCATTGTCTTGGTCGAACCAAAATTCTACGCAAGTTCTTTTCCCATACAACGAATAACTTGACCCCAGATGGAGTATACTTGCTGCTTTCTTTGTTAGGGTTCAAATTTGACTATTGAATAACACCATCAGCTTTATGACGGTGTATAGTTTCGACTTAGTGGCCTTGAAGTTTTGAAGGGTCTGCCATAACATCTATTACCTACCGCTGTTCTCTTGTTATTGTTCTGTTCTACAACTAAGACGTAATTTTCCGTAATCAGGGAGCCTAAGTACTTGGTCGCGTTTACTATTTCCACTTAGTTTAATATATTTTGGTTGGCTAACATATCTGTTTTTTCTCGTTTTTTATTTGCGCTCAATTTATTTCCAAACACATTTTTTACCTCCACAAGTCGCTTCGTCTATATCTCTGACTTCTACTAATTATCATTCGTTTGTGTCGTAATTTGTTGTTTAATAATTTGTTCTGAATAATTCAATTTAAAATAGTTCTTTTAGGATTAATATTAATATTTTGTTCCATTTTCTCCAAGGGTAGTATATTAAACAAATAGTTGGTAGTTCATCTCCTTGGTTCATTTCACGTTGAGATGTTAATTCCATTGACATTTCCTCCTAAAATTTCACACTACTTGAGTCATGAAAGGAAATTTGTAACAAACAATCTTACCATGTGAAGTGGAACTACAAATTCATATAATTCCTTAATTCGTTCAAGCTTATATTATTGATAAAAATCAGTTGATGTACTAACCACTTTCTGTTCGTATGCTTTCTCCAACACTATTTAAATGCGGTCTCCAACACTAAACACTTGATCCGTAAAGTTTCTACTTTTACTAGAGCCATACGGTACCTCGGAAGTTCTTACATTCTATTCTATTTCCTTTGTTTGTATGTATGATGTAAAACTGTCTATTGGCTACCTCTCGAGAATATTTCTTCTCTTCATAATGGACAAATTATATCATGTATATTTTACCACAAAGTTCTGGCACCTAATTTTACAAATCTGCCATTATATCACCCAATCCCGGGGCCTTATTTCTTTAGTATACTTATAATTGCTTAAGTTGCACTCCTTGTGAAATCTTGTTCCAGTCAGATCTGTTAAACGTTGTGAATTGATGGATTTCTCCCTCTCAGAAGCTGGTGAAAATGATCTGTCAAGCTACTCATTAACTTTTCTTCCGTATTCTTATCTCCACACATAAATAATTAAGTTTGTATCCACTTTAAGATTTTAATCATTTCACAGAATTTTCTGATTACATCCCTTTCATTTAATTTGTGTAAATCTTCAAAACATTCTTCTTCATATTGCGTACGTAAGACTGAGGCCTAAGGCTATGAAAGTCATTCGGAGAAAGAAAAAGCAATATGAAGAAGAAGGTGTAGATTATATTTATTGCTCTGCTGTAAATGTGTAATGGATCTGATTTATTGATGAAATTATGAAATGTTGCTCTTTATTGATTTGAATGCAATGAGAATGAATGAATATTCAGTGTATTCATGAAGCATTTTTTCCTTGTCCCACGCTGAAGAAATTTGGAAAATTTGTCCAAAATGGGAATTGCATAAATTAGATTCTGATTATTTTTTTGTTTTGGTTTTCGGAAGAGGGAGGGACATTTTTACTGTTGTTAATTGTGTCGTTAATGTATTCGTTTATCATCAAGGAATGAGAGTTACGAAAGTCCAATCAACCATGTAACTTTTGTTTAATTATTTTATTGCAATGAATCCATAGTGAGAAATATGGGAGGCGGGTCATGGACAATTTATTGCTTGTAAAGAGTAATAGTGACGAGAATTGGAAATGACATTAGCGATAATGGAAGGTACATCGTCGTCCAACAGTAAGAAAATAATGATGCTTAGAATTGAGTACTCAGGTACCTCAGATTTGTTGGACATTGGATCATAAAAAGTGTTTGTTCCTGATAATGCAGAAAGGAAATTTGTACCACTTCTGACCGATTACTAGAGCACTATTTCATCCATTCGTAACTAGAACTTCGGAAATCGCATCGGTGTATGCTGAGGACTATCTGGCCCCAAATGCTTGAGATTGGTACAAGGAATAGACCTCACCACGAGTAAACATTCTTCGGCTTTAACACATATGCCTAAACTGTTTCATAAATTGAAATAATTAGCATGTCATAAATCAATGTGTTAACTATAATTATCATGACATTATTTTACCAATCCGTAAGGACAAGGTCATTGTATCTGCAATTTCGAAGAAAATAATGTATCTGCATTCATTAGAAATTCAACGCCAGATAACCTGCACTTGCCGCGTTTTCAGCCACGCCGTGTGCTAGATTTCAAGTGGAAATATGACAAGAGCCACACAGTACAACGTGTACTGTAGGTAGACCGGTTTTAGCGCTCGTCAGAAATTGTAAGCGGTGGAAGTCTTGACGATGACAACGGGGGGATGGCAACAGGGGTAGAGTAACACATTAGCAGACTAAGAGCGTGTTTAGAGCTCCCGATAAGTAGGGGATCCCAATCATTTTGTAAATAAAATTTTGTATCCGTTCATAAATATATCAAACTATTTTACATTTACATTTTATTATTTAAATCTGAAAAGTTAGATTTCATTTTCCTAATCATTTACATTGCCGCCGATCTCATCATCACCGATAAGGAGAAGGAATTACAGCCACCATAGGATAATACATTCACTATACTAACGGGAGTAATGACCATATCAGTTGACGTGCCCGGAAACGTCAATTAGCTCCCCGAACTGGTGGAAACTCTGTCACGTTGTGCTGCAATGGCTTGACATAAATACAGGAGAAGATGAACCCAATATGATACAAAAACCGTAATGTTGTTCGTGTTCTTAACATTATTGTTAATTGCCTATAATTAACCTGCGCCCTCAACAAATTCTTAGCAATTCACCTGAATATTTGACACAGAATTGCCTACCATAAGTGCCACATCCGTACAGTTATCCATCCACGCAACGTAATGGCAAGCCACCAATGTGGATATGTGCCTAGAAAAGGGGAGGGCATGAAAGACGTAAGTCCCTTCCCTTGCCTACTCTCACTCAGAAATGGGAAGGGCACTCACCAGAAGAAGCAATCTTTCGTGCAGAGGGAAGCAATTAAAAACCACCGCTGAGATCCAGTAAAGGAGAAGGCGTTAAATGCTTCAATCCCCTCTTTTACGCTAGACCACAGAGCACGATATTCGTCATTATTTTGGAAACCTCCTACGTTTCAAATTTAATGCCTCAGTTTATAAATTAATTATAAATCTGAACCCATGAGTTCTTTTTGTGATCTTGGTAACTTTGGTATCTTATTTCTGCAGGAAGTAGATTTCATCAATATTTCAATTCTTTGACTCACAGAAGAGGTTAAGAAATGGAGACAAATGTGAATGATCATTACGAACAAATGACATCATTTGCTAATCGTTCACAAAAAAATATTTTCAATACGTACAGTTAGGAGAGTTGCTTCATTGACCACGTACGTAACAAGGCGGTCGAAAAAAATGCGCCCGGTGCTAGGATATCTCGTGGATCCTCCTTTCGATAACTGGTTTATCCCTTATCGGATTGGCCTCACCCGCCGCGACGCAGAGCGGCCGTTAGCGTAGACGAGATAAAATAGTGAAATGCGAGTGACGGAGTCGCTGTATTGATTAACGCGGCGACTGAATTTACATTGGTCATCTGAAAGGTCGTAGAGGTTCGAGGACGCTATTCATTTATATATTAGGCGTCGTCCGTAAATTACGTAACGCTAAAGATTGGGAAGGAGGTTTGAGGCAGCGTTATGCTGTGTTACACAGGGGTAGGGTGTATTCATTTAGTGTTACATAATATCGATATTTTTTTTTAGATTTTCCAACATGTGTTGAAATACTTCCTTTCTTTGAGTCTTACAATAAAACATTAAAATATTAACAAATTAATTTGTTTTAAAACATAAATTAAAGTTATTAAATTTTTACAATAAATGGAACTATTTTTAACAGATTGTTTATTGAATGTGTAAGATTATGAAGAATATATTCAAAACTGATGTGTAGTAAATTTTAGAACCAATTACGTAAACTGACGCAGGAGACCATCTCCAATACGACATCCAAGGAGGTTTGCGCAGAAATTTTCTCGCCTATGTGTCCTTCCTTCACTCAAATCTTGCCCCAAATCTTATTGTTAGGTGAAGTCAGCATCGCCAAGTAATATAGACTTTAATGAACATAAATTTTAATGTATAAGACGAATAAAATGAATTCAAATGCTTTTTACTGTGACTGTACCATAATTTATTTTCACTTCTTGCTTTTTCAAGGGGATGGGGGTGTTGTCGCAAGCCTTACGTAATTATTTAAGAGGGCTTCAAGCGCGCGTTGCGGGTGCGTTACTGTGGGGAGATGGGTATTCAAAATACTCCAAATACGCGTTACGTAATTTACGGACGGCCCCTTAAGGTTTAGTGGCCCTACAACTGTTGAGATTAATGAGGCCTATTAACGATGATCTAATAGATATATGATGGTGATAATGATGTGAAATGCCTGCCGGGGACGTGCTTTGCCACAAATTCCACATCGATTGACCGGGGATCGACTGAAGACCAGCCTCAGCGTGGGAAGGCGGGTGCTTTAGCTATTACGTCATGACTTGCTATCAATGTTTATGATAATGTTTTTGTTGTTTCGGACGTTCTGCGTCGAACGGGATAAATGACATTTGGATACAGAAGCATATGCAACTGCCTCAATCCAATGCTTTAATTGTTATTTATATAAATTTTTAGACACTTCCCAAGCATTGCCGCAGTGATGGAAATATGTTTCCATCGTGATTACTACAGTGTCCAATATATTGAGAAATGAATTTAATTCACCAGCAATTTTTATATCTCATGATATTTGTTTTCGCATGATACTCAAGCAAATTGAGAGATGAGTTCTATTTTTTTCGGACGGTCATTTATGGGAGTATTACGGAATGCTTTGCGCTCCTTGTTAGTTTTCTTGCCTTCTAAATAGTTGAGAACGCACACAAGAGGAATTCAAAACAAGAATTTTCGTTCTAGTTCGGCTAGTGGTCTGGAACACGTTTCGAACAAATCGAATGCATTTTGTAAAGGTCATAATTTATATACTTTTAATTAGTACTTTTCCGTGTGCTCATTTACGCATGAAATATTTTTTTAATCAATCGATAACGAAGAGACATCAAAGAAGTTCTCGTCTCCAAGAGAATATTAACTGTTCTCATCCGATAACTGTTCGTTTCCGTCGCTTACACAATTACTATTCTAGTAAATGGAAAGTGACACTAGTATTTCTAAAGGAATTATGTAGTACAAGACTTCATATATTTATCTGTTTGTCATGAATTTCATTATTCTGTATGGTTTTCGCTGGGAAGGAACATCGTTTGCATTGAAAAAATTGCTAAATACGAGTAGATTGTTTATTAAATTAGTGCATAAAAGAGCTTTTTCCTCTATGCTTGATAGGGAGTACAATTACTTGAAGCACCTTAAAAGCTATCTGCAAATGCAGTGTATGTAGTTTTCCTCATGAAACGGAAAACAGAATTAATTCACATATGTCATGCAAGTCAGGGTAGGTTTTTTAACAAAAATATGCAGGAACTAATATAAATTATTCATTACAGTATTTTCTTCAAAAATTACAACTCGATTGTAGGTATTTAGGAATTATCAACGTTTCTGAAATTTTCTTAACTTGTATACTTCTTTTTATATAATAGCCGAAATTATTAGTTTCATCCGGAGAATAAATAATTACGTTTATAGTAAGTAGAAAATAGCTGTACTCTAACTATTCATTTTGAGTCCATCCAGGCCATGTAAGAAGTGTAGAACCATAATAACACACGTTTTATGATAAATGAACTGCAATAGAACTTAGTCGAATTTAACTTTCAAAAACATTTGTTGTTTAAATTGTAATAAAAATGAACTTTTTAATTGTAATGTCAAATGTTGCAACAACCCTAAAAAATAGCTGTGCGCGAATATGCGCAACAGCTAGATTTTCGTATTGCATATCACAGTCGGAAACTAGTAGTGCTGTATCACAGATACCTTCTCCTGTTTTTGGTAACGGTTAGGGAAGAAGTTGCAATATTATAATATTACAACTTCTTCCCTCCAAATACTTCAGCCATCACTTTAAATCATGTTCAGTACACTGTTTATACGTGTACAAGGAATGGTTACCATTAATGCTGTATGACGCGTTACCCCTGACCGAGAGGTCCTACGAAATGAATCTGATGGTGGTAAGATTTTAGCTGGAAGCTAGGTGCAATTCAGCCGCAGTCTGGTTGAGATTTCCAGCTGCCGGCTTCTCTGATTGGTAGTTTTCCGTGGTTTCTACAATCAATACCAGGCGAATGCTAGAGCTGTTACGCACCTTACTCTCGCTTTACTTACACACATTTACTTTCACATGCACTGTTGTCGAGAGACCAGGAGGGAGCCACAGCATGTCCCGTCTGGGGCGATGCTCCGCTGGTGGAAGATACCTGGTTGGAGAAACCCACCCCGCTGCAAACCGACGTAAGTCGGCGCTGGATCTCGCTAGCCAGTAGGGAAGTCACCCGCACTACGCTTACGGGACTAATGATCTTAGCAATTGACGCGCCCGAAATCACTGGGGATTAATCGTACTTATGTACTATTTAGTCGCTAATGTTTTTCACGGAGAGGCGTTTTGAGAAAAAACGTTCGGTATTAAGCTCCCCAAACCTGTATTTTGACTATAATAGAATATATATATAACGTATGCGAGAAAAAGCATTTTCGATACAGGTTCCTTCGTTCAAAACGCGTTTTTCTGTAAAAATTACCTTTTTTTTCGACTGCATTACGTATGTTTATCTATACTTCAAATACGACAAAGTATAAAGAATGAATGTACTGTGACCTGATAAGTAGAACGAGTGTCATGTAATATCTGGAAATGTAGTCAGTTGTCAAGGAAAAGGACGCATCTCAGAAATGTGAATTAGCAAGAAAAGTTTTATCCTGTGTACAGCAGTTTCGTCCAAAATATGCATGATTACTCGTTTTGCAACAGTGCATGATTACTCGTTTTGTCTTGCGAACCATCTATGATTTTTAACTAGTAAAAATAGATCAATTTTCTAATCGTAGTTCTATAATGACGATATTTTAGATGTGCCACTTTTTTTTAGCATCGACTATATGTTGTCGCGCGATGTCACACGTGCGCTGAATGTAGTGGTGGATCAAATCGGCGACAGGGCCGTTAGCCCCTTGGAAGGTCTGGGATCAATGACGAGGGTCGCCAGTGGAATTGGAGACGTGGCCTACTGCGTGCTTTGTCATTAACATCATCTTACTCTCTTCCTCGTCTTTGTCCCCGCACCATTCGCTCCTTAATTTTTGTGCTACGGTGTCCTACTTCGCTCTGACCGTATTATTCTGTGAGAGACATCACTACGGTGGTTCCGTATTTCCCACCTAGATTTACCAGTTTTCCTGGCCTTCCTGTCCTGGACTACATGCACCATTCACCCGCTTTCCTTCCATTGTTCTTAATACGTGCACTTTCTCGTTTGTATTGCAGTCTGTGACGGAAAGCGAGTAGACCACGACCGATATCTATGTGAATAAAATTGGAGTGTTTGTTAGTGATGTCATAATAATTTCCATTTTTAATATAGTGTGTTTGTTTAGAAGATATATATTTGTGGTGCTACAAACGCACGTACTTTCTCGCATTAATAAGGGTAACGTAATAAAATCGCGGACCGATAGACGAGGTGACAAATGTTTCGCCGTAATCCAATTTCTCGGAATCAAGGTCCCACAAAACGTGAATTCTGACGACAGACCGTGTTAGATGAAGTTATTTACTATAAATTGAGAAAAGAATAATCCATATTTTCGGTTTCAGGGTTGCACAAAATTAGTTTTTCTGTCTAAAAATCGCCGTTTTTCGCTGCAGCTGCTTTACACTTTCTCTATTCTATGAATAGTAAGTAGTATCCGAAAAAGTAAAACGGTCATAAATTGTTTTTACGATTTTTGTCTGTCTTTTCGCCTATTTGTCCGGGGTAATCTCAGGAATGGCTAAACCTATTTCATTCGGTTTTTACTGAAAGGTGTGCTTTACCGGGCAAAACTTAACTACTTTTTTTCATATGATTATTTTCTCTTACGTAGAGAAAAATTCTTGTTCGTTTGTGTATATAAATCTAACTTGTTATTTAAATCATAATGAAATTATGTATACGTGAACTAAACTTCAAAACAATAGAAAAGTTTCTCTCAGGACGAGAATTCGTAAAATTACTCCTATTTCTATTTCCTACCCCTTAAAAATAAATGTATGAGTACACTTTCAGTTTTTCTCAAACATTTCAAAATCGTTGAGGTAATTCGTCAAAATAATATTTTTAAAGCCCATAAAATATACTTCTAAAAGCTTTTTTGATTCATTCAAAGAAAGCAATTCTGCTGTGAGTAATTAAATTTCAGGATTGCTACTGGAAGTTTCTGGGAGAGTGCAAAATGCACCTTTTTACATCTGCACGTATCTCCCTTGGTGTTAGCAACGATAATAGTGGCAAACACGGTAGGTCGGGGCGTGGGTGACGGCGAAAGGGAGGGGGGGGTGATTGATTGAGTTTGAGATCCCTTCAACGGCTAAGAGGGGGGTGACGAGCTGCGAGTTTGGGCTGGGCAGGGTATGATAGGACAGGGGTAATCTCAGACTGGGTAGGTGAGGGTGGGAGTGAGGTGAAGAAGAGATGTGGCAGTAGAGACCATATCATGATCAGGACAGCATAAGGCGGCAGTACACTGTACATAGAATTTATTCTTTTTTATGTGTAATAGATTGTGGTTTATAAATAACCGTGCAATGCAGGGTGCTTGAGCTGGTATACGTAATATATTGTGCCGATTTTGTTTTCGCCCTTTGAATTTTTTAAGAAGACACGTATCGACTACATTTTTGAAGCGCCGAGGTTGTTTTGACGGCTCAGACGGTTGATGTAATGCTGACGTTAAATGGAAGATGAACCTGAGTTCGGCATGGGCTCACCTTCTTTTCGTGTTGGAAACATTTTTGCGGGTTCAAGTAGTATTATAATATTGAACTATTACAAATAATGCGAAAAAGTAAGTAGCTTTGTAGCACCACTACTTTGAAATTGTCATGATTTCACTCAAAATTTGTGAAAATTAATCATAATTTCAAAAATTTGTTCCTGGCAGTATTTAAATATATAATTTTGAAGAACTGATTTCTTATCAAAGTAATTTCTATCTTAAATAATGTAGGAGTGGATCCTAAACATTGGGTCTACAACTTTTGCAGTTTTCGAATTTTTAGAGGTTTTAGTGAATATTGGCATACGCCTTTTCTATCGGCGTGGTTTGCACTATTTTAGCGAGAAAAAAAATATTACCGAAAAACTTTGAAGCCATTTTTGAGAAAATTTTGAAAATATCGTAGGTATTTTATGTGAAGAATCCCTAAAATCCTAAAATTATTCTGTTTCAAATTAAAATGACCATTACATCCTTCGGTCGAGTGTGGAATGTTCAATTTTTCTGAAAACCGTTTGAATTCTTTAGGTGGAAGTGGTGTTCACAATCATTTTGAAAAGAAAACAGCTTTTTCAGTTGAGAAAACTCCAGAAAGTACATTTCCGTCAGTTCTCGTCATCAGTTTTTTTCTTTCAGAATTACAGAATTTTCTTCACACTAAGTAAACGAGAAAAGAAAGTGTAGAGATTATTCTAAAAAGAAAGTTTCAATATGCATATTAGAAATAGATATCGTAGAAACTAGGAGTTCAAAATATGGATGCAATATTTAAGAAAATCAAAAATAGATTTACTCAGTTTCAAGCGCTTGAAATAGATCTACTAGGATGAAGATGGTGAATTCTTGATCGTGTAATAAAAATTAATTATTGAAAGAAACCAACAATAATGACAATCATTTAGAGGGGAAACTGGTATGCCCATTTATAGGAGTGGATAAGGACCGTTGGGGCAATGGATTGAATTAATCAGATAAATGCGTCTTATTAATGCTCATTTTCCTTCTTTCCTTGTAAGTTTTTGTCTTCGATATTTGGAGTAACTGAGCATATCCAAGGTTAGAAAGAATTGATTATTTCGCTAGTGTTTTCTGCAATGTAACTTGTTAGTTAGCAGTGAGTAGAAATGAAGGAAATAGAAAATTGTCACAATAGAAATGAACGATGTTTGAAAGATAATGTTCTTTCAAGTTTTTGTGGAGTTGACGTACAAGGAATAGCTTGGTGTAAGTAATATCCTTTTATGTGAAATGGAAGTCGTAATTTTATCGACTGGGACGCCTTTTTCATATGAAGAGTTCCCATATTTTCCGTCTAATGCTTCTTTCCAAGGATATGAAATGTTTCAATCACCTTTCTACTCCCTGTTTAATAATGGCGGTCAACCTGCTTATAATAGTTTATTCTTCCTGGCCTTAGGTCATGTTTTGCTTTTGCGTTTCTTCTGATTAGCACAATTTTATTGTATATTTTTATAAAGTTTTTAATTATTAGTGCACGTGTAAATCAATAATTATGGTTAAGTTAACTGTGTATTCTCATCTGTAATTGTTTACTTCATTCTGCAACTCTATTTTCTAATATTTTACTATAGTCTCAGGATTGCTAACGCTAAATTTAAAAATTAAATAATTACTGATTATTTAAATTAGCTTAATTTTATTTATCCACTTTGACTATCAGAAGCAAAACTTTGTAAAACCGATAGTAGTCATTACAACACATTGGTTAATCTATGATGTACTTTAAACAACTATAATAAGTTCAAAAAAATATTATAGAGCTGAAGAACTCTAAATCCAATATTAACTTCTATTTATATCAGTCTGTAATTTTTCGCGTAGTCAAATTTCAACGAAAATTATGATATATTAGAAATTTTACAAAGTGAATAAAAACGTGGTACAAAATTGGTGCCGTGATATACATATCATGCCATAAATATTATGGCATCCGATCTAACATTTTGAGCGAAATCAAGAGTATTGACTTATATTATGTAAATATATATTCTATATACATGCTGCATACATATTTATATACAGCTGCTCTCCCCTCCTTCATGAAAGCTAATAATGTCGATTTCGCCCAAAATGTCAGATACCACAATTTACACCCAAGCGCCCCAAATAGTGTTTTTTTTTTCGGATGGACAGTAGTTTCTACCAACTGCACCCGATAATTTTCGTTCCGGCCAATGAGATCCTCCAGGGCCATCTGGCGAACCACACCTCCGACGATTCGCCAATGGGCTTCCGTCGGAGGCTATTTGCGTCCGGCGCGGCCGGGCGATGGGCTCGGGTCCTCCGCAGAGGCAATCAGCGGGGTTCAGTGCCCTGCTCCACATCCAACAAGCGGCGGCGCGCGCCGTCTGGGGCAGCTCCCCACGCGGCCGTGCGCGCAGTGGTGCATCCAAAAAGTATTTCAGATCGGAGGGGGCATTTTCAGTTGTAATCCCCATTGATAAATTTTTAATGGTACGTTTTTAATTATTAGCATGATTCGTTTTTAATGTCAGAGTATAGTCATAATACTAGTTTGGATGTGATAAAATATATACATACAGTTAGTGACAGTCTTGTACAGCCCATAATTTGCTCGAAAAAGTATCAATTTTAAGTGGAAAATGGACACTAATGCAAAATATATTAAAAGATAACTGAATAATTCCAGGTAAATAAAATGTAACTGTGTACACGTAGCCGAAATGGCCATGAATTTGAAATTCACCAGCACATTTAGTCGCTCGAGAACCTTCAAAGCGGCTCGTTCCCGAACGACTAAATGTGTACAAAGTTACATTTTATTTAACTGGAAATATTCACTTATTTTGTAATATATTTTACGTGAGTATCAGTTTTCCACTTGAAATTAATATTTTTCGAGCAAATGATAGGCTGTATAAAGATGACTGTTACCAACTGTATATGAAAAAGCGTTATTAATAAATTGGGTAAAAAAAAAACATCTGTCGGTGTGAACCATGGATTGGTGAAACTGATTGGTTATTTCCATGACCAGTGTTGCAATCTTCCAGCTGCTTGCGGATATCCACTTTCCCTTTCTGTCTGTTCTCCGTTCAATACAATTCTTACGTCCATTCTGGTTCACGGATAGGTCCATTCATTAATATAATTCGATCTTTCTTCTTTACGCCATCTGTTTTTACCCATTCCCTTCCTCTCCCTTACATCCTTGCGAGTTCATTAAAATGTTTTTTTCAGTGCCGTTTCGTTATAAGAGCTTCCTAACTATTTTCCATTTTGATGGCTGCTGCTTTTAGCTATTCGTCGATGAAGACATTTCTCCAACGCTTTTAATTCTTGCTTTGTGTATGGAGCGTTTCTTCCTATGCCCACTCTTCTCAATTCGCCACTCCACAGCTTCGTTCTTGGAAACGGCATTCCAGCCGGCGGCGCCGTCTGGCCCCATGAGTGTCGGTTGAGGAGCCCTCTGCCCATCGGCCTCGAAGGTCGAGGCCGCGCTGGAGGGTGGGGGCAATCGATGGGGCTAATGGCGGCGGGACCGCGTGCGAGCGACGGCGCTGTTAAAGCGGCGGGGCGATGTGGGGAAAAAGAGCCGGCTTGTGGACAGCAACCGCGGCCGCCGAGACGATCGCGTTGGCGAGTATTTGCATTAATTTTGTCGTTACGGAGTAGAGAGAAAGTGATGTAATGTTGAATGAAATACGGCGAATTTTCGGCAGAAAACGCTTATTACAGGGCCCTGGGAACGATAAAGTGAATAAAATCAGTTGCTAAATTCATAAAAAAGTCATCTAGTTCGTGGCGTAGCCAGAATCCAAGTTTTGTGGGTCCTTCATACCGAAAAATCGAATGACGGCAAAACGTCTGTCCGTCTATCGGTGAACAACGCTAGCGGCTGAACCGTTCAGCCGATTTTCTTCAAAGTTGATATTTCCCAATCGATCTGGTTTGTATTTAGTCACTGTATGTCCCTTGAAGAGCAATTGACCTCGGTCCTGTTAGATATCGCGGTTCTTAGTCGGGCATCCAACCAGGAAACCGACATGTCTCGAAGTCGCTTGACCTTCGTGACTTCACAATGCTGCCAAGAATCCACGATGGCTTTAAGTAAGACGATTTTTTTAAATCTCTTAAACTTAAATGCAGACGGTATCAAAAGACAGGAAAATTGCTTCCACCACTTTTATCAGATCATCACTTTCATGATGTTTGCTCAACGGGAACGCAACTAGTACCCGGTAAACGCTTCCATTCTGCAAATCAAAATCTATTCTTAAATTTATTTTGCATCTGAGGGTTACGCCCTACGTACCACATTCCCTTGAGGGCTCAAATATCTAAAAATCCCGTAAACTTTCAACCGAACTGGTAGTCAATACATTTTTTAAAGAAACTCTTATCGTTATGAATCGACTTGGGCGTCGTGAGATCGGTGAACTAAAGCGAACAGCGATGGGAATGAGAGCATTCTATTTCATAGTTCAAATGAGTTCAGCGCGTTTTAATTAACAAAAGTATTTAGACATAAACTGCATTGGAAATTATATGTTCGACAGGCTCAAGGGGGTTTTATATTAATCGCATAGGCCGAAGCACGGAAAATCGTCGTGGACTTCAACATACGTAGCGACGCGTCAAGTGTCAAGTTATGTGTTTGACAAAAAGGTACTGGAACGAAATACTTGGAAACTATACATTGGGCATTCCCAAGGATGTTGTGTGTTATTCGGTAGGCCGAAGACAGGAGCCTTGATGTTAATTAGGACACGTGCGGCGAAGCGTCAACGCGCCATAAACGTTTAAGGCTATAAATGCGACGCTATTTCGCTCGAGGGCCCGTAGTTGACGTTCGACATTCTTACAGAGGAATATGGCTTCTCTCTCGTTCGTTACGATAAAGGAGGAAAGCCGGTGGGCATACGCTGCTACCAGCTGTTGCCAGGGTATTCACAATCGCGCTTGGAGGCTATTTTACTCTAGTTTACAAGCTAGTTGGATGCAAATTGTTCTTCCAGTTTTCATTTAAAAAATCTATTCATGGGCTGTTAATAAAGGATTGGTTGAAATGCAATGACTAAACTATTTGTATATCCAGTCCATGGTTGAATTCAACCCAGCTGTGTAGTTAGATGCGATCGGAATTGAACCCAAACACCTCGTGATCAACGATGCTGCAGATACAATAAATGTGGCCACTGAGACATCTCCGTCGGTATCAGCTATGGCGTCGATGGCAACAACCAGCGATAGCCATGGGTGAGGCAATAGCGATAGCTACGTCACACGTGTAGTGTCATATGCAACTAATGATGGTGGTGGAGAAGCAGGCGAACACGGCTGCGTTGGCGGCGGGGGCGGCGGCGGCGTTGACTTGGTTGCCTAAGCGGCGGACGTTAACTGGCGCACGATAGCCCTCGTAGATAAATTTCGTGTTGGGACGATCGAAAGTACAACCGAAAGCATCGAGCCTTCGTGACTTTTACTTTGTGACGCACGTGCAAAAAACCTAAGTTGTGTGTGCGCGTCATGAACCATAGGAAGGCCACAAGTGGCGAAAGAACTAAGAATTTTCAGTGGGTGTAGTAATGCTACCAACTACTATGAAAGTGTGGGTATTATTCACTTTTTCTGAACATTGCTAGAATGCTCATGCTAGAATTCGTTTGAACGTTTTAAATAGGAAGAATTAAAAAACCTTGTTTTGTTAAGGGAGCATTAAATGTATATTTATTATTAGAAGTTGATAAACAAAAATTATGAAAATATTGGTATTGTTAGCTTTGTGAATTATTGAAAAAATATCGTTGTACTTTTCTGTAATGTTAAAATTAAGTGTGGCGTCTTAATTTTCATCAGCAAAATAAAATAAAATAAATACATAGTGGTCAAAACAAAATTTGAATTTGAGAATTTTCTTGACGAAATACTTCAATTTTGGAATGTGATTTGATATGGCATAGACTTTAAAGCTTTGGGGTTGCATAAACCAATGGTAGTTTTGGGACTCCTTGGAAGAGGTCAATCTGTTGTACATTTGTAGTCGTTAGCGATTCACGTGACGCTCTCTAATTGGTCGCCGCAGTAGAAACGACAGAGGCACACCCTTGCAGCAGTCATTGGCTTCGTGCTGAACAACACGAAGAAGTGAAGGCTCAATGTACTCCATGACGATGGAAATGTGTCCACATATAGCAGTCGACTGTATACTTCGTGCAATCAATGTCAATTAAAGTCTTATAAAGAGAACTGCGACGTCATTGCGTTTGGCTTCATCGATCAAGAGCGCCACGTACAACGAGTATCACACAAATCTTGAAATAGCATGAAGAATACACAATTTATTATTTCATTTTCTGAGGTCATGATAAATCCTGTTTCAAGGTTGTGTCTCGTTAATCTTTTGCAATAATTACGTGGAATTTGTGGGGAAAGTACTGTCACACAAATTTTCTTTGCTGTAATTTCATGAGCGTACCCTCGTATATTATTTTATTGGACTTCGTTAGATTGTTACCAACGTAATTGCACTGGATAGTGGGTGATCAACAGGGTGTTCGCCGCTCCGATTCTACAATTCTCCCTACCGTCGTCTTTGTCGCAGCCTCGGTCTTCTTGTAGCAAGCTGGGTTTACAGTTTATAAAAATTGCCATAAACTTCGTCAGTTTTCCCCCAACCTCGCCATCGTCTTTTGAACATTGGCAATTGTCGCCATCGCCATCTGAATATAGGCTGGTATCGTCATCGCCGTCTCAATATTTGCCGGTATCGTCATTTGAATATTGGCCACCATCGTCATCTGAATAGTGGTCACCGTCGTCATCGTTGTCTCAATCACTATCGTCTCCTTCCTGGCCGTTGTGTATTTTGCTGCCTCCGGCGCCGCCGTGGCCGCTGCGGCTGGCGACGATCGTGCCGGGCCACGTGACACCGCAAGCCCCGCGAATTGACTCCAATTGCGCCGCCCGCGGCCGGAGGCGGCGGCGGCGGCGGCGGCGGCGCGGCCCAGACCCAGCACGACGACGAACAAGAAGAACGGCTGCGACGATCGCGGAGCCGCCGGCCGCTGTTCGCCGCTGTGCTTATATAATTGGACGCCGCGCCGCCAAGAGCTCGCATGGCTTCCGCAGCTTCCAAGGCTTCGGGAGCAAGCGACGGGCGTGCGGGCGAGACAGTTCGGTTGCCAAATGCCAGCGGAGGCGTCACTGGAGTCGGAAATTGGGAATTGGTTTTCCTTTTGAAAATCGGAATTTCGAAAATCGGAATTTCGAAAATCGGAATTTCGAAAATCGGAATTTCGAAACTCGGAATTTTGAAACTCGGAATTCGAAAATCGGAATTTGAAAATCGGAAAAATAAAATGCCAACATTCGCCCCAGTAGTTTCGAGAAGTTGCAGAATATTTGTGTTCAAACGTTGAATTTCGTGTGTTGACTTTGTTAACAGCGTTTACTAGATTTGTAATGTTCACAAGCTAATGAGCTAAACGCGGGGATTGAAAAGTCATACAATGATTTGCAAATTTACAACAACATTGAGACGCTTTTCATGTAATACAAACCACTTGCAAAAAGGCATACATTGTATGCAGGCCCGGATTTAGTTCTGCGGGATCCTCGAGCACAGAAACGTATTGTGGCTTTCCTCCGGAAAAAAACTTTCAGATTTACTAAAAAAACACCCACTGTAAATTCGGCCCATGGAGGAGGCATTGGAGGTTAACGTAAACAATGTTTACATTTAGTTGCAAAAATTGTGTACTTAATATTAAACTAATTAAACATGTAAGAAGTTTTAAAATTAATGTTTAAATACAAAATGTTTAGTGCAATAAAGTAATTAACAATTTTTTTAATTAGAATTATATTTACCATATTTTAGGGCGCTGTATTAAATTATTTGTTGCAAGCAATGAGCTAAATACAAGGATTGAAAATGGATGGAATGATTTGCAATGTTACAGCATCGTTGAACCATTTTTCATTATACTTGCAAGCTACTTATAAGCAATACATTTGTGAATGGAACATCATTTAGTAATACAGGGTGTGTTGAAGGTAAACTAGTGTGGTTTATCGTATTGGGAATTTCGTAAATGTAATAATGAGTCATAGCAGGAGTAATGCAGTTATGTATACAACATTCATGTGATTCGCAGTTTCTTGAAGCTATGAATGTTAATTTTTAATGCGAGGGATACTAGCAATTACTGCTAAATTTCTGAGTTACTTCTGCTCTGTATGGGTGGCTGAAATAAAGCATTCGACCTCGATTCCACTGTGTTACTCTCGATAGCTGAGTACATGAAATTATAATGTTATTTTACCTTGACACAAATATTAAAGATGATAGTGTGAGAGGAAATTTGATCATGCTGCTTGTGAGTCATTCAGATCAATAAGTTGATACGGCAAACTAATTTGAACATGATGGTTAGAATTTTTTTTATTACAGAACAGCATTTTATGCCCAGTGGATTATCAGTTGCTCGAATTTAAAGTGACACGAAAATCTTATATAAATATATGTATATAATGATGTTATTGAAAATGAATTATGAAAAGAAGACATTACGGGGAAGTCTTCTGTCATGAGTATTGAGGACTTCATTATTTCTCTGATTTTGTTTTAATTCTGTTTCCAAATCAAACAACTGTTCATTCTCAATCGGTTTGGTCTGTTGCTTTTACAACCATTATTCACCTGTTAGTCCTTGTAGTTTCTAGAATTGACTCATTCCGAAAATACATTTGATTCTGCCGGAAGGTGAATGCTTATCATTACGTCAGTACTCTTCAGTGATGAAAATATTGTTTTAAAATGTGATTGATTAGAACGTAAATTGATGCATTAATTGAAGTTTATGTAACCTGAAGGACAATATCAGCGGAAATACTCCAATTTCTTTAATAAGCGCAAACAGTTCGGATGGGAATGAGATACACGATCGGCAGGCAGTTCGTAGTCCTACAATACCACGAGGTGGTTCGCTGTGCCTTGCTTCGTAAATAACGTGATCCCATTCGTCTAAATTCGATTTCTTCGAACTGTCAGCATTCATTAAGTGATATATGCTGCTCGTATTTTTTCTTGCATCTAGTTAGCAGAATTCCGATGTAACAGTGTCTAGATTTTATGATGCGAGACCTCGGCTTTTATCGTTCACGAACTTCATCATTCTATTTCATGTACGTGAATAAGCAAACGTTTTATGTAACATTATGTAAATATTTACTAGCTTAGTTTGTATTGAAATATTTGAGTTCACCTATAATTTTGTTTATTTACTTACCGCGAAATCAAGTTTTATCACCAATCTTCACTCTCATGAAAGTTGTAGAACAACAAATTAACATATTTTTCCAAATATTGAATTTAATTTCGGTACTTTCTTAAATGAGGAGTCAAAAGAGAGGGTTCTTCCACGACCATTGATTTAATTTATAATTGGATATCTGAAGTGTTTTATTTTAATTTCAATTAGAACATCTAGTGTCATTCATTTGCATGAGAAAACTCTCTCGCATCAGAAAAAATATTATACTGATAGGGACTTTTTCCTAAAGAAATTCATGTAAAAGCTCCCCTTATGGATCGGAAATGTTCTCTGCTCGCAAAAATATGCTTATCAGTTGTTACATCTTCTCGGGTCCGCTTTTGCTGTATATGTATATGCTGTTCCTACTTTATGAGGATCCATTGTGTATTGTGGATGGAATGCAGATACTCCTATGTACGCTATAACTCCAAAATGCACAAAATAGTGTCCCGAGGTTTTTTACCCTGATGTTTGCCCATGCGTAAAACGCATAATCCTATGTGTGGATAGCTTATCTGAACGGCAATCATATGCCCTTGTGTGTAAACAGCATGCAAGAGTTCATTCTATGAAAACCCAATATTCACGGCTGAGTACATTCGATTTAAATGGATTAGCCACACTGATAAAGTGCGGGCGCGTCCTCAGAGACGTTTCCGAACATGCAAGGGCGTGGACGATGGCCAGTCACAGCTCGCCCGTAACAGCATTTTCCTGAACGAATAAGGCTGCCAACCTTGACGTCATCACGTCCTCGCGCAAAATATCAGGCGTGATCCCCTTCAAGACAGACGCCGCACGAGTCGCAAGTGGGAGGCAAGTGTGGGTGTCGCTCTGGTGAGCAGCGGTTGGCTTTATTTATGGCAGCCGCGAGAACAACGGTTGAGATGTTGATAACGCACTGGTAAACAGCGGGCTGGTTAATATCCCATATTTTTAACTGTCCATTAATTCGAGAATTCGTCTATTTACGAAATCAGTTTCCTGAAGGAGGATTGATTCGCTAAATAATTTAGGGATGTAAAAATATTTAAGAATATTTTTTTAGGAACTGGCAAAAAGATTCACGAAAAGTTCTTTTTCTGTTTTCTTTGTTCCTTTAGCAATTTTCGTTAGTCCATTTTCTTTGCCGCTTCTTGTCTTTCGTGAATCCTCTTACACTTGATGTACTACTAACGGTGTTCAACATTTATTGTACTCATGAACCTGCACCTCCATTGTCACCTCGAATACCTCGGTTCTTTGTCTTTCTAGCTTTTGGTGTCTATTTTTCCTGAGATCGCGTTGCAACCTGTTTTTTGTCGCGCATTTGCCGTCTAGGATCACACTATCTGTATTTACTAGAATTACACATGCACTTACTGAGGGTCAGTTATATTTATCCCGTGACAAGTGTATGTGACTGCTTTTTGAGGGGATCAGTATTACGCTGAATCTCCCATGGTTCCTAGTCCTGGGGGGATGGGATATATAATTATGAAAATGAAGGGTGAATGGACGACACACGCAAACACACCCGTGCCCGAGACGGGACTCGAACCCGCAGTCCTCCCGTCCGAGATCTTCACGGCACTACTGCCTTAGCGATCTCGGCTATCCGACCAGATGTTGCTGTTCGTGGTTGTTCGCGTTGTCGTCGTTGTTGTCGTCGTCGTTGTTGTTGTTGTTGTTGTTAGCGTATCGGCCGTTTCTGGCGACGATACACTTTCTCTTCCGAGTCATATTCTATCCTGGAGAGAGACGTGTGTAATTATAAGGATCAACGTTGCGATTGTATCCCTTAGTATGACAAGGTTCTTACGCCTTTAATTATGAACTATGAAGTGATAGGGTGATGATGATGATGATGATGATGATGAGAGGCAATCGTGGCCGTTTCGATCCATCCCAGCATTCGCATATATGACCGACGGAAACCACGAAAACCCCGGTCAGAATGGCCGGCCCGGGGATCGAACCCAGGCCTCTCGACTGCGAAGTCAACGCGCTACGCACTGAACCACTTCGCTCGGTTATTAATTTTTTGTCACGAATTGGCCAACTACAGACCACGAGAACGTGCAGTTGTACCCACTGTCGCCCAGTCATGTTTTTCCTGGGGGTATACACGTGAATTTAGTGGGAGATTCAGCATTTCTATGTTGAGTCCATTTTTACATCCCAGGATTGTTAGCCCTCGGGGAATGATGATGATGATTGTAACAATATGATGATGATGATTGTAACAATCACAACCATGCAAGGACACAAAGGCACAACCATGCCCGAAGCGCGACTCGAACTCACGATGTTTCGGTTCAAGGCTGCCACGGCACTACTGCCTTAGCGATCTCGGCAGCCCGAATCGGCCGTCGCTCGGTTGTTGTTGTTGTTGTTATTATCATTATTATCATTATTTTTATTATTATTATCATCATTATCATCATTATCATCGTTTTTTTTTTATTATTTATTATTATTATTATTATTATTATTTTATTATTATTATTATTATTATTATTATCACCTCATGGTCACCACTATTTCAACTTCTATAACTGTTACAACGGTCATCACCGTTGTCAGTCTTCTTTGCCAACGTTTCTGCCTTTGACGTATGCGCGAGGAGCGTGATGTAACTGCTGTGCGACAACAAAACGAAATGCTCGGAACGTTCAATTACACTTATGACCTCGGCTATGTCGGCAACTTATCAATTGGCCTGAAAACAATAGAAATCCAGAAAAAAATTAAATACTGTATTCTAAAATTGGCAAACCACACGGACGCCTAGTGAGTTAGACACTCTTAGTAAATTCGATATTTCAACACGCTTTTGTTCATTCACATTTGTTATATGTCACGAAACATTCACATTTGTTATATGTCACGAAAAATAAAACATTCTCAACAATAATTAAATAAACATGGAATCATATAAGCAAAGCCTCTTACCTTCTACACCTTCTTACTCTTTGCCTTCTACATCTTCTTGTAATACAACATACCGGGTGATCAGTTTAAGGAGGAGTGGTGAAATTGGCCAAAAATTTGAAAAATACGATTTTTAATTTTGATGTGATAATTTTGTTTGGAATGTGTGGTTAATTTTGGTGTTTTTATTTTTTCGTTATCGGATTTAAATGGCTTCTGAGCATTTAAAGATCTCAATGCGTCGATGGCCACGCCCTTTTCAGTTTCCAAACGTTTTCATCTCATAGAAGTTTTGAATGTATTTGCTTTTTCAATTTCCCGGCATGAACTTTATATAAATGTTCTCTGGAACAAATGAGCTACAGAAAACACAAAATGCCAACGAAAGTTTGCATAGCCTGATTTGGAGTAAGTGCCCCAAAGAAATATTTGTTTCGAAGAAGAAAATAGAAATTGCTGTCACATCAGCAGTTTCTCAATATAATACGGGGTGTGAAGCAAGTGAAAAGATAAGATCAAATATAACTGGCATTAACATGACACCTCAAGGGAAGAAAATAATGGCAATGAGGGATAAACGCCGTCTTCAGAAAAGTGAAGTAGCTGCACAACCAGGTTTTCAAAATGTCAAAAAAAGCAACTCAAAATTACAAATACAGTTCTAGAAGAAAAGAGAAAAGTTGTTGAGGGTACTATGTATGGCTCTGGAGAATTTTAAATGTAAGTTGATAAAGTAAAATGCATTTGTATAAAGTTAAATTTTCATTTTCAATTTCCTGCATTTCACTTTCCTGACCTTTATGGAATTCAAAAAGTTCCACGTTCTACAATTTTTAATATATTTCAATGAAACTTTTAAAACATCTTAAGAAAATGTAGTTTCATAGAACTATGGAAGCTTTTTGTGTTATAATCATTAATTACTGAATTAAAAATATTTATTTTTTATGTGTGTTTTTTATAGCCATCAGGTAATAACTGTATATTTTATTTTTTTTTTCAGAAACGCTCTCATTTATTTTATTTATATTCCATGAATGTAATTATATACCTTATATGAGTAATTCATAAAAAATTCAGTGATGAATGTTGCTTCATGTGGAACGTAGAGCATTTTATAAAATAATAAGAAATTTGTTTAAAAAATTCAAAAAGTTTTTTTTTTCAAAACTAAAACAGCAGAGTAACAAAACTTTGTAGGGTACATAAGTATAATGTATTACTTCTTCTGGTAAAATTTGAAGTTATTTGAATGTAAGATGTAAATTTTCAAATTTTCACCCACTCCTCCCATAAAAGGCAACCCTGCTGTTCGAGGCCCTGAGAGAAAAGAAATAATTGCAACTCTGCTTCTCGAAGAGTTTATTCGACTGCATTTCTGCGACAAACCCTTCATTCACAACCCCCTTCCTTTCACTCGTCCTCTTCCTGTGGTCTGGGCCATACCTGCTCAAACAAAACATGCTGCTTCTTCATTCGGTTTGAAGATATCTTACGATGCGTATCAGCATAGCGCAATGCAGATTTGTGGTGGAGGAGTATTTCCGAACGCTATCTTTCAAAGAATGCCTAGCAGTTTTCAGAGAAAAAAAATCATCTGAATCTTCTCTAAACAAGAGTACCCAACTGCGGCGAATGAAGTGCTATCGCGACACAAAGAGCGTGTTTGATCGGAAATGCAGTTGCCAAAATAGTGCTCACGCAGCGAAAAACTAGAAGTTCGAGATGTCCTATCAACTTCTTAGAACATATAATTAAGAAATGTTCAGCAGCAATGCACTTTTTTGTACGGAAGTGTGCCACAAAAAAATGCAAATGCGTGGATATCTCAGGAACTTAAGGTTCCTGATCGGGCGGCTCGCATGAATTGTTGTAATGGGCTACGACGATTTGTTAGCGAAATTCTTGAGACTCTTGATAAAGTGCTTTTGTGATGAAGCTTGGTTTGGATATTGACCTGCGAAACAGCAGACTCTGAGCGTACTCAGAGACCATAGGAAACAGAAGAGAGACCATTGCATTAAAAAAGTAGAGTGCCATTTCGCGTCGCGGAATAATTGGTCCTTTGTTGGTTTTTTTCCAAAGAAATAGTAACGGCGGATACCAATCAGAATATATTGATAAATTTTATATCCCATCTTGAAAAGGAGGGGAGAAAATGTAAGTTTCATCACGATGGGGCGACATTACATACTACCAAGTCGATAATGCAATTTCTCGTAGAGAATTTTGGGAACATAATAATTTCACGAAAGGCCCCCTCATTCGCTTATTCTGTCCTCACCAGATTTTACCTTTAGGGATGTCTCAAAAGTAAAGTTTATGCCAACAATCACATAATCTCGAAGAACTACAAAGAAACATCCAGGAAGCGATTCGGATGATTCACGAAGAAATTTTACATCGGGTTACAGCAAATGTTCTCGTGCAAGTTAATGAGTTGTTAGCAAATGGAAGGCATTTTGAACATTTTTATCAGATTCGCTTGCTTCCGAAACCAATTCTCCATAATAAATCTTTCCTTCTTTTCCGATTAGTAAACTAGCATTCTTATTTTTGTTTGCAGAGGATTTCCAAAACTTTTATCGTTGAGATGGAGATAAATGGAATGAAGAGCAAAGCTGTTATATATCACCAAGTAATGACTATCTTTCACTGACAATTTAAGCAGCGATTAATATGCACTAATTACTGAGCCCGCTTTTCAAAGTTATTTTTTATTTTTAAAGTAACATTATTTCTATAAAATAATAATAATAATAATAATAATAATAATAATAATAATAATAATAATAATGACAAGAAACGTTTGCTCTGCGAAAATGGAATGAATAATTTATTAATATTTATTTAAAACGACAAGAAAAGCAAGTATACACTTCAGAAGCACATTTCTTGAGTAACTGAAACAAGGAATTGAATCTACCTAAATGTACATTTTACATGGCAAGCTAAATTCATATTTCAGTAATAAATGATGAACTCGCCCTTCTTTTCAATGCAATTGTCTGGCGACGCCAAAGGAGTAGTTTGCATGCCTTTCTCTTTGAACTTGTGGCCACGACGGTCACCTGCTCTCCTCCTATGGGTGGCATTAGGGGAGAAGGGATTAAGCGTACTACCCGACGGTTTACCTGCTTGAAATCGCCAGCCTCTCCGACTCTCTCAAACATAGTTGCCTGTGCAATTCGCTTTGCCTGCTGTGGGTTGCATTTTAAACTGATCACCCGGTAGTATGTATGTAAAGTATGAATTGTAAAACCGCAGAAAGAAATGCCCTTTTTTCGATAGGACGGTTCTGCTGGTCTGTCTGTGCCCTTCGGTGTGTCTGGTCTCCTCTGCACGTCTATTTTGATCTCGTTTGGTGTGGTCTATTTAGTCTGTGTCTGATTAGTCCATTTAGCCCACGTGTCTGTCTATTTAGTTTGTGTATTTAGCTTGTCTGACGGTGTGTTTACTTTGTGTCTGTTTAGTGTGTCGTGTTTGCGTGTGTTTGATCCGTCTATTAGTTTGGGTTGTCGGGCCTGAACAACACTTCGAGTATCGTTACATCGCTCACGGGATTTTCTCCACAATACACATTCTTCGATATTTTTTCTGACTTTGAAACGGATCTTTTAATTTTGGTGTGTACTTCAGTGAAGCCTCATACATCATTATTTAAAAATTTTTGTTGTTATTTAATGCATTTGCGGTAATACTCTTATAAAAATCCGTGGCCTCTGCGACGAAAATACTCCGAAACAACAATTATTCTCGTATAACGTCCCAATAAATTAAGTGTTTTAATAAAAGACGTCTTCGATATTCCTGAAATAACATAGAATAAGGCACATGCAGTTTAAAAGTTCATTGCATTCCAAGAATGTCAACAAATTGGTGTTCCAAAACTAACCACGTGAATGGTGTTAACAATGTTGCACGGTCAAAGTATGAGGATGCAGTCTGCACGCACACTATGAAAGTAGGCGAAATAGCACAGTAAAAAATTTGCATTTCCAGTCAAAATTGAATAGTTTCATTATGTTTGCTTTTATTCCGATGACCTGGTTATTTAATGAAACCATAGACATCTCTCGCATCGCCCGAGGCTGCATAGTTATCTTTCAGTTTCTGTACGCATTCGAAATTGGTAACTAAAAAAAAAGGAAAATAACGAAAATTTTAGTTGTAGTCAGTATTTTCTGCAATATTATACGAGGCTCCACTTGTTATGATATCTTGGTTTACGTAATTATTTGACCATTGGTTTTTCAAAACTCCACACTTAATTGACGTTTTTCACTTAAAACTCCCGTTTCCATTACAAACAGGAGGGAGAGGTCTTATGATCTAACAATACTAAATGATTTCTCAGGTCTGTCTCTATTTTATACTTCAAAAGTATTGTTAGATTGTGCTTTCTCAGCGCTCTTTATCTTCCAATCCAAACCGATAACATGGTTGACGCACATCATACAATGAACACGATGACCCGGAGCCTGTTTGGCAGAACATGATAGCTCATATCTGTGTGCAAATTTATTCAGGTGCTGCAGAATCCCTTTGGAGCAGAGAAAATAAAAGCTTTCCTGTAGTTAAAAGTGTCAAAAGATGAGGCAATTAGTAAATTTCCTCATATTTGCACTCACTGAGTTGGTTTTTGTTGAGCTCATTTGCGAGAATGTAGTGCCCATTTCGGTTCATGTGAATGATACTAAAAACACTGCAAGTTATTGTTACTGATGCAACTTAACAATGCATTGCAATGTTGTCCACAAATGTTTATCAACTTGGCATTATTGCTTAGTTTGCGTTCTGTTATATTAAAAATTTCATACTGATAATTTCCCAGCATTCTAGTAATATTTTTCTAGCTATACTAGTGAGAACCCGTCAAAATTTGACGGGTTCTCACTCATTCATTCTCTTCTTGGTCTTGCTTATTCATAGTATCGTTTTCACTTGGTGTTAAGGTAAAATAATTTTATTTCATTTTATTGCGACTTAATAGCACCATCTCATAGAGTAAGTACATTGGTGTCTAAGGCTGGAGTATTAATCCCGATTGATAGAGACGGATTAGAAACGTTTTTGAAAGATAATCGATTTGAGAGATTCGAACGTTTTTGAAAATATCACAATCACGCGCCTTAAGCATTCTTCGGTAATTTTGTTATCCAAAATTAAAAGAGAGAACTCGCACATTAAATTTTGTTATGCGATATGTCATGACATAAAATTAATGTATTTGCTCATTTGGCCATAAATGAGTAAAATAAGGTTTCAACTTCGAAAATAAATGAGCTAGGACGGATAAATATATTTTATCTTCAGTTATCATTATTTACTATATAGTCACAATCTGACCTACAAAAAATAGATTACGATCAAAAATGCGTCATAGTGAAAAGAGAAGCGAGACAATTCAATAGGGTGTGAGACATAAATTAACAGAATAGAACATGATGTTCATGGCGTTCAAAATAGTGCATATAAATTTTAAAACGTGTAAATGCTGAAGGAAAAAAACCTTTTGCGCTGTAGTACATTAGCCACTCTTTTTATGAGATGTCACTAAAGTATTATAAAGAATTATTGTCGTGAAATACAACAGAAGAAGAAGAGGAATACAGCCTTGAAATGTTTGCTCATACAGACCCATTTGAATACAGCGAACTGGAGGAGCTGATCCGTACATTTAAAAACAAGAGACCCCTGAAAGTGACACTGTGGCTAATCAATGCATTGATAATATATATAATGTATGTGTGTATTTTTCACGAAATCTCAAATAGTAACCTTTGTATCGTTTTGAAGGTTGCGAGTATAAATTTCAATAAGATTGGAATAAAACGAGATTTGAATAAAAAACATAAACAAATCTTCTCCTTTACGTAAGAGAAAACCATAATTTGAAAAAGTAGTATTACGTATGCCCTACTGAACACACTACCTTTCAGTGAAAACCGTGTCGAAATCGGATCAGTCGAGCTAGAAATTACCCCCGCACAAATAGATTTTCAGACAGACAAAAATAGTAAAAACGATTGAGTTGCTTGTATATATCATCTAAATATGCATATGGCACTGGAAAAAGGCAGTTATTTGGAAATGAGATAGATACACCAATTATGTTGTTATAGGAGATGGAAGATATATAATTCAAAAACAACTCTTACTTACAAGAAATGTGCTAATTGAATATTGGAATAATAACTATAGCGCGAGACCTTACATGCAGAAGCTTGCAAGGTTTATGTCATGGGAATACGTTTCATGGTTTTCGATCTATCTTCATTCATCGCTTATCGTTAGGCTCCGATGTACCGAAATGAAAAGGATGAACGAGACATTTGATAAACGATAATGACTTTGCCCTTTACTTCCCCCAAAAATGCATGGCTATTTTATTTTAATTTATTTTAGTTTTTGAAATTAGATGTTAAAAAAGTCTGATTATATTTTTCGGGAGAGATTATTTTGTGTGTGTGATTCAATTCGTTTCCATTATGTTCTCTTCTGCATGTGTTCCAGAGTGGAGGTCTTGAGCGAGTCCGGCGGACCCCCCTGTGCCAGGCCCCTAGCCGCGCCTAAGCACCCAATCATGTGAGTACCGGAAACGGCAAAATATTTTTGATTACTCGAAACAGGAACAATCGAAATGTGGGTTAAATTGTCGTTATATACCAGGGATGTCCAACATGCAAGGCATCAAGGGCCACAACTAAAATCTGAACCATATTTTCATTCCTCGGGCGATCGGACTTTCCGTGTTGTTGATCTCGGCACTTGTCCCGACTGCTCTGAAACGGGGGAGGGAGAATGGAACCATGCGTTATATCAGGCCGTACCAAGCATAACGCACTGAAATGCAATGGGATGATTTGAATGTCTGAATTTACTAGAAAAAAATCCTTGAACCTAAACTTAACCTATGTTTGTATTCTTGGCTGTCCGGGGTGAGCCGCGTACTCGTAATGCTACCAAGACGCTAGCGTGTCGCATGATACAGGATGGGTTCACGAGCCGATTGGCTGCAGTGGCGACCAACAGGAAGAGGTCATGTGGCCCGCGATGGGCGGAGAGGGGGGCCTAGCCTCTCGGTAGCAGTATAGCCCTGAAGAAGGCCACAACAAAATGGCCGAAACGTCAGCCACCTCGATAGAGACGCGGCTCACATTGGACAGCCAAGAATACAATGGCTCCGGCCGCGGAAGTCTAGTAATTCATGTTAACCTACTTTTACTTTAAGGGGCATTGATCCCGGCAGGCCTCGTGCGCCTGGCACACAATTTTCTCGCCCGACATGGATGAAATGGACTTCCCCTTTTGATTAATAACCTTCCGCAGGCCGAAATAAATGGCACCACGAGCCGGATGCGATCCGCCAGTTGGATAACTGTTGTGTACCTTTACATCACTGGTTTAAAATGGTGACTAGTCCACTTGTGAATTGCGAACTAATATAGTTGTTAAATCTCCTTTGGATTGAGAAATAGGAAACGAAGTATCTGCATGAATTATTCATATTTGTCACCTGGATGACCTTATTTCATTGGCATTATGTAATAACGTTAGGACTAATGCACGAGGCGCGCGTAGTTAATATCAAGTCATGTTTTCCACTCATCTATCATTTTCACACCTGGAATAATCTTAATGTATTCCACTTGTGCTGTGGGAATTCCCATATTAATCCAGAAGCCGGTGAGCGGTAGCCTCGTCGGTAATCTGCAAACCTAGCCTTCTTCTTCTTCTTCTTCTTCGCTATCAAGGATTATGCTAATAGCCTGTGACGTCTTCACTCCAACCATCTTTTCCTTGGACGTACTATTTCTCTTCTTTCTAAAGGTATATAAGATAATACTGATTTTGTTATTGTTTTGTCCATTCTATGTATATGTTGTATCCAACGTTGTTTATTTTCTTTAATACGGTCATTCATGGAAAATATTTTAGAATAGATCTAATCTCCTCATTTCGTATTTGATGTAAAATCGAGCAACCTTTCATTCTCCTGATGAATTTCATCTCTGCTGTTTGTATTCGTTGTTGCTCTTTTGCTGTTAGACTCCATGATTCTCTTCCGTATGTTAGCATTGGTGCGGCCATTGCCTTATAAAATTTCATTCTAGTTTCTTTCATCGTTTTATTTTTTAAAGTTCTATGAATAGTTCCACACATCATTCGATATTTATTTAGCTTATTTTGCATATCATTTTCCCTTTCATAGCTGATGTCGCAGCCCAAGAAATTAATATGTGACTCCTGTTCTATTATCTGCTTGTTTATAACAATTTTGGAGCGTATAGGGTATTTTCCTTTAAAAGCCATAACTTTCGTCTTCTTAACAGATATTTTAAAATCAGTTCTCATATATCTGGTTTAAGCGTAATATAGATTTTTGCAGATCATTTTTTTTTTAATTTTGGCATCTGCAACCATTATTCTCGGATTTATTTCGTAACCAATTTCGTAACTCGTAATAACATAATCTCGTAACCAACAAAGCAATTATATTGTAGATATGGGAATAATCAACCACAACAATAAAAATAAATAATATATAATTTACATATGTATTTTATGCCCAAAGTAACTTTCGGGAACAATATTTTACCACCCTCAGTGGGTCTCTAAAAAAAAGGAAAAAATTGAGAGATTAACCTAATGAATAACTATGATATAAAGAATAAAATTGACAAAAGAAGTGAAATAAATAATGCAATGATAAAATTAAAAATTTAAAAGAACTTATCATCCCCATATCTATAATGGGTTACCACAATATGTCGGCTACCACCACAGAATGCAAACAAGTATTAGTGCCAAATGGCGCTCTTCATCACACGGTGGAAATTTCATTTTTTCGTAATAAACTCGAGTGACAACATCACAATTTGAAACCTCTGATTGGAAAACGGAACCCCTTCTCCCCTAGACAGTCGCTAGCTGACAAGTCGACAAATATTCGAAAAACAGGCGATGATTCCAGTCATGAGTTGAAAATTCTGTATTTAACAATAGTCGTTTTGATCCCATTTGTAGGATCCTCTTCAATATTTAAAACTATATTGCTAAATTTATAATATAATTGTAACAATATAGTTTCAAGAGGCTCTTGCATATGAGACGTCTATCGCTAAATATGGAATTTTTAACTCATGACTGGAATCTTCGCCTCTTATTTGTTTGTATTTATCCAATGATCCTTGAACGTTTTGGAACAGTATTATTTGTACACTAGCAAGAGTACTGAGCACCCTCGAGGCAGTGGCCGTGCCGGGAAGCGACGACCTCAATCCGCCACTTGCACTCGCCCCACGCACGTCTCCGCTTCATCCACGCACTCCGACTGCGCCTTTTATAGATTACGATTCCCTCTCTCAATCCTCGCGGTGACGAGAGCTTCGCTTTGTTCATTAGTATGGCAGTCACTGTATTGTCTCTGGATTGTCGTACGGGAACGGGTCTATTACTGTTTGGACAATACCAGTGTTTTTCTGTCATTCATTTTGATATTTGTTAGTAATCCTGGCGGTATGTGGTTATAATGCTGACAAGGTTTCCTACTTGATTCAGTCGCTGTCTGGAGAAGAATTCTAGAGGCCGACTGCTCTGATCGGTAGTTTTCCGTGGTTTTTCTGATCAACACCAGGCGAATGCCGGAGCAGTACCCTATCAACGGGCCACGGACGCGCGCGATCTGTCCTTCCATTCCTTGTCCTATCCTCTCCTTACACACACTTCACTAACATGCACTACACCACCACATATCCCGGGAGATTGGTCGGAGCTTAGAGCTTGTCCCGACTGGGCGTGCCCGCTGTGGAGAGTCCTGGTTGGAAACCCACTAGCCGACAGTAGGTCGGCGCCGGATCTCACCATCCAGCGGGAAGATCGTCCATCTCCCGAGAGAAACATGCACTACACTAACGGGAATAATGACCGAAGCAGTTGACGCGCCCGGAACACGAAAAATCAATCAACCGGAGCAGTACCCTACCAAAAAGGCCACGGTCCGCGCGCGATATTTCCTTCCTCTTTCTTGTCCTATCCTCTCCCCTTACACACACACTTCCACTAACATACACTACACTACCACATATTCCAGGAGACCGGTCGTGAGCTTAGAGCTTTTCTCGGCTGGGGCGGTGCCCCGCTGGTGGGAGAGTCCTGGTTAGGGGAAACCCCCAGTAGCCGACGGTAGGTCGGCGCCGGATCTCACTATCCAGCGGGGAAAGATCACCATCTCCCGAGAGAAATACATGCACTACACTTACGGGACTAATGACCAAAGCCGTTGACGCGCCCGGAAACACGATAAAATCAATCAATCAATCAGTTTCCTACTTGAGAGTAATTTAATGAAAACGTTTCGTGGTACTTTGCTTTTGGCTTGCTAGTGGCTTTTGTAATTAATGTTCGTCTCGATGTTCTTTCTGAATTGCAAAAATAAGGTTTGGAGTTTCGTGAAAGTACTTGGGAGATGTTTAGTGAAAGTAAGGCACACGTATTGAAAATCCTTTGAAGTACGCATGTTTAAACTCGCCTAAAAATTAATGTTGAATGAAACATTGGATCATTGTTTTCAGTAATTAGTAATTCCGCCTATTAATAATTATGTATTCAGTGTTTATTGGAACTTCTTTTGGAGGATTGTGCGAATATGTGTTTTGTGATGAATTATAAAAAGTATTTTCTTTAAGAACCTTGTTAACCATTGAAATAGTTGTTTTAAGAAATGTAGAGTTTTAGGCTACAGAACTTCATCAGTGTTGCAAATATGGTGAGAATAATAAAATATTGCATCATCACATTGAAACTTGATCTGTTACTTAATGATCGCACTTCTTTTTGATCAGTAGCCAATACGAACCCATTCTTTTTATCTTTACGTTTTCTTGTTTTTCATTACTTGGGCTTTTTTTCAGCTTATGATCATTAAGGTCTTTTATCACTCACTAACACACTTGCAGAATCCTTGGCTATGTTGTTGGTTCAACGCTGTTGTCTCCGGACAATAATTTCTCGATCGTGGTTTTCATAGATTTCCCAGTGTCGTTTTCTTAGTGCGAATGGCGAAATGACCGACTGTCAATTTCTGAACAGTAAATATAAGTTTACTTCTTCCCAACTGCCTCTCGCAGAATGATTAGTTTTAGACGTAATAAACTTCAATTAAAAGTACTAGTAAATGTCTGTCTAGACGGACAAAGTCCATTCACAATGTATGAACTGACTAACGACGTGCCGTCTGAGGTGGCTCTGGGCATCAACTGATATCACAGGCAGTGCCTCTGACTGGTGGGTTCTAGGCTTCGAGTTCCGTCGGTGGCAGGATTTTCGACAGTAGCTAGATAGGTCGATTTCAGCTGCTGTCTGGTGGAGAATACTAGCAGCATAATGATCTGAACGGTAGTTTTCCATGGTTTCTCCAGTCAACATAAGGCCAATGTAAACCCTCCAAACAGTCCAAACCCGTATCGGTAGACCATTCGGGAGCTTCATGCTTGCCCCGAATGGAACTGTGCCCTGCCAGTGGGAGATACTTGGTTGAGGAAAACTTCGTAAGGCGGCGTGTAGGTTGGTACCGGATCTCATCTTTCAGCGGTGGAAGTACACTGTCGCCTCCAATGATTAAATATGCATCACACTTACGGAAATAATGAAAAATAACTGTTAACGCGCAGAATCTCGAAATAATCAGTCAATCAACGAATGCCAGGCTTCATACTTCTATCCCCGACCAATTGACGCCCGAATGAATTTTGCTGCACGTCACGTGCATGTATCGTTGCGCTCGTGCGCTCAAGGGCACTGTTAGAGCATTTTGGTAGTAGTGTACGTTTGCAACATTTATCGCCGAATTGTTATGTCAAACTTCACTGATAGAGCGCTCCAGCGCCCCAAACCGTTAAAACTACACATGAGCGATTTGATTATAATAAAATGCAGTAGAACCATTGATAATGGCTTAACATGACTCGTAAGCTTCGATGCGTACCAACTACCGGTGCTGGTACACAAGCGTCTCCCTCCAAAGACAAATAACGGCTAAGCACGGTTTTAGAAGATTCGAACCGTCGCAAGTCATGAATACGCTTTAGCCAGAAGCATACGTCGCTTTAGCGATTTCAGATAAATCAACATCTATCTTTTAGAAAATTTCAAAACTTGCTCATGTGTTTCGTTTATGATGACCGTAAATGAATCAAATTTAAGTCAACCACAAATGTGCGTAAAAATAACAACAAAATTGTGAATGAATGAACAAAAAAAACCCCTATGTGGGCGTTAAGTATTCTCTTAGGAAATCGCCTAGTCCCTTCATTGTATTATTTTTTCTTCGAGCTATTGGTTAAGAAGTCACGGCCCACTGCGAAGCTAGCCCGTTTGACAGCGCTGCCTGCTTATGGGCTGCAGCTGGACGCCGAATTCGCGTGGCGCTGCCTGGCGGCGCGGCGCGAGAATTGTCAATGAGCGGCCGCGCGGAGCCCAAGGCCATCGCCGCCCGCGCGCTGTGCCGCTTTCTCGCTCGTATTAGCGCCTCTATACGCTTACGACTCGCGGAAGATGCCTCCCCTTTGGGATACTCCCCTTTAAGAAAAAAAAAAAAAAGACGAACAATGAATACTAAAAGAATACAAGAACTTAAAGATTCTCGTAGATTTTTTTATGTATAAGTCATTGGCCCAAAGGGACATGTAAATAGTTCTGGTTTGTTAAAAACTAGCTTTCAGTTAGTTTGTTTAAGATAGGTCTAAACCTCGCTGCGTAAGCTGTCAGCTGCAGCGAAGTTTTATCACATACAATTTTATAAATTCCCGCCTCTCCCGAACCACTGGAGAGGGGAAAGTTGAAAAAGATACCTCGCGGCGCAAATAAAGAGTCAAGGGAGCGATCCACAAGAAAGTATTCGTTTAGTATCGATTCTCGTGCCGACTCAAGTGGCTATCGATTCAAGAAACGATATATTACACGAATCGATGTGAGGAGAGTGCAAAATATCGAATCCGTGAAATATGTGCTTCGTTCTCTTCCTACTTTTCACGAGATAAGATTTGAAGCTTATCTTGCAGATACATTCTGAAGACGACGTCAGCAATTGGCTCGGTCCGACTCGGGAAGTGATGAACCACGCCTTACTTAATAACTGCCTTACGTGCAGTTATTATTAGAGACCTGATTTTTACGTAATTACATATTTTTTGTCTTTCTACTTGACGATCTCACATTTGTAATCTTGGCGAATCGTCGCCGTCCTAACACAATATCCAATTTTTTCGTTACATATTTTTACATATTTAGTACTATATTACATATTTTACATATTTTGTTATTTCAACGCAACTTTTTTATTCTATCAATTTTCGTCAATTTTATTACATATTTTTTTATGAAAAGAAGAATTTACAAAAAAATAGGCATTTTTTCTCTACAGTGAAGACGTGTGATGTTCTCATAATCCGGCGTGCCTGTAACAGTCACCTCAATGGCGGGAAGTGCGCATCAGCGACTGAGATCATTTTCACCTTTCGGGTGTGAAAAGTATCGCTGGCGTCGCGGATCGTGACCTAAATCTTAATTTCGGAGAAAAATTGGCAATCGCCGACATGTAACACTTCAATGAGAGAGCTTCATGCTGCAGTGATTGATTCCTGATCATAAATAACGCCTGTTTGTGCGGTTAATGATATTTCTTGCGTCTAGTCTGGCTGCAAAACAACGGACCTGGATAGATGAAGCTTCTGCTACTGACGGAAAAGTTGTATGTTGTACATCAACTTGTGTTCTCCACATGCATTTTAAGACGATTGTATTATTTTTTTAAATGTGTTTAGGAAAAAAAATTAAAATGTAATTTTGTATAACGTAAATGTGTTTAATAATCTATGAATTTTAATATGACATATTATATCCGATTTTACATATTTATGTACATATTTTGTTTTTACATATTTATGTACATATTTTGACGTTTCATACTACATATTTTTCCGGTCTCTGGTTATCAATCGCACTAGCGTCGCGACGCTATTACACTCCACACTCCCACGGAATGCTGCCGATGCGTCGGCAGCATTCGTTAATATGAAGTGTGGTGTCCAAAGTAGTGCAAAAGAATATGGTTTTCTATGTGGTGTAATTGCACTTTGCGCGCAAAGCATACTATCGCAACATTAACATGTTTTACTGATGATAAATGATAGCAATTTTTGCAAACACCTTGCTCAGAAAATAATATGATTGGTGAAAGGCAAAAAGTCTGCGTTCCATGTACAGTTGGTCTTGTGTGTACAGTCCATAATTTGCTTGAAAAACATTATTTTTCAGTAGAATATTGATACTAACGCAATATATATTACAAGATAACTGAATATTTCCAGTTAAATAAAATGTAACTTTGTACAGCCGACCTGGGGTCAGCTCTCAGCGCTTCGGTCAGAAGGGTCGCGGGTTCGAGTCCCGCCTTGGGCATGGTTGTTTGTCCCTTGACTTTTTATGTGTTGTCGCGGAGGGCCTCGCGTTGTACTCACCCTAGATCAAAGGAGCCCGCAAGTGTGTTGGTCTAGTGTATGGTCGAATATGCGTCCCATCGGGACGTAAAGGGAAACTGGCTGTTGGCTGGATAGAAGCCCTAGAAGAAAAAAATTGTACACCGAGACGAAATGAATTTGAATTTGAAACTCACCAGCACATTTAGTCGCCCGGGAACTAGCCGCTTGGAAGAGTCAAAACAACATCCACTTTTACTTTCTGGTGTATGTAAGTGTACAAGGAGTGTACTGCTTTGTCATTGTCCTCGCACAAAACTGTTGGAAATGTCATAACAAATTCAAGAGTATCCAGATTGCTTGACTGTATTAACGAGTGTAAGGTTTTGGTACCTTTTGAAGGGCAGGGGCAGGCAGAATTCACTTCCGCAAAGTTCTAAACATTTGCAGTTTAGGAATTTGACAGAGAATTACGTCTTCAGTAGCATTTGAATTAGTCACCGATCATTTTGTCTGCCTTTCCAATTGACGTAAGGAGCCGTTGGATAATGAGGATATTTAGCCTATTTGTACAGTGTTGACCTGATGATTATGAACCACGTTGCTAATGTTAGATCTGTAAAGACAAACCTTATGCGTAACCTTACGCTTCTCTTCATTAGCCGTGACTGTAAGGTTAATCTTGTTGAAAATTCACGCAGTACCTAGTTAGTTGCTGCGTGAGCGCGTAATGATAGGTTTTTAATAGGTCTCTGCCCCTAGCGGGACACCGTTCTAGCTGGGACTGAATTTTAGCACCGGAACCGTCTGCTAGTGCGAGGATACGACAAGGGAGAGAAAAGAAAGATCGCGCGTGGTCCGTGGCTCTGGGGTACTGTTCCGACATTCGCCTGATATTGATTGGGGAAACTACGGAAAACCAGCGATTAGGGCAGCTGACGGTTAGAATTTCCCCTCCAGACAGCGGTTGAGTTCGACCTAGCTCTACAGTTAGTGTCGAAAACGCAAACGCCTAGGACCTCCTGGTCAAAGTCGCTGAAGAGAGAGCGGCAGAGCTAAACTCAGTCGGTCTAGTTTCGAGACCCTAACGTTAAATGTCACTCTATTTATGATACATAAGATCAAGACGATGTGCACATATGTTAAAATTCCGTAATATTCGTATATTTAAGAACCTTCCGTGTGGTTACGTCCGAAACTTCGTTTTTCTCGTGAAACTTGAGACTACGCCGCACGCGATCCGCAACTCAAGGTTACCCGTCCAAGAGCTTTGCTCCCGGGTTTTCTGCTCTCTGCCCAACACGCCGGAGCTAATTACCACTGTAGACGCCGTGTTCGTAGCTCACATGGTAAAAAGGCTGCGGATGCAGAAAATACAGAAGATATAAGCACTAAGCGTCGATCTATCTTTTGTAAACAGTAAGAAAACCGATGATCAAGAATACATCATGCTCTATTACTTTTTTTAGAATTGCTGCTGATCATTGAATCTTCAGTTAACGGACAGTAGACCTTAATGAAAGTGTTTGCAACAATGCCGGGTTTTGTTCTCCGACATTAAAATATGCAAGGTAGTAAACCGGCTTGATTGCACGTAGATCTTAAGAAGTGCATCCAAAACATGCTTGCGGAACTAATATTTTGACTTCATAGTTTAAATCTATTCACAATTTTAAGACCTTTCGAATTGAAAATATTCATTTCAATCAATGAATATGTATAAAAAGGCTCGTCAGGAAATAGTATAAAAAGTTGTTCGTTTGTATTGCCGAAGGACCTATTTTTCGATGATTTAAAAAAAAATTATTGGACATGAACATGTGTTCATGATTCGTTTTTTGATGAAATCTTTATATTGTATATCTCATTTTGATATTTTATATGTTATGGTCACTTGTATGTTCGGAAAAGGAGAATGCAGGAGTTTTATGATCCGTAGCAAACAATTCAATATTTTCTTGATACCTGATGATTCTGAAAGCTCTTAATTAAGATCTTTATGATAGAATGAAGTAAACGTAAAAGAACACTGAATATCGGGAATGTGGTACTTTTGAAACTGAATTTGAGTTTTAAGAAAACGTCATAAATGAGCATTAATTTTGATAGTGATGAAAACAGTGTTATTGCTTGATTTCTCTAGCCATTAAAAGGAACTTTTTTTTAAAAAAAAGGAACTTAGAATTAAGTTTTCACAAAAAAAGAGTAAAAATGTCGGTTTATTCAAAACTGAAGAGAGAATGTGAAATTCTTCTGGCAAGAAAATTTGTTAATTGTTTTTGTCCAAGCACAAATTTCGGTCCATTAGTTAATTGAAATATTTCCTAAAATATATTTGGGTGGCATATCGGACTCATTTCAGAAAATAGTACAGCCACTCATGGCCTTCCTAATATGAGCATATTGTACATCAAGCACAGTCATCTTGTACTTGGAGATTTGTCTTATATTTTTACTTCGGGCTATCAGTGAATGCAGCGAGATCATCCAAATGAGGAATATTTGATAATTTCTACACTCATTTTGAAACCCGGGGATGAAAAATTTAATTCCTCGTATTTTCAATGATTCTTGCTCTCTTGTATAGCTGATATCTGTAAGATTTTTCTCTTCCTTATTTTGACATGTAGCTTAGAAAACTAACTTAAATGATATTCGAAGTGTACCACTGTAGGAATTTTACTTTCAGATCGCTTCTCATTATCAGTCCAGTTACTTGACCTTGTTATTTCTGGAGATCACAGTTCTGAAGTCACAATACTAAGGTGAAACACAACACTGAAACTTTGTGAATAATAAATATCCTTTATTTTTCCATTGGTCGACAGTCAATATATTGATAATATGTCCGTCTTTGCCGAACGACTTTATCCGATCTCACTGTTTACTTGCTCAAATGTGTGTTAGTGAAATATCCTAAAAAAACACTTAATATTTGGGAATGCATAAGCTGGAGAAAAATTTAACAACGGTTATAAATATATCAAATGCTTATAATTTGATTGCTCGTAAATATAATAATTTGTCGTATCGCTTTTGAAAATAAAATGACTTAATAATCGTATTATTTTTTTTTCTTTTTCTTTATCTCTTATTTCATCCGAACAAAAAATTCAACATTGTTTTTCTGAAATCAATGTATTCGTGCCATATCGACAAATCAAATTTGAAATTATTCGTCTCACTCTCGTGTTCTTGTCTGTCTTCGAAGATATGGAATACTACTACCCATTACAAAAATTACTACCCATTGTCACTCTGCGCTTTGCGATTCCCTTACGAGCGTGCAAGAAAATATTTCTAATATTTTTATCTGAATTGTGAAATGTTCAGCGTCTAAGAGAGATACAGAAAATTGCTTGATAGCCAAGTGCAGGCCCACACAGCAGTTTTTCACGTTCACTGACCTTGGGAGCTGCGCGCGAGCCACTGGAAAGGGGGGGATCACCAAGGAGAGTGAAGAAATTTCAAATAATTTCACGCCACAAACGCTGTAAATATTTATTTCAAAATAAAGGAATCTGAGTATATTTTAAAAAAATAAGTTGAAACCGTTTTACAATTTCAAGACATTAAATTAAATTATAATATAAGTTTTCAGATTTTTATTTTTCTATAATCGATATATACGAGAACATGCATTAATATTTACGTTCTTAGATGTAGATTAATCTTCAATTTTTTAGAACTTAAGTGGCTGATCTGGATGGCCGAAGTGGCTAAGAGCGTGCACTGTCTCTGCGCTTCGGTCTGAAGGGTCGCGGGATCGAGTCGCACCTTGGGCATGTAGTTTTTGTCTCTTGTCTCTCATTAATGCGTTGACGCGGAGGACCTCGCGTTCTGCTGATTCCTGATCAGAGGAGCCCGTAAATGTGTTGGGAATAAAGAACATTAAAGTTCACATGAAATTCAAAATCTTGAGTAATTGGACCAAAACGTTGAGTTATTTCATACAAAACATGTCTGTATTGGTTACGCCGTCTTCAGTGTTTCTTGTTTTTTTCATGACCTCATTTTGGTAACAATGAGATTGTGAACTCATTCTTATATTGAGTCTAGCCTGCTCTTCGAAGGAACTCTGCCATAAAACATATGAAGTAAGATTTGGCACCTCACTTTCATTTTGGCATTCGTGAAGTGTCGCCCAAGTCGTGAGCCGCCGCGTTAGACAACTGGTTTACTGAATGGCGAATGCGCGATTCACAGAAGCATATGCTCCGTTTATTTTTAACAAAAGTTCAGTTCCATGAACCGGCGATTTACGAAAAGACCTGCCGTTAGTGAAGAGTTGCACTGAGATCCATTCAGTGACAACCACGTGAATAGAATGGTACCGCGTACCTCTGTTCACTTGAATATCAATAACGCGAACTACTTCATATTTCATATTTTATTCCACCGAACACCGCTTAAGTGAAGGTGAAGACAAATTAGTTTAACTCGATAAGTCTAATAGAAGAACAAAATAAGAAAAGGATGTAAATGCCATTTCTGTTAAATTTACGTTTTTACCCGAATAATGATAAATTAATCTCTATTACGTAAATAACCAAAGTCTATATTTATATATATATATATATTGTATATATATATATTTATATAGATTTAATATATATATATTCTCGAAAGTATGAAAATGGCACTTACATCCTCTTTTTATTTCAAGCCTTCAATTATTCTACTTTGTTTTCTTCCATTGGAGATTCCCGGTACCCATTTTTCATCCAGTTGCGCACTTGACCGGTGCGGACCAGACGGCCTGCACAGCCCGGCCGTCCGGCGCGGCACGGCGTGGTGCTTCCCGCCAAAGCCGCTATCTATAGCGGCGCGCTGCCCGCTCCGAAAATAGACTCACCGCCGCTACTCACTCTCGAGCGGACGGGGGGCGGGCGTAACTCCTCTCCGCGATGTGCACTTAGAGCAGGCCTTCGCCTCGTCACGAAATACCTAGAAGCAACTAAGGGATGTAGGCATATAATAACTTCGTCATGAAAGCTTCTCGGATGGTGCAAAGCTACCGCGTTCGTTCGGTGTGCGCGTGCTCCCGGTTCTCGATTAACAACGTCGCCACGCTATGAATTTGATTGTAGAGGGAAGTGTGCAAGGAACTCTAAATTTGGTTGTAGTGGAAGTGTAGTTCCGTTGAACTGGGCTGATGGAATCCCACTTTCACCGTACCATACCGCAGACATGCTCCTGGCAATAAAGGAGTTGATATATCGAAATTATGTTTTTACATTATTATTATTATTATTATTATTATTATTATTATTATTATTATTATTGTTGTTGTTGTTGTAATTAATATTAATACTATTGTTGTAGACTATGTGACTATTGTTCGTGCGTATCGGTTCCATGAATGCCACGCTCGAATTATTTCGAGGTCTAGTTATGAATCTAGGGTATAATGTGTTGTGAACTAGTGAGGATCCAGCTTTGTCTCGCATCTCCTTGGTAATAAAAGTTGATATCATTAATTATTATTAATATTAATATTAACATAATTATTATTATTCCTTTTCTTTATAAGAAATTAAAAGCAGTCCTACTCAAACTATATAGAGCTACAGTGAGGAACTTCATTATGTTCTAAACAACGTTTGTTGTTTGTTGGACTGAGTCATTGGAACTTTTACATAAACTGCACTTGCTACCAAGCCTTTGCCCCAAAACAAATTTTTGATAGGATCTGGTTTTAGTCACTTGATCTTGTACCCCTTTGTCTCACCATAAAGACCCGATGTTTGCAACCATTCCGTAGCGTAAACCATTTCAAATCAACATCATCAGGAGTCCACATCGTTATAAACTGGTGATGCAGTTCTTTCGTTTTCCTTCAATCTTGAGCTGTTAAGTACAGGAAATATCTGTTCTCTTGTGCTACACTTAATGGGCTGATATTTTCATTCTGACAGCAAATTGCGTTATGAAGTAGAGTAGCAATTGACAGAAAGGAGGGTCGTAATTTCTCTTCCTGCTGACGACATAGTGCTTTCAAATTCAGTAGTCCCATGCCTGCTGCCTGCCATTATTTTAGGTAGATGTAATCTCCGATTGAACTAGATTTATTATTATTATTATTATTATTATTATTATTATTATTATTATTATTATTACCACCATCATTATTACACCTCAGAAGACGTCTTAAAAGAAAGTAGTCAACTGCCTGTTCGGAGTCTTCGTGTTAACCATATGCGTCATACAGTATTGTATTGCCCAACAGGTTGTCTCAAAGACGGACGGTGTCACTGGACAATTTTACTTTCAAATGAGAGCTGCTTGTGTTAATGTGAGAGAAAAGTAATAAATATATGCAAAACTGCTTTTCAGGTGAATGCCTTGTTTGAACATTTCCGTGTTAATTTTGCACTTCGAGAGGTAATTACTTTACCTGGTCGTGGTACAATTTTTGTTTATATTCTCTCCTGTATAGTCAGCAGTAGGCAGTTAGTTCGGTATTTGCTTCGCAACATCATCATTCGACCAGACTGATTCGCATATCTAAAGTTCGTAAATTTTCAAAATCCTGAATCACAATCGAAAAACCCGATTATTTAACTTGCATGTCAAGACGATCCAATTTTTTTTTTAATTTTATGATTGTATTGTATATTTCTCCAGAACCTTTAGAATATGAAAATAGTTTCAAATATCTCAAATTGTTCAAAGCTTTAGTCGCTATGGGTCTATAGAGCTCAAGGCATTTAATCCTACAAGCTGCAGGGAATCGAACTGACAAATGAACTTTAAAACGTCGTTCTAATTACTGCGTATCAAGAAGCAAAAACAAAATTTTATTTTGACACCGTTGTAACGAGTTTTGAGATTGGTTTGCACTGATGTCAGTAACGTAAGTTGTTTGCTTTGCCGTTGATTAACTTGGTACTTCCATTATAATCTTTTCTTTATAATTCTGGAGAGAAATAATTTAGGGAAATGAGCAAAATTGAAAGTGGCTGACATGATAATTAGAAAGAAAAAGCCTACATTTGGAATACAAGAAACTTTGTCATACATTTGTTCGTTTCACACGAATAATGAGATAAATATCAACACAATTGATTTCTAAGGTTTGTTTATGCAAAGTGTAAGAAATGTGTTAAAGTATCTGCCTCTTATATCTATGTACACCACTCGATCTTGATATATATGCGGTCAATATATCAGATGTTGCTTTTTGGACATGAGGTTTTCATGAAGCTGCTTACTTCTGTTTCTAGAAAATGCTCACAAGATAAAGATAGATGCCTATATTTCTCAACAGTGGAAAACATTATCATTTTTTAGCGGCAAGAGTGGAATTTGACCAAGGTCGCTTTATCGCAAAGGCTTAGTATTGAAAAATGTCAACCAACTAAAAAATGAGGGAAGTAAAAATCAAAAGATACGAAATGAGATAAAATACTACTTCTCAAACTGTAGGTAAACAAAGGCAATACAGGATTCGAAAAGTATTATAGTATTACTGTCTCGCTCTTACTTTGTAAGAAGAGAAAATATTGTTATCGTGCACCGAACAACGGCGAATTTTCGACAGAAAACTTATTGCCGGCCCTGGTAACGAAAAAGTCTTGTTCCTGAAAAGAAATTTTGTTCCTGTATGTGGTAAATTACTTCCTTTTGTAGTCAGAATCCACGTTTATCACAAGTACATATGAATGGTGAATAGAAATTAGTACTTTGGTGTTAAGTAGCAGCAATTTATAGCTGTTCTGCTTGCTCTCTCCGTTGGAGCCCACCCTGCCCCTCTCCCTCCCTTCGTCGTATTGCCCGGCCTCTCCCACTCTGGGACCTATCATGTTCTGCGAACAGCCCACTCGTATTCCATCCACATTCTACCCGTATCCTCCCACATCTGACCCATATCCCACTCATATCTCACCCACATCCCACCATACTTCGCACATATGTACCCACCCGTTTTACACCCATATATCACTCTTTCCCCCCTGTCTCTCTCCCACCCCCCGCCCCACCCGACCCATGTTAGCCCGCCTCGCCCATACTGGCCGGCTTCCCCCTCCGCTCTTCCCGGCACCAGGCAGCCTGCCCCTCCCCATCCCCCCTGCCCGACACCATGCTAGCCCACCTCATCTCACCCACCATGCCCTGCCCGGCTCCATGCTAGCCCGCCTCACCGCACCCGCATTGCCCCGCTCGGCCATAATCACCATCCCAAACATGTCCCGCCCGTATCCACTCATGCCCCACCCGATCCCGCCACATTCCGTTATACCGCAATGCATTGCGAATTATCAAAGAAGAAGAAGAACAAATATTGATCATCCCTTAAACTGGCAACGACCTAGGAGTACGCAGACTTGTGGTCGGCGGCCGCTGGTCTGCAGAACACGAGGGCGTGTCGTGTCGTTCCCACGCAGCAAGTGGGCGACACGCGCCGCGGCGCGAGGCGGCTCGCGGTGGGCCCGCGCGGGGGAGGCACGTGGCGGCGGCGCAGGCGGAGGCGGAGGCGGAGCGCGTGGCGGTGAGCGCGCCGCCGCCAGCACGCCACGCCACGCCACGCCACGCCACGCCACGCCACGCCACGCCACGCCACGCCACGCCACGCCACGCCACGCCACGCCGCCACGCCACGCCACGCCGCCCGCCACGCACGCCACGCCACCCGCCACGCCGCCGCCGCCCGCCGCCCGCTGGTCTGCAGACACGAGCGGCGTCGCGCCGCCCCACGCGCCCGTCGGGCGCACGCCGCGCCGCGGCCGCAGCCGCGGCTCGCCCGGCCGCCGCCCGCCGCCGGGGAGCCCGGCCCGCGCCGCGCGCGGCGGAGCGCGGCGGCGGGGCGCGCGCGCCGGCGGTGGGCGCCCGCCCCGCGCGCGCGGCGCAGACCCGCCCGCCCACCGCCGCGCCGCCGCGCGCCGGCGTGTGACCTGGCCAAGGAGGCGGAGACGATGCAAACAGGGGGGACGCCGCCTCACCCACGAGGCAGCTCGCGGCTGCGGCTGCGGTTTTTGGCTTGGCCACGTTGTGATGGGGAATCAGCGAAATTCTTTTCATGCTTCTTGCTAATGCAGGTTGCTAAGGATTGTATTTTGCGATCATGAATTTTTTGGTGAGAATTGCGTCATCTTTGGACCACGCGTTGTACCCACCGACGTCCAGTCATATATTCTCGGGGATATGCACGTTACCTTTTGGGGGATCAGCATTTTTACCCTGAATCACCCCCCCCTGAACGTTATTCTTGTTATTATTATTATATTATTATCATAAGTATTATTACTATCATCATCATCATAACTTAATTTCTGGTTGATCGCGACGCAGCGGCTCGGGAATAAAATAGGGAAAAAACAAACAAAAAGCAGAGGACAAACACTTGGCAACTTCGATTTTTACTTTGATCAACTTTCGTATACTCAAAATTAAATAATTTTCCACTTTACTGTATTATTTCTACGAAAGTAATAAATTGAGAGTAAAACGATAAAATATCATTTTAAACTTTTTTTTTCGTATGCTGTACCATTTATCACGAGTTCAAACCGAACTGATGTCTTCGTGTTTGAGAGGAAGTGAAGTAGTCCGTCTCATATCGTACTTTTATAGCATGTAAATGCACCTCAAACATGTAATACGTCTATGAGCAAAATTGGAATAGACTGTTTCTACTCACAGCAATTTTTTGATTGGATAGCATTGTGTCTCCATGCCTTCCTCGTGACCACGAAACTAGAATAACGAAATTAATTAATAATTAACTAGCGGGTTTGCAGATGTCTTTGTAATAGGCTTAAAGCACAATTCTTCTTTACGGCCAGTGTTCTTGATATCAGTAAATTCATTTATCTTTTTTTAATGGTTACAATGTTTCAGAATTGTTTGTTCTAAAGCGTTTTCATAACTATTGCTGATTTCAAAAGCGCTTACAATAATAATTTTGTATAGGTTAGCTTTAGGTAAGTATCACCTTGCGCTTTTAACGTTTTTTAAATGGCAAATATTTGAAAGGCAACTTCGCCGGAAGATTGCATAGAATTCAAAATACGTATCGTAAATATATAGTACGAATATTTCAGGAAAATTACCTCCTTAAAGTCGTTTTTCATTGTAATAGTTTTTGCTATAATGGCAATAGACTTTGAAACCCCAGCGGAATGAAAAGAAGTAATGAATGGTTCCATGTGCGTTCTTTATAGTAGATGCCCTTTAGGTGATACAATAGTTTGTGTTTATAAAAAACATTTTCTATTTCTTGAATTCACATGATTTCTTTGACTTATGCATCGAAATTTAGTGTTTATCCCCATGATCAGGTAAAGGGAAAGAAGGTTCTGCAAAGGATATTACATTTTTTTAACAAACAGTAGAATAGTAAATGTAAATGCAGTTTTTGTGATTCAGTCAACTAAGTTTCCATAAAATTTGTTTTATGTATTATTTAATTGATATTAATTCTTGTAATAGATATTTATTCTTCTAAGAGTTCTAGTTGGTTCGTCATGCAATGGTAATGTGATTTCGTCTTGATGGAAAATCTTGGGAAATGATGTAATAAATCAAACTCCCTCGTCCTGATCTATGGGTGGCTGTGATAAGAGATCAGAGATGGAAACACGTAATTTGCTTTAATGACAAAGTCTGACAGATGTTTCTCTGAGCCAAACTTCCCGATATCGGCCACAACATCACCATTGTTTGCCCGCTATCAAAAATCAACAAGGACGAGCGAGAACACCTGTGAAGTGCGCTTGCAAACTTGTCGAGTTGTAGTTGAGGACTTTCGCCAGAATGGTATCGTTAGGATTTCTGGATCTTCTATCATTCCTTGATCACCCTAAATTCATCTAGTCGTTATCTTGGCGTACTCATGGACGCAAGATTAAATTGACACAGTCACATCTCAACCAAAATAAATGAAGCCAATAAATGATTAGCTATGTTACGTCCGATTCTCCTCTTTAAAAATCCATTCTTCTTTAACTTTATACAAGTCTATTCTTCGGTCGATATTAACTTACGCCTGACCTGTATGGATTTTAGTTGCCGTAACCACGTTAAATAAATTAAAAATCTTTCAAGACAAAATATTAAAAATAACAGTAAATGTCTCCTTATTTGTCAGCAATAACTCATTCCGCAACGACCTTGCAATATAACCAATTACTTTCTTTATTACGAAACTACCAAATAATTTTTACAGAAATTTAAATCACGTACAAGCAGCAGTCGCCTACTGATCAATCTCCACTTCCCTGCGTAAGAAACAGACTGCCATTTAATATTTTTCTTCAATATTCCTCAGATATTAGATAAGGATAGAATATTTCTTAAATTTACCTCTCTCACCTACCGTATTCTTTTCTAAACTCCACTCTTTTCTTAACAAGTGTCATCGCCCTCCAACTATACTTCCAAAATTAACCTCTTAATAACCTTGGTTGAAGATTTCAGCTAATCATCTAGGTGGTGACAAGTTACCTTTTTCACACTTTGTTAGTAAAAAAATATTATATCTACTGGAGGGCCTTGCGGCTGAACATTGTACTGTCATTGAAAAACAAAATTCAATAAAAAAGGGCTCTCTGGAACATCACGCGCTTATAGAATGCGAGTTCCACTTCTCTTACTTTATTCTTCTAAGAATTACCTTGGCGAGGAGGAATTCCCCCAACCAAATCTTGTATTATCTGAAGTGATGTAGGAACATTCTAACAGTCGTATAAGAGATCAAAGTATGATAGTTGTATAGTTATTGCCTTTTTCAGCTCTCTTGAAGAATTTAAAGCTTGAGTCCGATAATAATATTCACAAACTAACAAATAAAAGATTTGAAACCTTAGGCTTCCGCGACCAGAGAGTGAACATTTCTGGCTGCTCTGGAGACGCAGGCATTCTAGGCAGAGTTATCAACGTTTTGGTTCTCATACTGCGACATTATTAGGCTAAATGCGCGGAGATGGTCTGTGAACGGATTTAAATAGGATGAGGGATTTATTAATAACGTTCCCATTAATGATTGTCGTCGAAAACGGTCGAATTCTGTTGGTGCAGTATATTAGTGGTCAAAAGGAAATCACCCGCAAATAATTTTATAAAAATGAAATTCTAAATAGTTAGTAGATTAATTTTAAACGCTATATTAGTTCGAAGGAAAGCAAGAGTATATTCCAAGGTAGTTATCTGAATAAAGTGATGTTTGCACGAATCACATAGGATGACATTTAGTATTTATTCATTTTTTTCTGTACTACAAAAATCTCTGAAAATACGTTTCTGGCCCCTTTATCCTTGAACTTTATTTATACTTTAGTAGCAAATGGATTTAACATACCACAAGGAACTTACGACTTTAATGATATAATTAAAAAGTATAAATGGTTTATGTTCAATCATTTACACGGTTGCTAAATGACTCGAAGAGCCTCTTCCACTACACTTCACACAATAGTACAGTCTATAACAATTTTCCTAATTGTCAGGTTAAAAAGTGGAAAATATGGGATTGTACACGTGAAGGAATTGATGTTTCCTTACTTAAGGGCATTGTTCTATTTCGTAAATTTTCAGGACTCCCCTGCACCACCCCCGTGCGCAAACCTACGGTTTCCTCAAAACAATTTTCTACTTATTAAGAACTTTGTGCGTTACGTTTTATAGAGTTTTAAAGCAGTTATTCATAAATCAATGTGATTAGTGCATTTTTCACTTCTGAACATGAAAGCTCGCCTTCTCATTTCCTCGGCAGGTGCTCACGGCGCTAGTTTGCGTACCCTTTCGTTGTTTGAAGATGTTAGGAAGGTCATAAGGGATGAATGATGCTGAGTGATTATGGAAAAGGTGATGCCAGAATACATAGATGGTATGAGAAACCTGTCCTCTCCAGGATTTGATGAAGGAACAATTCCAGCCTGATCATTGAAAATAGTTACAAGTTGGCACTGTGTTTTGGAATGTGTTCAGATAGTAGCCCTTCACTTCCCAGGTAATTCCGTCCTAAGTTTCACAACAATATGAATGAAATGTTGTCTCTGTTCAAAGGACAATTCTCATTCGAAGTTTTCATGAAAATATAACCGAAGAAAAACGAGGAGAGCGAAACTGCAGAGGAGAAGAAAGGAAGCCGACACTACTGACCCTGAAGATGCATAACATTTCGCAGTAAGAAGCGTGAACCACTTTAAAAGCAAATTAACTTCAAATAAACATTGAAAATATAGTTCTATGTTAAAATTATTTAATTTTATTGCGTAAAACTATTTTTGTCTGCTTTTTTGCCAATCCGTACCATAGTGCGCAGTTGGCGGATTTTCAACACTAACTAGGTAGCTTTGTCGAATCCACCTACTGTCTGGAGGAGAATTCTAGCGACCGGCTGCTCCGATAGGTAGTTTTCCATTGATTTCTCTTATCAATATCAGTCGAATGTCGGAGCAATATCATAAGACAACGGGTCACGATCCGCGCCCGTTCGTTCCTTCCCCATCCTTTCTTCTCCTCCCCCGTACATAAGCACTTACGCTTACATGCAAAAGTGTATGCATGAACTGGGTCTATCTGACGTGTCAGAGACCGTTCGGGAGCTTGCAACCTGAATGGGGGAAATCCCTGCAAGCCGACATGTAGGTTCGCGAAGAGCTGGCATTCATGCGGGTGGGCAACACCATAATCTTCAGCAATATGACTTTCACTACACTTACGAAAATACTTAACAAAGCAGTTGATGCGTCTGGAAACACAAAATAAGCAGTCATTCGAGCCCAGCCAATTAGGGTTCGGGAGCTCATGGTTTTAAGCCTCTTCCGACTGAAATTGGCAAAATACGACGTACAAGGCAAAATGTCACCTCTCCAGATTACAACAAATCTTACTTAATTTCTATACACTTACGGTAAGATTACTGTTTACTGTACACCTAGTAACCTATAACAAGCAATACTATTCTGTTAAAATCTAATACTATTTACAAATTACCAAACAAGAAAGCTGGAGGTAGAAACGGTACACTCTGATCCCATGCCCTTCGATTATCATAAAGTGTTTTGTTCTCTAGTTTGCAAAACGTTTTCTTCTTGTTTTACGGAATCCCTGAAATCGACGTACATAGTTGCTCATGGCTTGTGCCGTGCTCGCCTCACAGAGCGCGGGAGTGTGAAACGTGTGCCTAGTAGAGATGCGACATCGGCAATGAATCATTGATGTTGCCGAACGATGATTAAAACGTCTCTCTATTTGCAGAATACGAGGAAAGACGAAGGAAATTCCAGGGCATATGAATTATTTCAAGCAACGGATAGAAGTCTTCTTGATGAAGTTAATACAAATCGCGTTCCTTTGGTTCGAACTCAAACACAGTGGTACCATACGTTACACCATACGTTTTTTTGTTGCTTTTTTGATTGAGAGTTGGCTACCCTAGGACCACGCACATGCGTCACTTGTACGCACCGAGGTCCAGTTATAGTCTACGGGGAGTGCATGTGACCTTTCAGCACTTATTGTATATGCTGAATCCATTTTTACACCTCAAGGCTCTTAGCTCTGGGATGAAGTATGAGATGATTATGTTATGATGATGAGGAATGAATAGACAATCACAAACATACAGGCACAAAAACACACACAACCTTGCCCGAGGCGGGATTCGAACCACGATCGTTCGTTCCAAGGCCGCTACGGCACAACAGCCTTAGCGATCTCGGCTACCTGATCGGCGGTCTATCAGTTATATTTCATATTTTAGTTTTAACAAATTTGTGATTATGAGCATTTTCATTCACGAACACAGCGATGTTAAAAAACAAACATTTTGTTCCATTTTCAATACATGGATGTGTATTGAATTTTTATAGAAGCGTCGATGTGGCATCCCTGTGCGTGGGTTTGTGGGGCGTCGCAGCGTGCGCGTAGATTGCGGTGCGCGTGAACGCCCCCGCGGTTATTTCCGTGCGCGCGGCATGCGCGGCGGCGCGTTTGCGTCACGATGCCCAGCTCCAGCCACTCCGCGATCATCCCCCGGCGCTATTCATAACCCCCTCTGCTTTGCCTTTGCGGCCTCCCGTGAAGTAGCGGACAGACAGCTTGCATGCCACCACTAGGTCCGGTTGCTTTGGCTCAACGGCAACATCGTTCGTTTGGAGGTCCGGCGTTTGATGATTGGTTGACGTTTCCGGGCACTCAACTGTTTTTGGTTAGGCAACGAATTTCCATGTAATTACACTTTTTACAGGTACTAGATCATTTATTTTTTAATTAAAAGATTTTTATTTACATATTTTTACATTTTGTATATTTTATATATCTTTACATATTTTGCTTATTTTACAATACTATATATTTCGTTAAATTTTAATATATTTATACGTCGAAATGAAACATTTCAGATGCGCGTTTGCAATCTGTCACGGAATCATCTTTCTTACAAATCAAATGAAATGCTGCTGCGCTTCAATGGCCACTATATGTTTGACATGAATTTTCAAACTTACCCCCCCTCCCCGCTTATTGCGTACACGGAGTCAAAGATACCGGTTGGTCGTGAACAAAAGTAATTTCAGCGACGTGCTTGCTCGTGTTTCAAACAGCACAGTCATTACTCGATCGAAAACAATAATTTTTACTGAAAATTGTCTTATCGCATTCTTCGATTTCGTATTTAATCCCCTTCCCCCGACATCCATTACTCGCTACACGAAACTACTATTCACTTGAAGAACACCGACTCCTCGTAAACATTGTATGTAAACATTATATCACTATGAATGTATTTTATATTTCGAATAAAATTCTTATATGTCGTGCGGTCTTATTACAATTACTTCTGGAGAGGTAGAACCTACTTTCAGCCACTTCGAATCCTTCTTTAGGACTGATCGGCGACGTTCTGTGGTCGGAAAATGCTTGTAGGGAATAATTTTAAACGCAATAATGAATTTTTATTTTACATGTTTTTTTTATTTATTCTTACATGTTTTGGAAAAATAATTACATATGTGTACATTGATTGATTTTTTCGTGTTTCCGGACGCTTCAACGGCCTGGTTCATTAGTTCCGTAAGTGTAGTGCATGTTTTTTCTCGGGATATGGCGGTGATCTTCCCCCGCTGGATGGTGAGATCCGGCGCCGACCTACCGTCGGCTAGTGGGGTTTCCCCCTAACCAGGACTCTCCCACCAGCGGGGCACCGCCCCAGCCGGGACAAGCTCTAAGCTCCCGACCGGTCTCCCGGAATATGTGGTGGTGTAGTGCATGTTAGTGTAAGTGTGTGTGTAAGGGGAGTGGATAGGACAAGGAAGAGGAAGGAAAGATTGCGCGCGGTCCGTGGCCCGTTTGGTAGGGTACTGCTCCGGCATTCGCCTAGTGTTGATCGGAGAAACCACAGAAAACTACCGATCAGAGCAGCCGGCCTCTAGAATTCTCCTCCAGACAGCGACTGAATTCGACCTACCTAGTGTCGAAAATCCTGTCGTCGTCAGGACTCGAGTCAGAGGCACTGCAGTGGCATCAGTTGATATACCTAGCTACCGCTTCCGGTTATGTGTACATATTTTGCAATTTTTAGTACAATAAATTCCGTCCCGCCAGCGGCGGGACTCGAACTCTAGGACCTCCCCAACAGAGTCACGGCAATTACAGAGGCAATGCTGGCCATGAGCTAAACTGTGCCGGTGGAGGGTCTGAAGTTAAACGCGGCAGTTGCGGATTTTCGACCCTAGCTGTAAATCTGGGTATCATTCAATCATGGTCTGGAGGAGAATACTAACGGGTGATTGCTTTGCAAATACAGACATTTATTTGGCGATCATAATGTTCATAACGTATGAAATTCTAGGCAGCGTAAAGTAGTTTTCAACGTCCTATTCTTGGAAGAAATGAAGATTTATGTTCATTGATAAACTCCTTGATCATTCTAAAATATACTCAGAAAAATTGATAATTCGTGTATTATGTCACATTGTATATACCTCCTCCATATTTTCGCCAACGTAATTTACCAGTAAGGATGCTCAACTCACTTCGTTTTACTCCTACAAAACGGTATGCTGATTTCAGATATATTTTAAGAATAACGTATTTTTAAGAAGCTCAAGGAAAACTAGGAGACGCTTCAAATTCTTCAACCTCGTGTAGTGGAATGGCAGACACCGTACCAATTTTAATTAGTTTGCTTCCACTCGCATGTAAATAGCGAGACAGGCAACCTCCTGATGTATTTGTAATGCAGTATTTAGGAATCGTGTAGTTGAACGTTGGTGCCGTTAACAATTGCAATATATGATTGGTATTGCGTTTTTGTTGACTTAATTTCGCAATGCCCTGGGAGTTGATTGCGTATTTCATTCCTACCATGTGATTGCATTTCATGCACATATCTTTCTTTTGTTGATAAACTTATTTTCTTATGTAAGACATATCGTGCCATCAAAATGTTTGATACACATGGTCATTATCTCATTAAAATTTTTTAAAAGAAATTAAAGAAAATGTATCCTTTAGTACAAGTGTACGTCTTCCCCCTTAGAAGTATATGTTTAAAGTAATGAAAAGTGTATTATCATAACTGCATGACATATTCAGGTCAACACGAATCTTCGTTCAACGGAGGCCGTAATAGTGTCAGTTTCTTCAACCAAGGTGAATTTCGCGTTCAATTTTCCAAAGGAGGCTTACAATTTTATTGTTAATCAAACAGTTGGTGGTGTATGGTTAATACATAATGAAAATCTATCATGAAAAACAAACATATAGAATCCACTTAACTGAAAATACAACACTCGTTTCATTCACTTTTGAGAAATGAGTGGTTGAAAAATACTACAATTGAATTCGCATGTGATATGTTGTCAAACGAAACAAGCAAGAAAACCTTTTGATTTGAAATATTAAATTTCAGTTCACCGATTGCCTCAGCAAATTAAACACTTGCAAAAGTGTTTTGTCATGTGAAAAATTACAAAATTGAGTAAAAGATAATTTTTCAGCGACTGAGTCAACATAATGAATCAGCGTACAGTCATCTGCGTCCATCTATGTGTGAATTTAAAGACGTTCTGGAATGGCATTAATGTCATGACAACAATTTCAAACCCTTATCTCACCAACATTTGATGTATCGTGTTACATGAAACTTAATTCCATTACGGAAATAAGCAAACTCTCGTGTTTCTATTGTATTCCAGATGATACATCCGTCTTCTAATTTGTTGTCTGTAAATTCAGTAGTTTTCAAAGAAGTAAGAAGAGAATTTTGAGGAAAGGAAACTCGCATGTCAATTAATTTCCCTGCTACGATTGTATCCGGTTACCCGAGAACCATGCTTTTTTTTTCGATGGAGGAATACTGCTTACTTCTTGGCCTTGACATCGCCAGTATTTGCTGTGCTCGGCAGGTGGACAGACCATTCCTTGCTTTGTAGCTCGTACCGTGACACCTCAATGCACCCACCGTGATTATCCGTTGGTCGATGTGATCTGAAAGCTGTAAGAAGAGCCAATCACGAAGACACTAAAAATGAAGTTTAATTATTGCTGGAAAGTACTCTGTCTTCTTGTAGTTCTTGTGGGCCGGTAAGTAAATGCGAATTACCTGTACGTAACCTTATTCAAATGCAGGTATAGAGAGATTATTGGACCGCATCAATATGTAGGTCATTAACGAACCATTATTGGAGTTTACGTTACTACGTTTACGTTACGAACTATGAAGATGAATCGAAATGGTTATGATAAGGGTGAAAGGACGAACACAAAAACAACCAGCCCGAGGCGGGACTCGAACCAGCTATGGTCAGAGATCACTACGACACAACTGCCTTAGCGATCTCGCCACCGGGCGGCTTCGATATGTTTGTTAGCATTGTCTCGCTTGCAAATGGCATCGGCGCTCTCTTGCAATGCCATCGTCCCCGACGTTAATTTATTTCGCGACCTGTCAAACTGGTCCCTTCTTATATCGAGGAGCCGTTGTAGATAGTTGGGTTCCATCGAAGATAGTTGTTATGCTTTCATCTCGGAATCAAATCCGATTGGTACGAATAAAACGTCTAAGGTTTTCTTCATCGTGAATTATCTTTATGAATTTTGTGAATTAATGGAAGTTTATTAAGAGAAAATGTTTGTGCGTTTTCCTTCATTGTTTTTGTTCGCCGATATTTCTCCCCCTAAAGGTGTTGACAAACTGTTTTTAGTCCTGTCATTCATAAAACGAATAGCCGTCGTCGCATCCGGGCAATTATGCGTGATTTTATGCAAAATATCAAATTCAGAATGCTGCTCTTTAATATATGAACATGTTTATGATTTATGTGTATTTTTTTCAAAATGTTAAGAAATTTACTTAATTTAACAACTGCGCCGTATTGAATAATGATGATAATTTCAAGCCATTTAGACAAATCTCTCTTCTTTGAAGAACATTATACAGAATTTCAAGTCTTCCAAAATCTTACTCTCCTCCAAGCTTTCAACGCAGTGGGCTATGCAAATGAGATTAGAAACTAAGTGTGAGAACACTCGTCTAACGCAGACTCCATCAGTTGTCGGGCTTGCAGGATTCGTACCAGCGCCTTTTCTTTTGTAAATATTTTCCATCCTCTTTGATCTTCCGCACAAATTTCAGAATATCCTATTTGTACCTCAATGTCATGAGAGTTGCATAACATGCTCGTTCTCTTGTGGAAAGCACGCCAAGGAAAGCAGATTTGTCTCCAGTGTCACAGCTACTGTGAATGCCGCTTGAGACGTTGAGAGTTCAGGTTCATGCCCGCTGTCCAAGAAAAATTGCTTAGGCCGCTAGAGTCGACTGAAAGGCAGAAGTGAGAGCAGACAGTGCCAATGGTGACGATGATGATAGTGAACAGCGATTACAGTGGCAATCACTCTATGTCCCCAAGGCCATCGTTGATCAATGGTAACGCTTGAACGGGAATTGCATAACAAGGAAACAAAACCGTTAAAGAAATGAAACGTCTAAAGGAAGATTTTTCCAACATCATTGCATCATTGCAGAAATATTTATCTTTTATTTTATTTTATTTGTCAGTCTTTCGCAGCTTACATCTGTTCATTCATAGGCAGTCAAACGGCTAAACAGATGCAGAGGCAGTAGGGGACGAGGGCGGCAGTTGGCTATTAGTGAACAAAAGGCATCTCGAGCGCGGTAGCGGCTGTGACAGTGTCGGCATTGGGAGCTTCAGCGGATGTGGCGAAGCGCTTAAAAGCCCTCAGACCGATGTGCAGCATTCGTGGAAAGAGTTCCTTGACGGAATTGTGGTTTAAGATTGTGTCCACTGGAAAGTGTCCACATTTAGCGCAAAAGTAAGGTGATAAGTAAAGCATTACATATAAGTATTGTAACAATGATTAAACGAAAGCGAATGGAATGAATTAAATTACTGAGAGTTGATTTAAACGATGTATTAGACTAATAACATGAAAATGCGACGGCTGGGAAGATTTTCAAAAAAATGAAATACTATTACTACGAAAATTGAAAAGCGAGAATGACAATCTGAAAAAAAATGAGGAAGGGAAACAATCATTGATGTTCGCTAAAAGTTCAACAGACAACCTTACACAGAAATGTAAAAGTTCGTCCAATTATTTTGAAAACATTTTTAATATGTCGTTAAGTTTTAAGAAAAAGAATAAAGAGACTCTTTGAATATAATCGAGAGTTAAACGATTATCAGTGGCTGATATGATTAACGTCTATCATTGACTTGTCGTAATGGAACCCTTGTGTAGCCAAATGCGCCTAAATATGTTCCATTGAGATAATCCTTCAAAGAGATTAAAACTAATTTGCAGTCCAATCGACTTTGTGGCGAACCACTTTCATCGGGGCATTGCAACCTATTTTTTGAACTAAAGGGAGAAAATCGCGGATGATTTTGAAAAGTAAACGAGAAGACACACGATTAGAAATTGAAAACCGTGTTCTGTCTACTAAAAAGTGCTAACTACTTTACAAAGAATGTTCCAATAGTTCAGAAACAACACGAGAAAGCGAGAAGTTAGACGCCTGGACACGATTCTATACTTTAAATCGCACAAACGTTACAATAGACAAGATTATCGAGCGAAAAAAAGGAACAAAAAAATTATATTGCTCTAAACGACAAATAAAAAGAGGTTCCCTGGTGACAACGAGGAGTAATTATCAATACTCCCTATCGAGCTGTCACGTATTTTGTGTGCTAGTTGGAAACGAACAAATACAATGCACTTCAGCCAAACACATTGCACTTCTTGATATTCACAAAGAATATTTATTCTTGAGAAAAATGCATCTTTTCTTTTTATATACTTGTGTATTTCATAATACTAGGTGTGATAATTTATAAAATTAGGTTACCTGCAATAAATCAAAGAAAGGTGCTTTTAAAAAGTCTTATTTTTTTATTCTAACCTAATCTGAAAATTCCACCTAGAGAAACAGAACGTTTGCGTTCGCGCAGTCAGTTGTAGTTATACATGCAATTAGGTCGATACAGAACAAGTATCCGTCGTTTGAAGTTTATAAATCAAGGGATTACCTGAGGATTATAATAACAGCCTAAATGTGTTTATCAGCCTTGTGTCGTTCAATACTTTTTGCATTATCATTTTTATAAGACAATATCAAATAAGTAAGAAATATCTTCACTGTGAATGGTAGTAGTCATAATTCGTCATTTCTGCAACTCATTTATTTCGATTGTTTTTAATGTACGGCGAACGTCGTCCATTACGGACGTCTGCCGTTAAGACGTTGTTCATCCCTGTGTTGGTTGTTGTGATGGTGTTTGGTGAATAAACTTACACCGTTTACGAAAAACGTGTTCTCATCAGGCATGAAGCATTGCGGCCGGGCGAATGCAGTTAACAGCTGCGAGCCGCGACCTTGAGCTTCGTAGTTCGCGGCGCACGCGGCTGAAAACGTGGCGCGATCTCACGCCCACACACCCTCACACGAACACATTCACGGCGAAGGTGACTCAGGGCATCAACCGATGTTTACGGTGCCTCTGACCGAGAAGTCCCAGGATTCGAGTTCCGACAGTGGCAGGATTTTCGATTGATTGATTCATTGATTTTTTCGTGTTTCCGGGCGCGTCAACTGCTTCGATCATTAGTCCCGTTAGTGTAGTGCATGTTTTTTCTCGGGAGATGGCAGTGATCTTCCCCCGCTGGATGGCGATCCGGCGCCGACCTACCGTCGGCTAGTGGGTTTCCCAACCAGGACCTCCCACCAGCGGGCACCGCCCCAGCCGGACAAGCTCTAAACTCCCGACCGGTCTCCCGGAATATGTGGTAGTGTAGTGCATGTTAGTGTAAGTTGCGTGTAAGGAGAGGATAGAACAAGGAAGAGGAAGGACAGATCGCGCGCGGTCCGTGGCCCGTTTGGTAGGGTACTGCTCCGGCATTCGACCTAGCTGAAAAGCTAGAATTAAAATGTCGAAAATCCTGCCGTCGTCGGAACCTAGGACCTCCCGGTCAGAGGCGCTGCAGTGACATCAGTTGATGCACTGAGCTACCGCTCCCGGTAGGAATTTCGACACTAGCTAGATTGCCAGGTTGAGTTCAGCCGCTGTCTGAAGGAGAATTCAAATGACTGGTTGCCCTGATCGGTATTGTGTGGTTTCTCCGCTCAACAGTAGGCGAATACCGGAGCGTTACCCTAACAAACGGGTGATGGACCGCGCGCTATCTATCTTTCTTCTTCCTTGTCCTATCCTCCCCTCTTCCTTACACACGAACACACACACACACACACACACATCACTACACTACATTCACACATGTACTAGATCATGTCCCGGCTGGGGCGATGCCCGCTCTTGGGGAATTCCCAGATAGGATAAAATCCCCCAATCCAACTTGTAAGTCGGCTCCGTATTTCATTATCCAGCAGGGAAAACGCCGCTACCTCCCGTGATAAGAACATGCAGTACGGGACTAATGACTATAGCAGTTCACGCTCCTGGAAACAATAGCACGAATACTCTCTTTCACGCTGCAGATCGGCGGAAGCCCTGTCACTCGCGTACCACGAGGAAAACATTTGGTAGTAGTCTGGCCTGTACACTTGCGGAAGATCGCGATCTTGTTTCTAAGATTGAAGCAGTGACGGGGAGGTATGTGTATCCGAACTACCTAATACATTTTACCTCTTGAAAACATTTCTTGAACGACGAAAACTATAGCATATAATGTACAACCGATGTGCACGAATATGGATTTTAATTCTTATCTAAGATAACTTGTTGATAACGGAAGATACAATTGTTCTCACACGAAAAAAGTTTTAAAAAAAACAACAGATTTCCCGCAAAGAAAACAGTAAATTTATCGGCCCGGTGGCCGGGATCGCTAAGGCAGTAGTGTCGTAGTGATATCGGACCGAAGGGTCGCGGGTTCGAGTCCCGCCTCGGGCATGGTTGTATTTGTGTTCGTCCTTTCACCCCTTATCACCATCATATCGTTTCATCCACATAGTTACCATACCGTTAACAGCAATAGTGCTCGCTAATGACCTAAGATGTTGATGCGACCTTAAATAACCAATTAAAAAAAACCAGTAAATTTTATGAATTCAGATGAAAGAGTCGGTATTTTTAGCTTAGTTAATAGGTGCGGATTCCGCCGAACTAGACCCTAATAGCAGCACGCTGCCTCCACCCACCACCCAGTACCCGCCCTCTTCCATTGTTTCGTGCACCTTCGTTGCATCTAGCTTCCATTGCTTCGTGCGGCGGCTACGGACGGATTCGCGATAATACAAGACGCATCCTATTCCAATTAATATTTCGCTAAAGCGGGCATGCAAAACTAAATTCTTCCTTAAAAGTGCGCTGGTAGTATGCACAAATTAAACGAGTCGATTTATTGCAATTTTTCCCGGGTTCGTTTTTCTGGGGAGGGCGCCACACTAGAGCCCTTAAGGAGCAGACGCCACTGCTCTGCAGAGGGTGGCATGCTTCACTCCTTACGTAAACATTACAAAAAATATTGGTATTATTATGTTCTGTCAGACTTGGCCCTGGGCTTGAGAGATCTGTGGCAAGCAGGTCGCATCTCCTTGCGCCGTCTATTTGGCATTCTCTGCATCCGAGAAGTATTCACATTCTCAACCAGCTCTATGGACTGAGGCATGACAGTGAAAAGTTTAATTTTCAGCCGTACGGGAATCGAACCTGGAGTCGGAGCATGCAAATCTAGCTCGCTATCCATGAGCCATGAAGGAGCGTATTGTTGTTATCATCATTATCATCACCTCCATCAATAAATCAAAATAGAAACAAAGAACGAGCGGTTCAAGAAGTTATGTGAACTTCCACCACATAGGTGGGTTAACGGCTGAATATATTTTGCGCATACTTTCACCTTGCAAATCATGGTTTATTTGTTTGTTTATTTATTTTTTCAAAAGAATTACAACTATACTTTACGTTTTCGAATAAAGTATGTTGTGTCCTCTGCATTATCTGGCAGTTTCGTAGTGGCGTGTTAATTAAGTGTTTTGTTAACTATAAATGCCTTTAAATAAGTTGTTTCCCTAAATAGAGATGCTGGAATAAAATTTATGAAACGGAAGAAGTCGAGATTTAACCTTTACAACATTTGATAAGTTCTGCAGTAACGTACAATAGTTATTTTTCTTCTCAATGTAATACTTTTCTTATCAGTCTTGTCACACACGCTCATCGTGAGTACGAAGTGTCAGCTCTGTAGATGGTTTGAGATCATATTCATTTAATGTGAATCTACTTCTGACATTTTTTACTTCACCTCATGTCGTTCCAAATAATTTAAAGTAATCTAACTTTCAAAGAATGGATGTCGACTTGTCTGCAGTAGACATTAGAAAATTCGATTCCAGAAAATACGCACGTTATGTTGCAAGGAGATTGTTGTTTGACTTCATGACCACCTCATGATTAATGTTTAGAAAATAATTACAATGCCAATTTTTGTTATTGTGCGTGTTACTTCTGAGTGTACAGTAATGAGCTCGGACAACCAATCCCTGAAACTAGCAATCATGATGGAACTGTAAAATAAAGAAAGTATAAGAGATGGAAGTTTTACTCGTGAATAAAATGCTCTATCGGAATTCACTTGAAACGATCTTTTAATTGTGACGACTCTCATAGAAGGAAATGAGGGTGTAAATCGAGTACCTTTAGCAGCAGGAGTAACCCGAATATATTTTCTACCCTGAAAAACATTTCGCAAGCAACGCAAGTAAACAGTGTTTATGATTGGTGTTTCTTTGAAGATGAAAACATTCAATTGTAGTTCACTGAATAAGATGTAAATGAATAATATTGAAATTATTTCATTTATATGCGCGCAGAAATTGAAAGAAAAATATGTAGCCTCCGACTGCGTGAGAGGTGCCTACGCTTTTGTTAGATTCTCAGAAACTCGCAAAAAATCTAAAAGTAATAAAACGATTTTGATGGACAAAAATAATTTTGTGCTATTTTTGCCTGTTGTCATACTACACCTACCGACTAAATTCTCCTACTCATTGCGGTACCGCTTAAGACGCAGCTGACGTCTTGCCATATCAAGGTTCTAAGGAAGGGGGCCCCCATTATAAATATATTCTCTCCTCGTGTTTCGATATGGAACTGCAACGTCTTTGATAATCGTGGTATGTAATGAACTGTTGGACTGTGTATGTACTAAGGTGTTTCAGAATTAGTAATGTTATTTAAAATATGCAGTGTTATACGAGAGTATTATTTGTTCTTCTTGAATTGACTTGAACTTCTTCTGTTTGAATGAGTTCGCAGGCTACTTTGAGAAAACCATTTCAAGTTGTTTTGTTCAGCAGCATTTGTTTTGGTGCTTCATGCCACTAGTGTGTATTTGTATACGTATATGAGTGAGTATGAGTTAATTCAGAATTTGATTCGAAATTTTTACACTAACAGGAGTACTTTACTTCAACTATTCAGTTGTCCAGCTGTATCAAAATGGTCTAATAATAAATTCAATAATTTCCATAACATCGTCAAATGAAATCGCAAATAGCTCGTAGGATAATTTAATGAATTGAACATATGTTTTTAATGAACATGTGTCTTTTATAGGTAGCATTATATTAGAGAAAGAAAGCCGATAGAGATGACATTGACTTTAAACGACTTGGTCTACAGTTTTAATCGGTGGCATTTAGTTGTACCATATGAAAACTTTTTAAGTTGATCGTGGCTAAAAACGCTCTTAGCAAAGTGAAGTTTTACGAGTCAAATTGAAACTTAACAAGGCCAGTATTACGAAGAAGATCATTTGATTTGAGGTTCAAGTACCCTTAAAAAAGATCTCTTTTGGGATTCACTTTGTAAATTACATGAATTTCAAATGATAACCTAAATTAACCCGATGGCCACTGAAAATGGAAATTCTGAATTATAAATAGCAAATAAAAGAGCAGAATGTTTAATCTGCAGTAATATTAGCTTGCTGAAAATCGATAGGCGTTTGATGCCTATCTATTTTATCTTATAGAATATAAGAAACAAAGTAAGACATTGAAAAAATATACACAATAAAGATGTTACATTTAATCTCATATGTACAAAAACAATAAACGTTTACCCTAAAGTAATGAGATCCATTTTAACGATTAAAAAAATAAAAATTGGTCTCATATTTGTATATGTTAATTCAAACCATACGTTAGAAAGCTTTCACCCAAATATTTGGTTGGGTGTCCGTTTCTTCGATTAAAGTGGTTGATGGTAGAAACTAGTTTGTTCTTCAATAAAATGTTATATTTTTGTTCATTGAACTTACCTTTGTATCAGTCTGTTGACCATCATTATAAGACCTATCGGAAACGAAACATTTTCCCCTCTCTTCAGTTTGCATATTTTGAAAATGTACACCAATTGGTTTATCTTTCTGACGCGATACTTTTGTCGCTTTCCGCTCTTGTCAGTCGTTTGCAACATACGACCACTCGGCTAAGCAATGTACTTTCGCAAGGAGAGGCGAGGAAATGCCATGCTAGAATGGCGGCACCTGCATGGTGGCCACGAAAGTGAGAGTCATCACTAGAGATCGGAATTTATTGTAATAAAAATTGCAAAATATGTATATATACATGTGCTTATGTTTTTCCAAAACATGTAAGGAAAAATAGAAAATATTTAAAATAAAATCCCTTAATACGTTTAAAATTGTTTTCTACGTGCATTTACCGAGCGTAGAACCTCGCTGATCAGTTCTTACCAAGGATTCGGAGTGGTTGAAAGTAGGCTCAACCTCTACAGAAGTAATTGTACCCTTGTCTTCACCACACAAGAATTTTATTCGAAATATAGAATACGTTTGAAGTATTTATTACAATCTTGACTAGGAGCCGAGACTCAAAGTGAATAGTAGTACCATTTAGCCAGTGGTGGATCTGGGGAGGGGTTAAAGGAAATATAGAGGGAAAAATAAGGAGGGGAACCCGATTGGAAAAACCCCGCTAGAGGAAAGATAGGTCGGCGCCGTACCTCACCTTTCAGCGGGAGAAAAATCGCTATCTCCCGAGGATAAACATACACTGCACTTACAGGACTAATGACCTTTGCAGTTGGCGCCCCCAGACATTAATCAATATAAATATTTTTTCTTTTGTCTTTTACAAACGAAGCTACGTACGTGAGTGTAAGCTCCGCGCAAAATTGTCTGTCAAAATGAGGAAACACATGCGAATAATGTAAAATAACTGAGTGATAACACTTCGTGGTTAGATTTACATTTTACTAATTTTTATATCGTCTACTGTTTCCTTTCATAACATTTCATTATTATGTTTAATTCATTCTTATCTGCAATGAAGTCAAAACATACAATATATTATAAGTATTAAGAGACCCATTGTCCTCCAATAGTTCTTTGAAGTGTTATCGCGGAGTGTAATGGATGTGCAGCGACAGGAAGCTGTAGGGGAGGGGAATGGAGGCAACAGGTGCGCATGTGAGGAACGTGGCCGGGGCATGGACAGGGGCGAGCTGTTGGCGAGGCGGGGGCGGGGACGGCCGTGGCAACCGTTGCGACCAAGGGCCTGCCTTATCTGCGTTGCGCAAACCAACTCCGACCACCGCAAGGCACAACACGGCACGCACGGCACGGCACGACAGACCGTGCGCCCCAGCCCAACTCTTTCCCGAAGGGGCCACCGAGCGGCGCGGGAGCGCGTCTGCTTTGGGGATCCTCAGTGATATTGTCTGTGATATTCCCCTGTTTGGACTCGACATGTTCTTCCTCATACCTCGTGTAACTGTAATGGCCCATGGGTAAGTAGACGCTGTCGTCCAGATTTTTTTTCTCTAGTGTCTGAGGCGTTTTCAAATTCTTCAATAGATCGTAATTTCACACGAAGCATTAAAAATGTTCGAAGAAAAGTATCTAAAATCGGGAAATGTTTATTCTTTCAGAAAATATTTTTCAATGCAATTTCAAAAAACATTGGTTCGTGTCGTACTTTACGACAAAATATTCAGCATTGTATTTTGTTAATGAGCTAACCACTCATTTGAGAAGTATTAAAATTAACCATTTCTCTTAAATCATGCTAAATGTTCGAAATTATAATATGCTGCTAGTGATTGTAATTGCCTTTCAAGAAGCAAGTGATTCACCATCAATTCTCTCTATGAAATTTGTTCGCTGTGATAACTTATTAGTTTCAACTCAGTAGAATTTTTACCCAAGTTGGAGTGAGTGTCATTTCTATATCAGTACTTAAAAAATGAAAGATACATTATTTTGTAATACAATACTTAGGTCCATTATTTAAACCCGCTTGTTTTCAATTGGCCTTCGCTTGTTATGGTCGTCTCAATTCCTAAAATTTTCAGTGGAGAACATATTCTTAATTTAATATCTATTAAAATGTATGATGTTCTTATTAAAGTCAATATTTACCCTAATTTATAATATTAAATTTGTACTATGTACTTACGTTTCTTTTATTTTTCAGAAACTGTATTGTAAATTTTGTATGCGAATTGTAACTGTAGCTTTCAATTTGATATGGGAATATAATACTTTGTAGGTTAATGAATATTTTTCATTAAAATAATGACTTTTTTAATAATTGAATTAAGTAAGGAATTAAATTGTGGAATGAGTTTCGGTTGGAAATGCTGTGAGATGATTACATGAGTAGAGGAGTAGAGTATGAGTGCATGACGGAACGAGAGGCCGGGAGAACACACGAGTACTCATCAAGCAGGCACCAATTCGCTTTGTCCGACGCAAATTCTAAACAGTTGCAATGGTGGTTGTTGTCGTTGTCTAATGTCACCGCCGTACTCTGACGTGGAAGTTTAGCTTGTTGCTGGTTCGCTTTGGGCCACCCGGAGCTTGGCATATTGACAATAATTTAATTATATTAGTGAACAATATCGCAGTTGTTGGAACATTATATTTTCGTGACGGCAAGTAACATGAAATACCATAACACAAAGTGTATATTCAGTAATCACAAACTTTTCAATAAATGTTTGTAGTTTTCTTTTACGTTTATAAGATTATCTGCGCTTGTTTCTTTCTTGGGTTTATACTGCAATTTGTTTGCGGTATTTTAGTGAAGTATAGAAATATCACAATGTAACAAAGTTTTCAAAAACCATCGGTGGTTAATTACGCAAAGAATTCAGGCTGGCAAATTACCACGCTTCAATTAAACATTACCAAAAAATTGAGTCTTCAAAACCTCTTATAAATTTAAAGAATTACAACTGATTTCCACTTTCCACCACAAAGGGTGTAAAATAAGTGGCTCATTATTGCAAACTATGAAACTCACAATTGAAATTACTATAATAAGTCTTTGAAATTTCATGAATCGTGTAGTAAATTCCTTGGAGAAAGTTCTTAAATACTAATTTGATTACCAAGAGTTTACTTCGTTGTGGAGTCATTTCAGACACCTTGTATTCTTCTAGAGCCGTGGCCAATCAGAATTGTTAAAAAGGAAAGGGGGAAGTTTATTATTGATAAACCTCTTTTCGACAAAATTACGAAACGTTTGGTCGGAGGTGAAACTCCCATCTGTTTAGATCCTTAGCTAAATGCCGATTAATGCCGTTTTGAGATACCAGGAATCTTAAGCCGTGATGCGAAGTTCTCTAAAAACAGAAAACGTCCATTACAGTGCCGACCTCAAATCCTCGAGATAATTTTCTAGACTGTTTCTGATGCATATTCAGTGTTTCGTAAGGTATCAGAGAAGTTAAACGTTGACAGCGACCGACAGTCGCACAAAACTGCTAAGATGTACTAATATAGAAACTGAGAAACACTGTCAGCACTGTCGTCTTTCACTACTTTAATCCGTAGAAAAATACACCGAATGGTAATCGTTTCATCTCTTCAAATAGTTGATGCTACTCTGCGTGAGTGACCTAACCAGCAAACCTGTTTAATTGTCGTAAGATATATACAGAAGTGTATTTTTTATCAATATGTTAGGCGGACTCCGGAGACACCGGATTACCCTGAACAACGGTCCGCAGTCTGCGAGCGATTCTTCCATCCCCATTCGGTTCTCATTCCATACTCAGGGCTCGGCGATGGGCTGGTCCTCCAACTTTACATGGCCCATTCCAAAAACGCAATAGATTCTAGAAGCTGCAATACTGAGCTGTATGCTAAAGTGTGTAAAGAAGATCAGATCATTTCGGAAATCATCTGGTTAATAATGTCATTACCCACAAGGCGCCGATTAAAGTAAGGTGATTATCCGAGTACATTGAAAAAGAACAATCAAGAAGTGCATTGATATAAAAATGGATTGGAAATTATTCTTTGCATGGGCTAAAGATTTTGTATAAATCGCGAAAGCCGAACGCCCGGAGCATCGTTACACCAACTTGGAAATGCGTATTGAAGCGTCAACTGAGGTATACACCGAGGTGAGGTGTGGCGAGGTGAGGTGAGGCGAGGTGTGGCGAGGTGAGGTGAGGCGAGAAGAGGCGTGGTGAGGCGGGGTGAAGAGAGGCGGGGTGGGGTGAGGGAAGGTTGGGTGATGTTAGGAGAGGGAAGGTGAGGTGAGATGAGATCTGTCACTGTGGAATTCGAAACTTCATACATCTCCTGTCACTAGCCTTAGAAACTTCCCACTAGCAGTCTGATTCCTATTTATCACAATATCTGGCAGACTTTATCACATACTTTATCTACCCTAGCAACCTCGTGTTGGATAATGTGGATATCTTTCTGCTTAAGTGTGAAATAGTCTTCGAAGACGTGACTTCGGACTTAAGTCACAATTTGTGAATAATTTAACATTCACCAGCTAATTCGTATCCAGATTGCCCCCATTGAGATGCGGTGTATGTTTTCGTAAGCGTAAATTGTAGACACCATGTTTCATTTCAACTACCTATTAATTTAAAATGCAAGAGTTTCGAGAATGTCCCTCTTACGAAGTGACGTAGCGCGAGAAGAGAGTTCAGTTATAATTTGTCTACCCATTCTAGAAAAATGCAACAAAAATAATAGTAAAACGGATATTTAAATTAGTGGCCGGCAATAGCAAAAATTCTGCTGAATTCTGTTGCTCATCAAGAACAACAAATAAATCAACATCACTATAGGGCGTTGAACCTATAGTTCCTACCCTCAATAGAGAAATATTGGTCCGCCTCGAAACAAGAAAGATCTGTAACACTGTATGTTATCGCTGGCGGAGTAAGTGAGGTAGTAAGGTCAGAGAACCCTCTGACCCAGCTGTAGGCGATGGCGAACTTCGGCCCTGGCGGCGGTGGGGGCGGGCGGGCGGCGAGCGGCCAGTCATAGGCGCACGTGCACGTCGTGGCGAGAATAGCAGCGCGCCCGTCGGGACTGCGGACGCTTCGAGAAGCTGCTCCGCGTTAAAGTCATTTTTTTCAAGTTCTGACATGCACGTGCCAACTGCGCCAGCTAATCAGAGTGAGAGAGCGATTTGTTTGTGCATTGTTCTACTTCAAAACTTAATCGTTAGCAGACGCAGAGGTGGATTCAGCCAGTACACTGAGACTAGGAGAGGTGGATCAGAGCATTAGCCGATGTCACTGCAGTGCCTCTCACCGGGAGGTCCTAGGTTCGAGTCCGACAGTGGCAAGATTTTCGACACCAGCTTGTGAGCTAGGTCGAATTCAGTCGCTATCTGGAGGAGAATTCTAGCCGGCTGCTCTGATCTGTAGTTTTCTCTAGTTTCTCCGATCAGCACAAGGCGAGTGCCGGAGCAGTACCCTAACAAACGGGCCACGGACCGGTCACTACCATACTCCGGGAGGCCGGTCGAGCTTACAGCTTGTCCCGGCTGGGGCCGTGCCGCTGGTGGGAGATACGTGGTTGAGGAAAACTCCGCTAACCGACGGTAGGTGGGCGCCGGACCTCGCCAGCCATCGAGCGAAGATCTCAGCAACCTCTCGATGAAAAAGCATGCACTACACTTACAGGACTAATGACCTATTAGTTGGCGTCCCAGAATCACTAAAACCAAACCAACCAAGTACATTGGGGGGCGACGATTCCATTTCGACCCTAGTATCAATTGAAATTTTAAGAAATACATTAATAATGGAAACACTTCTTTTACTGTGATTCTATGAATAGGTGGCAATTGTTTTGAAGAATTACAGAAAAATACAAAAAATGTTGGTTGGGGGATGAAACCCACTATTTGAATCGCGTCTTCCCTTGGATTCATTAGAGAAGTATCTATCGTATAGCGATGAGACAGTCTCCCAAAAGGATTGATAAAATTAGTAAGGATCAGCAAAATGTAGACATTTATCGTACATCATCTTAACAGGTATAAATGGTACTCACTGTCCGATTTAGATGGCTCAGGGCATCATTTGATGTCACTGCTGTGCCTGTGACCGTAGGTCACTTCAGAAAAATCGAAGTATCAAAAAAAAAAAGGATTTGTAGATAAGGTAGAGACAAATTTGAAAATTTTATAAAATGTTTTGCACCCAATTTGCCTTAAACTGTCAAGGTTAGAACGAAAAAGGGAGATAGAAGGCAAATATTGGAGTCTGCCTTCTCTCTCCCTTTTCGTGCGTGACCTTGACAGGTCACTTCAGAAAAATCGAAGTATAGGTATGGTACTCGCAATTTTTTAAAAATTGTGGTGCACCTGATTTGCGACACAGTAGGTATCGTATCTCGCAGCCATTTGTTCTTTGAATTTCATATCGCAACGTACTCCAAGGCTGCTGAATCTGATAACGCGAACGTCAATGGAAGTCAAGGCCTTTCTTCAGCCCACAATGGAGAAAGCTGTTTTACGTTGTTCAAACAATGTTTTCAAGCAAATTAATTCGGCTTATCAGTAAGGAACGTATAAAAATTAAATTATTTGAAGCGGTATGTTAAATCTAATTTGCCCCGTTTTACTCTATTACGAACGTTACGTTAAATTTTGAATGATCCGAGCTTTACACTAAACATTTACTATCAGTATGAACATTTTGAAGACCTAAAACAAAGTACGTACTGCAATCTATTCAAAAGATTTCTCAGCTGCAAAAAGTTGCGTATGAAAGTAGGAAATGAGCTACAAGCGGTGCTAAAGAATGTCTTTCATGTTGTAACCGTTGTATTAAAAAATGAACTGTTTGAAGAAAACATTGTAATTAAGTTATTGCAGAAGTGAACTCTTGTTACCGTTCAGTAAAACATCACATTAAAAGTTTTAATCAACAAAAATTCATGTTAACGTTCAGAAATTATCTAACATACGATTCATATTGATGACGATTAAAAATGATGCCGTGTAGTCTAATATCTGTTCCGTTTCATTTGATCATATTGAATATGAATGTAAAACAATTTGTGATATCATTCATATGACATTGGCAACAGGGGTTTGATGTCTTATCATTTCAGCTATTTCTCTGGGTATTTTCCATCGCTCATTCGCTCTGGATGTTTCTCACTGTCAGTTCCAATTGTGTCCCCCGCGAACATAATGCGTCAAAAGGAACCACCCAGCCCAGCCAGCCGAAAATTCATTCAATCAAAGTAGCGTGTGGCGGACAAGGGAAGATAATTGGTACTCTCATTCCATTTGTTGCCGGGTGCCAAAAATAAGTCGTCCTCGGCCAGTGCCGGCTCGTGTGTGCTCCGAGCGAGGACGGACCGCGCCGGCGGATTGGGGCACCCCAGGGTGGGAAGGGCTGGACGAGCCAGGCACGCGACTCGCCGTCGGCAAAATATTTTGAGCCGTTTGGCCAGGTCGAACCAGACGCAGTGCACATAGCGTCTGGTTAGTCATTGTCTGCTGGGGCCGGAATTCTGTTTAATCTCGGGTCTACGGGCGACGCCACGTTCGTAGACTTCCTTGCCAATGTTTCGACTATATTTTCGCGGTCTTTTTAGGGTAAATGAGCCAAGAAGTCTACAACGCGGCGCTGTCCGGACAAAAGAAAGTCAGGGCAGAAGCGGAGAGAAGAAAAGGAATGGGAACATGTAAGGATGGATGTAATGGCCGATATGTAACTTCACTTTCTGTGCACGTTTTCTAGACTTCAGTGGGGAATATAGTTATTCAAATTATGTTCTCAATCGTTCTCCCCGCGAAGTCTAGGGCCCCGAATGAGGGCACCCACCTATCCCAATAAAGATGGAAATGCCCAGTGAGGGGCCCCATTTGGAATTGATGCCCCGGGACCTCCGAGAACGTGCCTGCGCCTCTGATTGAACATCATCGTGGTGTGAACGTAAATTCCATGATTTTGGATGGAACTCTTATGGAACTGTTAAGAAAGCGTAGGGGAAGGAGGTATCTTCTTTCCTCAAAGGTGAAAGTAATCGTAAACGTAAACATAGAATGTAAGTGTGAAAATTTTCAAATACGAAGATTTTACGTTCACGCTAACATGATTTGAAAACAACCCACTATGATAGTCTACAGAAAGGTGTGAAAAGTTTTCGTTTGACAAAGGCCAGTGAAGTTTGGAAGGCTATTGGTATGGTAAAAAATATCTTAATTTTTATACTATGATCTAAGAATGTTCTTTTCACATTCGTTTGTCGTTTCAGTAGCTATGTTTATGTTAGAAGTTCTTGTTCGCGTTTTTCTTGTCTACGTTCCTCGGCTGTTAACGGCAGGACCAGAAAGAAAGATCAGATAAACGAGACATGTGCCATGGGGAACGTAAGACTTCTTACAAAGATAGCCCGTAATGAATTAAGAAAGTGAATAACCTTCGTTTATTACAGAAAACAGAGTTTTTTGTTTTGGCTGACCCGTTTTGATCATTTTTGCCACGGTTATAATTATTCTTGTAATCCAATAATCGGGGAAAATTGTTTTTAGAAAAGAGATAAATTTAAAAAATTAGTATTCAGTCCGTGCCTGTTTTCCTTTTACTGCTGTAAAAATGTTAACGCTGTTATAAGTAACAAAGGCACACTATTTCTTGGTGCAAATGTCTTCGTTAATATTACTGTTTAATTGTGTTTGTATTTTACTGTTTAGGAATACAGGATGAGTCATTTCAAGTGGAAGAAACATATCAGCGTGTTACTCTTAATATTAGCAATAAATATTTTTTACAGTTTTGGTCTCTAAAGTATAGAAATATTTCTGTAATTTTTCGATTTCGTCTCTGTAGTCTGTATTACGCACTTATCCAATACTCTAAGTCGAGTTTTGACTCCAGAGATCATTAGCGACGTTGTGAACATCGAGTGCTCTGCTATTCTGACGACTGGTGGACTAAATTTTTCACGGTCTAAAATCGGACGTCATCCCAGGCCCCTTGTGATACAGGATTAACTTAATTTGCAGCCCAATTCCGTCGATTCACGAATTTGCGTTTTCTTCGTTTGTATTCGAGAAAGTATGTTTTTTTTCTTCGGCAATACTTGAAATTCGCTCCAGAGCTTTGACTCACTACAAGCCCAACCTGGTGGAAGAGTGGAAGCCAACCCGTCCTGCAATAGAGTACACCTTTAACAGATGACCGCAGCCTGCATTTACTGCTTACCTAACCTAGCCCGGTTAACGCATCTGCTTGCTACAGAGGCCGTGATTGGATTCCAGGCGTCACGTGACAATAGCCAGATCCGGTTAACTTTAAACGTCGATGCACAAAAACTGTGTTCCGACAATCCTCGTCTGGCCCGTGCGCCACTAATTTATCGCCACAAATTTATATTTTTTATCGAATTCAATGTAAAGAATTAAATATCTTACATAATACCATTCATTATCACGGTCTTAAATAATTTCTATTCATGCACTAAACAAATGAAACCTATCTCAATTTAATTTTGCTCAAACCTCCGATTTCCCGGAAGAGAATTAAAAAATAGGTTCCCAATACATTGTTTAACATCCAGTCCGAGCTGAAGAGCAAGGCAATTTTATGAGCTTCCTTAAATGTATAGTTAAATTTAGTAGTAAGTTTGTATATAAGGTTAACGCTGAGCCGCCAAAAATTGAATATGTAAAAGCACTGCTCTATATGTATCTTCACTCGAGAACGGACTTTCATGCAAATACAGGGTCAACAGATTTTTACAGGGTCAAGTTACCTGCATTGAATAATAATTTTTAGAGTAAGTGCGACATTCTTAATTAATTAAAACCATTTTTATTTTACACATTTTCACATGTTTTGGTATAATTTCATATTTTATACATGGTTATGTAATCATTTTTATATATGCTTATATATCTTTATATTTTCATATTTTTACGTATTTCTACATATTTCGTTACATTTTAACACAGTTATTTGTCAGAACATTTCATGTACCAATTCCCAATATGTTTTTTGAATCATCTTACTAACTGATACAATGTGCGTCTTTAACACCGGATCTTTGCTCTTGTCAAACTTACCCCCCCCCCTTGCTTGTTGGTAAACCGCGTTGGTAACCGTAGGGATCAAGGATGAGCGGATGTAGCGAAACTCTATCAAACACTAATATTTTTCATTGTCTTTTCGCGTTGCTGGAGTCGAGGAGGAGAGGAGTATGATCCCTTTATTCCCTCCTCCGGTTGATTGTTTCGTGTTTCCTGGCGCGTCAACTGCTTTGGTCATTAGTCCCGTTAGTGTAGTGCATTTTTTCTCTCCGGAGATGGCGGTGATCTTCCCCCGCTGGATGGCGAGATCCGGCGCCGACCTACCGTTTTTAGTGGGGTTTCCCTAACCAGGACTCTCCCACCAGCGGGCACCGCCCCAGCCGGGACAAGCTCTAAGTCCCGACCGGTCTCCGGAATATGTGGTAGTGTAGTGCATGTTAGTGTGTGTAAGTGTGTGTGTCAAGGGAGAGGATAGGACAAGGAAGAAGAAGGACACATCGTGCGCGGTCCGTGGCCAGTTTCGGTAGGGTACTGCTCCGGCATTCCTGGTGTTGACGGGAAACCACGGAAAACTACCGATCAGAGCAGCGCCGCTAGAATTCTCCTCCAGACAGCGACTGAATTCGACCTAGCTGAAAAGCTATGTCGAAAATCCTGCCGCCGACAGGACTCGAACCTAGGACCTCCGGTCAGAGGCACTGCAGTGTCATCAGTTGATGCACTGAGCTACCGCTCCCGGTCCTCCCTCCGGGATCCATCACTAGCTACACGGTAGTATTCACTTGAGCGCGGCTCCTCGTATACAACATTGTACATACTACGAAAGCATTATTTATTTCGTATGAAACTAGTGAACAATTATTTCTGCGGAGGTAGAACTTTCTTTCACCCTCCCTGAATCCATGTTAAGATCTGATAGGCGACGTTCTGTGATAAGAAAAAGAGAAAAAACATAAATACCTATATATGAACGTATTTTGCTTTTTTTATTGCAATGAATTATGTTTTCTGCTCATTATCCAATAAACTAGAGGTGCTATAGAATCGCAAGACTTTCTAGTACCAATTGTTTTTAATTTCCTTGGTGTGCTGTGGCTTTAAGGTCGTGCTCCATTCTCTGGCCAGCTGCCATCTATCGTCGCCCAAAGTACATTTTTTGACAATTTCTCAACTTTTGGCTTTTTTTGAAAATTCCGAGTTAAGCGTGATATTCTGACATATGCCATCTTTATAAGTGTATTTCGCTCTTTTCTTTCATGAAATTAAAAAAAAATTGACGTGGTTTTGAGAAAATTCTGAAAATGTCCGGGGGGATTCATGTAAAGTACCCCAAATTTTAAGAAGTTTTTCAGAATTTCAAAACTTCAACTAGAGCCAGATAGACAGGGGATTCTTCAATTTGGAGAAGATCGTACGAATGGTTTAGGCGCTAGGGGTGTTCACGGACGGACGGACGGACGTTTTTTCGGCATCAAAGACCCACAAAACCGAGATTCTGGCTACACCACGTGTTAGTGGATTTTTTTCACTTTATTTAGCATCTGGTTTCATGCACTTTTTCGCCACCTGATCCCGGCAATGTGAAGTTTTTTCCGCCGAAAATCCGCCGTTTTTCGCGCAGCATTACATAACTTTCTCTATGCTACGTATATTACTATGTATATACGTACGTGTACGAGAAAGTAGAAATGAGAAATGTGCCAGTTTATAAGGAGTTGAAAGGCCCCGCGGCCTAATTCGTCGGGCGGCGCGCGGGTCGCGGGTCAGGACTTGGCGCGAGAAGAGTGACGCGCTGTTAGGGGAGGGGGGTGGGGGAGTCTGGCGGCTGCGTGCTGGTTAATGAACGAGCCTTTGTCTGCATCAGGGGACGCCAAGAGATGGCCCTCCCGCCCCGCTTCGCCGGTCGCATGCGGCACCCGTTGGTTTTCGCTTATTTTCTCGCAGACCGTTTCGTCAAGGCAGGCGTGGTTGCCATTTTATTTTGTGGGAAGCAATTCTTAATTACTGCATTGTGAAGGTCATACCCTACTGCACAACACGAGTTGTGTTGGCGGTAAATACCATTTGACGCGAGCACTTTTCTGAGTATCGTCATTGATCACTTGAGCCTTTCCAAGAAGGAATGTTTGGAGTAAGATTGCACTTCCATTTTGCGCAGTGGAATATTTCGGTAACACGATATGTGTCTGCTCAAACGTCTTCTCTTGAAAGTCCGGGACTCTCAATTCAGCAGAAATGTAACACCGCTTCTGCATTCTTGGTAAACGCAATCGACAAATGGTACTGGTGTCAAAATAGGTTACCTGAACTGAACTTTTACAAGGCACCGATTACATCAGATTAGGCCTCGTGTAGAGACAGGGTAGAACCTGATACGGCTTTCCTCGCCCGTAAAGGCGACGCCAGAGATGCGACATTCGACGAGTAGCGGATGACCGCTCACCGAATTTTGATTGTCCGACATTTGTAACCAATGTCGCCTCCTTTCATGTGCCACAAAAGACCGTCGTGATGTGGGTAACGCGAACACCAAAAAAATGGCGTTCTGCAAAGGGTAAGCGTATCATCCTCTCTAAGCGAGATTCCGTGAATAGTTAGTCGGTATTTACCAAATGCGACATGTGTGGTGCCGCCTTTAGGGGAAGAAAAACCATATCTGATCATACCCTGTCTGTATAGATGTCTAATCACACGGAAACAGTGCTTCTCCGAGCTCAGTATTTAGATACATCATGCTACCCTACTGCTATTTTCATTAACTTGAACTGTATTATTTTGCTATTGAAGCACCAAAAAAGCTTATTGTAGTCTAATTTGGAAACAATCATACTTATTTGGAATGGTTAGACTACGGGAATTATCATATGTAATATTTAATGAGCAATTGATTGTTTATAGGCCTTTTAGTCACGTCTGGGTTCACGAAATACTTTTCAGGCATGGAAATGAGCATTTCGCTATGACGAAACCATCACTACTTGAGGGTAAAGCTTCGAGTTCGACGTTCAACGTTGACAAATCTTCCAGTAGAGAAATTATAGTCATCACATCAACCTTCAATGTAAATGTAGTACATTTGCAGAAATGGATATAATGTAGATTCGTATTTTGGACAGGTCACGTTCTGACCCAGACAAGGAAGTTTCATGTACCTGCCGAACATCTACGTATAAGAGGGCTGCCTAAAAATAGAGGACAAAGGCGTGTATACATGGGCATAACTTCAGTATGTGCTGTTTTCCTCTATAAGTTAATTGGCAAAATGTGATCATTTTCTACTTCTATACTTGCCCTAATAGTTTGTAACATTTATTCTGAGACATCTTTCTTGTAGTGAAAGCCTCAATCTTTGTAACCGGAAGGCAAAAATTAACAATGAAAATGGGCGGTTTCCCAAACTTTTTTCATCGACAAAAGACCAATTCTATGTAGAACGGATACAAACTATTAAAGTCGCTCGCCTTTCACCAAAAAGATCCGGGTTCGATTCCCGTCGAATCTCATGTGAAATTTGTTCCTACAAAACGAGTTCGGCTGCTTCACAAGGGCTAGACCAACCCCTGTGAAGTGTCCTAAACCCTACCCCTATCCCCTATTCCTTCCCAATTGTGGCCGCTGGGTAGTGACGCAGGAGCGCGTGGTTGGAGGTGCATACTCGGAGATGCTACCTGGCGGTCTCTTGACAACAGACTGCGACGAAACGTGACGCACAGAAATATAAAAATATATACAGTAACGGAGGATTACTCTAGATTATACGTAGAAAGTAACGGAGGATTACTCCAATAGCGCTCAACACCCACGAAAGGGTTAGGAGACGCGTTGCGTCGTGGGTTGACGCAACAAATAAAAAAAAGAACACCGGACATTACAGCAAACAATGCAAACAAGGGTAAACAAACCGGAGGCAGCGAAAAAAAGAACAATGTTTAAATAGTAATAGGAATCTGTTCCAAAAGCATAAAATTCAAAATACCCACCGAAAATGATGAATTTTATCATTCATTCCGTTGTTCCAGAACCTTCAAACGATAATATATATATATATTTTTAATACAGATGGATGCAAATTTCCCTCAAAGAATTTTCATGGCTAGTTCATTATTATTTACTTGGAAAAGTCTCTGCGGGTCACAAAAAAGTTTGGGAACCGGAGGATGGTTTCGTCTACGCAAATATGCCAGTGAAGTGAATTTACCTGTGTAGGTTATCTACCTTGCGACAGTTTGTGAATGTTGGCCTTCGCCTTTAGTGCTATGAGAATTTTAGGTAATCGCCTCTATAATCTTGAAATACCTTTTGTGTGGAAACAATAGAATCGTAAAGCGCGCTGTCGCATCATAAAACCTGTCATTTGGAATACAAGAAAAAGTCGAAATCAAATTAAAATAATATTTACCTTCATTATTTTACTTTTTGGTCGGATTTTCGGGTAAATTCCTTTTGATTGGTAATTTTTTGGATTTTTTCTTCATAGTATTCATAATTGTTGTGTTACAGTATAAAAACGATGAATTAGTGACTTTACATCCTCCTCTTGGGATATTGCAACATAGAAGGCATAACATGAAACAATTTTATTTTTTCTAAATAAAGGTTTTTGTTTTTGCCCGACTGTGGGAAGCAAAGAGGACATTCATTCGACTGATGTACTTATGTGATGTTTGCTTACGTATCTTGACGGTGTGAATGTCATAATTTTATTTAAGGTTTGAGGAATTTCCTTATGCCAGGTGTATAAAATTCGTCTTGGTATTCTGCACGACTTATGCTATATAAAATGTTACTTAAACTATAATTGCTGACAGTAAGCTCCATTTTGTTCATTTATTGTTCATATCTCAATATTCGATTTTTTAAGACTAGAGAGGTGGCGCACAGTCAAGTTATATTTTGAAAACATTTTACTTTTTGATTTAGAAGAACCAAAGAAATGTTAGGTTCTTTGAATTGAGAAATATTCTGTTCAGAAATAACAAGTGGTTTGTAAATCCTTCACAATATGCAAATGTTTTGGAAGAACAAGTAACATCTAGTCGACATTATTGAAAAACGTAGCAATAGTAATCAAGATAACTTGGCAATAACCTGTCTTTCAGGTGTAGTTGTTGGTAAATATGAAGACCGGAGACCCTGAACTGAAGTATTGCACATTTGCGTCGTATTTCTGAAGAGAACTTGTCCACAACTCCAATATTTCAATAAACGTGAATACACAGAGTACAATCTCTTTGTGAAGGATTTGCTAGGAAATTGTTGACTCTGCAGCGAAGATATACTAATTGTTAATTTATGTATCAATATTGTAAAGTTTATCTTTTTAGTAAGAGAGTATTCAAAAAAGGAGCCTGAGAAACGTTACTTTGCCGCTGAGATGCGTTCTATCTTATTGTTCATTCTCCTCTTTCTATTTATAGTTGTATATAAACAATGTTCAAATGTTTTCAGACATTATTCTACTTACGAGAAGGGGATCATCATCGACATTATTGTTGCTGTTATTAGTAATTGGAGTCGTAAGTTTAACAGTTGACTTCCGTTGTTAGTTAAGAATCAATATCAAAGATTAATAGTATATCGCGCGAGATCAGGTATATTAAAGAAAGCTTTACTGTATTTTATATAATAAAGAAACGTGTATTTAACTTCTACATTTCAAAGTAAACTTAATTTAAATAAATCACCTTTCGACACTAAAGTTAAATGACTAAATGAAGTTGGAAAAAAAATTTCCCATCTTACGAAATTTGTATCGCTAAGTTCTTGCTAGCTTTTTCATAGGCCCAAAACGATTAATCATTTTATCGGATTCTACCAAAAAGTAGAATTTTACGTACCATAAAGGTTTACAGGGGGTTTGCAAAAAGCAACCCTTAGAGGCGGGTTTACAAGAAAATCGAAGTCAGGAAACCAATGTTACGGTGTACTGGCATCGGTTAAGATAGTAAAAACTGTTTCAGACGGGGATGTCCTAAGGTTCTATTTCCGGTGGTGCTGAATTTTCAACATAGCTGATCTCTCAGCTTACTTACACACCTTACACGAAGTACACTAGCACACATGTCGGGAGCGTAGAAATTATCACAACTGGGGCGGTGTTCCACTGGCGGAAGTACCTGGAGGGGAGAAATCCCAGCAAGTCGAAGTGTAGGTCGGACGTGACCTGTCGATCCAGCGGCGGAGGAACACCGCCACCTCTAGGGATGAAACCTGCACTACACTTCCGAGACTAATGACCTCAGCAGCCGGAAAAGGAATCGTACATCAACTCATTCTGACGTAGACACTTCCGTGTCACCCGTCCATTTCCGTTCTTCCTCCTCGTGCCAATCGTTCCCGTCGCCGCGCTGTCGGGAGAAAGGCATCGCGCGTGTTAGAGGAGTCCACCGCGAAGTGTGTGTGTTCGAGGCCCGGGAGCAGCGGCCGCGCGGGGCCTGGGAGGGCTCGGCCCGTGCGCGGAAATCAATGCAACAGGCACCCCGCCACCCACGCCGCGCAGTGGTCTCTCACTGGCCTTAAGCGTGCATAGGACGCGCGCACTACTCCTTGCGTAATGATGTGCTGTTGTTTGCTTATGCAAATCGAAGAGGTAAGAAAAGTCGGTCTGCGTCCGTTAAGGATTTTTCGTAATACTGTTACGAAAATCCATTAAATGCAACCATTCAGATGAAGGGAAAGAAACCTTTAACGGCCGGTGCCTGTTAAGGAGTTTTCGTGATACTTTTATAATATCGATTGAATGCAACCAACCAGAGGAAGGAAAAAACACTTTTACGGGTCGGAGTCCGTTAAAAATTTAACAGTCCGCTATCTGTTAACCATTGAAACACAAGTTGTTGCTAACGATGGTGTATGAGTACACTTAGTTTTCCTAAAACTGTTATTTATTTGTTTGCTTCTTTTCTTATGGCTTAGTTTAAAAAAACTCAACCTGTCTTATATAATTTTTTTATCTGTATAATGACGATAATATCTGTAATACTCCCCTGTCCGTTAAGAATAGTTGAAACAGAGTTGGAGATAAAGATAGGCGTATGAGTACGGATAGAATCTCGACAGTTCTTTTCCTCTTTTTACTCTACCGGTACCGGAATGGCATTGGTATGCAACTATTAAATTATTTATCTCGATACTTCATGCCTCTGTTTGTGACCGAGGATGGACGAGCCAGTGAACTGTTATTATTGATTTCAAGTCTCTCGTATAACGAGGTGTTCTACAGCAGCCAACGGGTCCTTTGGAGAACCCACGTGCCTTCTTCGTTTGCAAACACGGGCGGTCAGGATTTAACGTGAAGTTATGTCATTAAAAACGTTTTCACTGAGCTTGCGGTGCTCAGGAGAACAACCTTTTGCATTGTCTGAATGTGCCAGTTTGTAAGGTCACGCCTTGCAGGCGAAGTAGTTAGTTCTTCAGAGATCAGTCCATTTGAGAGATGAAGAAAATGACGCTCCATTCCCTCCCCTCCCACGCTACCCTATTATTTTTTATTATTATTATTATTATTATTATTATTATTATTGCTATTATTTCTCTACTTCGTGACTAAAGATGTTATGAGACAGTTCGTATAAAATCTACTCCAAATTGCAACCAGCTTCCTAAGAAGTACATTTAGGGACTGTCGGTGCCTCTACAATACTTTCGTAAAATGGGTTCCAAAGAAGACAATGTCTTGCCTTCCAGTTTTCTGAATAACGTAAATTTAGACAAGTTCGTCGAAATTTTCCGGAACAAATTCATAGCTCGATAACTATCGGGACGACCTGTGCTTTTACGTCCCACTCTCCCTCCCCCCCCCCCCTCTCTTCTCTCTCCATCCACTCTCCCCCTCCACCTCACCTATTCCGTCTTTCCCTTGTCCTTCTCCACCCCATCCCCGATGGAACTTCGATCTAGATGTAGTATGATATCGCAAAGTAGTGATGATTTACACACGAGGAAGATGATATTTTGTAAAAAGTATTGACGCATTTATATTTAATTTCATTTATATTTTCCCTGCGTTATGGAGGCTTTTGTGGCTGACAGTGTGCATGTGGTCGCAGGCGGGTGCGCGTGATGGCGACGTACATGGTGCTGCTGCTGCGGCTGGTGCTGCCAGCGCTGGTGGCGGCGTGCCGCGCGCTGCTTCGCAACCAGCGGTGCGTGCGCGAGCGTGTGGTGCCGGCCGTGTTCGCCTTCATCGCCAACAGCATTTCGCTCTCCTCGCTCTCTGGTGAGTACGCCCGGGCCCTTTCTCTGCTTTCTCCTTTTCCGCATTCTCCGGCTTCTTCTCTGCCCTTTCGGCTTCTTTCTCCTCTTTTACCTTTCTTCTCCTGATTCTTATTCTCATTATTCTTGTTATTCTTATTCTTACTCTTATTCTTATTATTCTTATTCTTATTCTTATTCTTATTCTTATTCTTATTCTTATTCTTATTCTTATTCTTATTCTTATTCTTATTCTTATTCTTATTCTTATTCTTATTCTTATTCTTATTCTTATTCTTATTCTTATTCTTATTCTTATTCTTATTCTTATTCTTATTCTTATTCTTATTCTTATTCTTATTCTTATTCTTATTCTTATTCTTATTCTTATTCTTATTCTTATTCTTATTCTTATTCTTATTCTTATTCTTATTCTTTCTAATTCTCATTCTTATTCTCATTCTTATTCTTATTCTCATTCTTATACTGGAGGTACTATGTTTTAGCGTAACGTTGGCGATCAGGCACAGGGTACGAAATATCGTCTTTCCTGTGTATATTGTTAAAAGATGATAATTTTTTAAAATAATTTAATGAGCTTGGGGAATGCGGTGGTTTGTAATTGCCTTCAACGCCCGTATCACAAAACTGAAAACATTTCTACCGAAGGCATGATTTCAAACCACACCTAGCCTAAGGGATGACAGCTTTTTAAATACCTTTATTTCATAAATGCAATGCTTTGAAAGGTGAAAAAGATTATTTGGTATATACTGAATAAATACACACAAGAAAACATGCCAGAATAAAATTGTTTAGATACGAAAGTTTTTGATGTTATCTTTTTCTTTGATGACGCACCCTATTGAAGCTATTTGGTGGTTAACTCTAGATTTTCAGACTTGTTTATAGTATTCCTTTGAGGCATTTTGACTGCCATCAATCACGTTTCATAGTTTGGAAGAAAACACTATTGGGCAAATATATCTGTATTATTAGCCTATTAAATTAATTAATAACCAGGAAATTATTCTGATACATAGCTGTATATCGCTGCCATTCCTTTGGTTTCGATGCACTAGAATCCGACTGCACAAAAAGCGTTAGAGAAGGAAAAGATTGGGATGGACGTCGGTCGATTTAGGCGAAAGTTTATGGGTCGTACTTTCGAAGTTTCTGTTTGTTGCATTTAGCATATTCTTGTTTTCTGAGAAAATCGCGTGTTTGCGGAGACTCACACTCAGGTAAGCATGCACAAGCTCGCACAATATCTAGTGCATGTACATTCGTACATCCCCATACACACCCACCCTGCACATTCACACATAACAAAATGAAGGTGCCAAAAAGAAAGCTGGATTTCAAATCCATTCTACACCCCCGGGGTCTAATGTTACGTAGAATCGTTTGAAAGAGAAGTGCCGATCAGTTCAGTTTACAGACGACGCCACCGTGGCGGCGGTGCTTTAATTTCACGCAACTTGCTAGCCAGTTCCTGTTTTTCTCACAACGATTGATGTCTTGCAGGTTGCATTCCACTCAGCCCAAGAAAAAAGTGCACGGACATTTTAAAACGTTAATTTTGTACAAATTTGGTGAGGAGAATTGACAACATGCGAAAAGTCTTATGAATATTTTTCATGTGTTGGGAGTATCATCTGCATGAACGAGTTAAAGATATCTTTTATACTAAAAGCGCCAAGTCGACTGTGATCATGATCAAAGTTTATAATGTCATTCAAAAATTATATATTTGTGCCTTAATTTAGTAACTGTCAACAAGGGTTTTCTTTTTCCCCTAGGCATTGAAAAGCATTTTAAATCTGTAACCACTACTTCTGGTAATAGCTTTTTAAATTAATCTCGTCTCTGGAAAGAAGTCCTTTAACGATGAATGATTGTCAGAAAACTAACATCTTATTTCTTTAATAAAAAATTACTAGATTGCAATAATATACTTTCCCACGAAAGTCTACAATATATGTGTAAATTCGAAGTCTTATTAGATAAATTAACGTTTAAACTCCCGTGGTGGTAGCCGATATCTTGTGGTAATCCATTATAGATATGGGGATAATCAAACCACAATAGTAAAAATAAATAATATATATTTATTTTATGCCCAAAAGTACCTTTCGGGAACAATATTTTCCCATCCTCATTGGGTCTCAGTCATTTTCCTTTTGTTAGAGACCCACTGAGGATGGGAAAATATTGTTCCCGAAAGGTACTTCTGGGCATGAAATAAATATTATTATTTATTTTTACTATTGTGGTTTGATTATCCCCATACCTATAATTTAAACTCCTTTGATGGTGGGGCTGGCATGCTGACCGTGTTAACAGGCAGTTCTTAATAATGGTTCCTGTGGTGAATGAAGATAATACAAATAAAGATTAATTGATTATTAAATACCCTATTTTGAAAATAAATGCACGACAGGAAGTTAAGTATAAACATACAGGATAATTTATTGTGTTTGCAAATACTTGAAAATACAATTTGTTTGCATTAATTTTTACCCGTAGCAAATGTGTTTCATGCTACCGTAAATGTTTCTGTTCTACTTCATCTTCACCCAAGCTTTGAAGCTCGACTCAGAGTCATAGACTGGTAGGAGATATTTTCCAGATCTGTAGAATCCACTTTTTAAATTCCAAGAAGAGCGAGTTCCGAATTTAGGAAGTGTTTGCACTATTGAGCAAATATCATGTATTCCATATGGCTAAAATGACATCTAACAGTGGTAGTCCTGAGAGATGTTGAAGAAATGAGAAATATAGACCCTACTTATTAAAATATTTAACTTACATTCTTGTTTTTCAAAACACTTTCACTTCTGCTGTAGATATACCCTAAAAAACAGAGCTGAAAAAAATTTCAGAAATAATCTCTAAAGACACTGTTTAAATGCATGTTCTTTCCTTTGCAATCAACTTCCCTAAATTCTACTTACATAAGAATGCTTATGGGTTGCAATTGAAGTGTAAATCGGTTCTATAGGAAGCACAGATAGTGCATAGCGTAGGTGGGAAAATGTAGTGCATCAATTCGTCTGATTTAAATGTTTCATTTATACCAATACTTAGTATTTTTACTTAATCTGCATATTTAACATTTTTTAACTTCGAACAGCATGTCAGAAACCGTTTTTAATTAGAAAGTCCGTTCTCACTGTTGGAAGGTCCTTCTCATTATCTCTGGTTTGACAGACACGAAACATGCTGTTTTTTCCTTCTTCCCTGTTCTAGGTCCTATCTCATTTTTGTCGTGACGATAATGTACTCCGATAATTTCTTGTACGTATTACATAGCAATTTGGTGGCATATCTGAGAAACATGAAACTCATAGAAGAAATTATTAATTGCATTACTGGTGACGAAATACGACATAATCACCAAAACTTTTTTCTAGAAAATGTCAGAACAGAGATAAAACACAGTACGTAATAATGTTGATAAATAATAAGTGGTAGCTGAAGAAATCAAATAGTAAGTAGCAAAATGTATGGTAAAAATCTCTTTCGTATTCTCACAAAAGCTCTTATGCAAATATTCATAAAATATTAACTCATATTTCAAAATATATTTGTAATTATCAATGAAGGAGTACCAAACAATATAAATTATTCACAAAGAAAAATGAAGAAAAAATTACCGTGGAAATCGGGCTTTACGAATATTTTTTAGGAATGCTTAAAAATATTAAGATTCATTCATTTAAAATATTTTTCTCTTGCAACTTTTCAATAAGTTTTAGTGAAAACAATATGATTGATAAATTACATACTATTCCAATAGATTAAATACCATTGTAAATATTAGATTATTGGATAGGAATAAGAAGTTATCTTCCACAATTAAAATATGTAGTTACTAAATACAGATAACGTATAAAAGTTTCGAGGTGTTTACATCATCCTCAAGCTCCACAAGCAACGTGGTACAAAGCATGTTTTTTAAGTGTGTATACTACCCGGCGCCATCTTGCTAGTATACAAATAAGCCGGCTAGTATCTAAATTTAATGTATTAATTTAATGTATGTGTGTTGTCGCGGAAGGCTTTGTGAGCCTACTGACCACGATTGAGCTGCCCGCAAGTATGTCTAGTGTTAAGATTAAAATGTAAAGATTAACATGAGTGTCCCCATGAGGGACATACAATGTAGTTGTTATCGGGCGCAGATAATCGAAATAGACCTCCCTTGCAGTTGGAAAAAGTCCAGGAAGAAAAACAAGATGTATTTCCACAAGATTTCTGCGGTATCCACCGAGTTTATTATATAATTATGTGTACTGTATGTAAACTCCTAAAATGTAACTAGAAATAAAACCCTACATAAAATGGAAGGTACGAGTATTTCCATATTAACTCGTTCGCTGCAGTCTCGAGAATGATTGCTACGCGGTTTCAAAGTATTTACACCAAATAAATTCAGTATCCTGTCTTTATAACATCAGTCTCGTTTATTACAATTTTAAATTACAAATTCAGCGACCAATTATAACGTAACTAGAAGAATTATTTGGACAATAGGCGTATAGGATATTGTTGCAGGGAGAAGATCAACTCGAAAGGGACCCATGCATGTTCGGATAACATGACGGTTTTGCGTACTCCGTTTTAAACCTCTCTGCAAACACGAGCATTTGTGACCACCACCAGGCACGCCGACTGTGGTAGCTCACAGCCGTCAACATCGTTGTATCTGCGGCATTGTTGACTGGGAGGTCTTAGGGGTAGAGTCCCCAATGTTGCGGAATTTTGTCACTAGCTATGGAGATACGTAGTTGGGTCGAATTCATCCAGTGTCTGGGGAAGATTTCTATTGGCCAGCCGCTTTGATCGTTTCTGGGATCAATACCAGGCGAATGACCGAGCAGTACCCTAAGAAACGAGCTACGAATCGCTTGCGATCTATCCTCTCTCATCCGTGTTTCATTTTCTCCCCTTACATACCCCTTATACACTACACTTAGATTCCCTTCACTACCATAAATACACGTGTATGTGGGAGACCATCGGGAAGCTTTGAGCTTGCCCCGGCTGGGATGTACATCCTTGTAGGAGAGAAACCGGAGGAAGGGGCCGGCGTGTAGATCGGCGCCTGATCTCAGTTTCAGCGGGAGAGGAACATCGCCTCGTGTGGATGTAACGTGCACTGCACTTACGGGACTTGACCTCGGTAGTTGACGCACCCGAAAACGCTCATCGGCGGATAATACTATCACGAAGTCTATCGGTTTCCGATTTTATCACGATACATGCCTGTGGTTGCCCGCTTCTCTGCTTAAAGAGTTCGATGCCGCATAGGGTAGGTTGCGGTGCATACTCTCCCTGGCAAAGACACTCGCGCCAGGACAAACGCGAGCAATGCGAGGCGGGGGAGGCACTGTCAGACGCCAGCACTGGAAATAGGGGCTGAGGTAAAGATGGACGGGGAAAACTGGGCTTTTGTGGGCGTCTTCGGGATACACCGGGCTCGCGAGCACTGCCGAGCAAAACTGTTGAGTGTCTCAAGTTTTTATGAATAAATGATCATTTTTATTTACGTGGAAGCTTAGACCTGCTCTTCCGCTTGGGCACTTTAGAAGATTGAAATTGAGTTAAAAGACAAAATGTGTGTACAATATAATTATAACTATAGGAAACCTATGACCAACTTACTGTTACCTTATTACTCAGCCATTAGATGCAAAATTTAATTCTACAATGTTGAGAGCCTTGTAGATAGTAATATCTCAATAGGTATTTAAATAAATACTGAAAATTTAATACAAATGGTTAATTATCAAGATATTGCTAAGACTACATGATCCCAAGGCCGTCAATTTAGTACGGAAAAAACAGGAATGCAATTTTAACAGAATTTATAGACAAAAACAGCTTCAATTTATTATAGACAACGTATCACATTTTGTTTTATTATAGACTTCAACTTCAATTTATTATAGACTTTTATCAAACAAAATGGATACTTGTCTATAATAAATTGAAGCTGTTTTGTCTATAAATCCTATATAAAAAAGACAACCTATACAACATATTAACATTAAATTTTAACAGAAGTTTGAAACCCAAAAAAATGAAAGCGAAAAGAAAATAGAGAAATAGTGGACATTTGGGATGTACGGGCGCCTTTTTATGCCTTGTTCCCCGCGCAGGCAAGCCTTCGTCGGAGGAGTCGCTGTGGGGCCGGAGGCGGCGCCGGGAGCGGCGGAGCGGGCGGGGCGGCGGCGTGGAGCCCGTGCTCGAGCGCAGCGTCACCTGCAACGTGCTCTTCGACCCCGGCGACGGCGCCCGCCGCGCCGACGTCATCTTCATCCACGGCCTGCACGGCTCCCTCGAGAAGACCTGGCGGCAGGTACGCTTGGGAGCCCCATGTACACGGAATCACTCGGTGGCGCTTCTGCTGGTAAAGCGTTGGTTTAAATGCAGAAATTCGCATGAGCGGAGTAGTTGCGCCTGTGGCGCTCGATGGCAACTCCCGCCACCAGCAGCGCAGACGCGCTTCCGCGGCACTGCCAGCGCAACACAGTTCTAAATGCTAGCGTTCACACTAGACGCACCACTGAAAGTTTTTACCTGCTGGCTGCGTTTCGGCCCGTGAGCCCCAGGGTGACTCACGAAACCTTCCTCTCTCGCAGTCGGTGGTTTGTGTGTGTGTGTTTGTTTGTGTGTGTATGTGTTTGTTTGTGTGTGTATGTGTTTGTTTGTGTGTGTATGTGTTTGTTTGTGTGTGTATGTGTTTGTTTGTGAGTGTATGTGTTTGTTTGTGTGTGTATGTGTTTGTTTGCTTGTGTGTGTGTGTGTGTTGTTTGCTTGTTTGTGTGTGTTTGTTTGCTTGTGTGTGTGTGTGTTTGTTTGCTTGTGTGTGTGTGTGTGTTTGATTGCTTGTGTGTGTGTTGATTGCTTGTGTGTGTGTTGATTGTTGTGTGTGTGTGTGTGTGTGTGTGTGTGTGTGTGTGTGTGTGTTGTGAAGGGTTCTGCCGTTTCTCAGTGGTGCCACCGAGTGTTTTTGTGTGAAGGCAGCCTTTTTACACGGAATCATTTGGCAGCGCGTCCGAGTGACTCTGCTGTTGGCAAAGCCATAATATTTTATCGAATTGTGATTTCTTGACGCCAATACAATTGAAGTGAAGAAATAAAAGCGTTAAGAATGAGTAAGGCCGAAGCCACATGAATGAAATTTTTCAGGAGAGGGAAAACTTAAGTGTTCAGATGACTTTTGTATTTATGTGTATTTGTATTTACCCACTATACATCCTGTAAAGGACAATTGGTCTCGGCGGTTGATTCCGGGGTTCCTAGTCGATCACCCAACCAGGAATCTGCAATGTCACGAATTTGCTTCATCTTCTTGACTTCATGTGATTAACGAATTCGGCTAGCGACGCCGGTTTCACGGTGGTGGCCTTTCTGTAGAACATTATCAGCATTCGCGGGGATTTAACCTAGTCTTCCCGAACGCGAAGTCAGCACGCAGCCGGGTTGACGAACTTGCCCTCAAGGGCCACAACTAAAACGTTTAATATGGCTGCGGACCATATTTCCCCGTACCTGATTTCCCGGTATTGTTGATTTCGGCAGTTTGCCCGGATGCTATGAAACGGGAGTGGGGTGTTGGAACTATGCGTGATATCAGGTCTTACCATGCATTGAACTCAGTGAAACACATTCGGATGATTGTACATTTCTGAATTTACTAGAAAAATGCTCTAAACTTAACCTATTTTTACATTAAGGTAGTGTTGACCCCATCAGAGCGCGTGCGCTAGGCGCACAATATTCTCGCTCGACATGGATGCAAGTGACTTTAACTTTTGGGCCAAAAGCTTTGACTAATAACCTTTCGCGGGCCACAATAAATGGCACGCGGGCCATCAGTTGGACAACCCTGGCTCTATCATTCCCAACACTTCAGTTTCGCAGTGGTGGTGGAGACGTGACGGCGTGTGGCGTGTGTGCAGGGGTCGTGGCGCGAAGGCCCTGCGATCCAGCCCCTGCCCTGCGCCGCGCGCCGCCGCCTGCGCCCCCCGAGCTGCTGGACGCGGTCTTCGCCTCCGCGCCGGAGCAGCTGTGCCAGCAGGGCGAGAGGAAGAGGAGGAGGAGGCGGGGCGCCCCGCCGCCCCGCCCCGCGAGCGCCCACGCCGCCCCCCGAGCTGTACTCGGATTGCTGGCCGCGCGACTGGCTGCCCCAGGACTGCCCCGGCCTGCGCGTCATCGCCCTCAACTACACCACGGACCCCTTCCTGTGGAGGCCCCTCTGGATGTCCAAGAGGCACAGGTGAGGCTCCGCAGGCCACCGCTGGCCGCCTTCCTTTGAGTCGTTGTCCAAACCTTGCCGACGTAGAGTGGACCGTTTACCTTTAAACAGCGAATTTACGAGGGTTGGAGCATACGTCATAGCAATTTTTATTTTGTGAGAATACGAGCACGGATTGAAAATGTAGGGTTGCCACAAACAAGAATATCCACTTTTTCGGTATCAGGAGCTCACAATACGAGTTTTTCTGTTTAAAAAAATTAAAAAGTTAGTGTAATACTACTATTTAATTTAATGCGTTTGATCATCTAATTTTTTCGTGCTGAACTCTTGACGGAAATGTTATAGCGCGAAAGCCGATTGCATTTCACTGATAATTCAACAGGTGTCCTTCATTTGAGAGGACAGTCCTTCATTGACGTCAGTTATCCTCTCGCCCTCGTTTGTACTTGAAATGTCCTACTTTTAGTATTCTTTTTAACTATTGTTGTCATTTATTTTATCACGTGACTAACCTCTGCTACGTTGTTTCGTATTATTGGATAATTAGAATAGAAAACGTGAAAATCCTTTTTCTTAACACTCACACACGCATTGATGGTAGTGTCTCTGTCTAGCGGTTAAAATAAAAAAGAGACTCTCAAATGATCTTCCTCTGCATTTTGTGAACGAATCTTTTCCCTTGAATCGCAAATGAAGAGAAGGAAAAAATAGAGTTAATGTTAGACTACATTAAACATTTATTAAAAATGTGTGTGTTGATGCATTCTTTGGCTATCGAGTGTCCTTCCTTTTACATGAACATTGTTGGCAACCCTGCAGGTGAGGCTCCGCATGCCACCACTTGCCTTGAGTCGGTTTCCAAACATGTCCGGCTTAAAGTACACCATTTACCTCTAACCATCGAATTTACGAGGGTTGGAGCATAACTCATGACAACTTTTATTTTGTGATGATACAAGCTCGGGTTGAAAATGTGAAATATACGCTTGAAAGTACAAGGTATGAACTAAGTGCATGGACATTAACGACACAACAAGATTGTGTTTATCGTCACGGTTACTACCTCTGCAGTGCACGATTTCTTTCCGTTTCTTCCTTTTTAGCAGTTAGGATCGAATGGAATTTGTTCTTTATTGAATTCCTCTGTATAGTTCTCTAGCCTTCCAACAAAATCGAGTAACCATGAATCATGGTCAGTAAATTGACTAAACGAATATTGACAAAATATATTTAAGATCTTCAGCAAGTGATAAATCTAAAATCGTTACAAAGGCTGATCAGCATACGTAACTTTTTTACCGGCCAAAAGCGTGTTTAGCCGGTCTCGTTCCATCTTCAGTACGTAGCAACATGTAACTTACAACGGTGAGCACACCTGAAAAGGCGTTTTACCGATAAAAAGGAAGTGTATGTTCAAGCTATGTATTTTCGTATCCCAGTTTCCACAACAGTCTCCCTCACTTTGTTCCCGATACAACCATTCAATGTTACGCCATGCCTGAATTATCAAATGACTGTGTGATGAGTTAGTCATCACTAAGCATTCCGCAATTATCATAATGTTCTGTAAACTACGCAACGAACTAATCGATGAACCGAGGTCATCGAAGTCTGTGGTAGCTGAGCCGTACTTTATTTACAATAGCAACTGCCAATTGTGCTAATATCTGGCTGCAGAATTCGGGTCAAATAGGATCATCCTGGAACACTTGTTTATGTGCGGACATGGCTAATTTCCTTCTCCTTGCCCCTCTTCCTCCAGAGCCCTGTAAAGGAACGTTGGGAGGGAGCCGCGAACCCGAGACCGACCAATTAAAAGCGCCCGCAGGTCAACGAGATAACGAGGCAAGGCCGAGCCCCGCGCCCCATACCCCCCCTCTCCCAGCCCATGGCTGCAGAATGCAGCCGCTTTTTGCCCGCCGCCACCCAACACCCGCCATTTGCCTTTCTCTTAATGAGCGTATCTTTTTTCATAAAACTTCAAGGCAAAGGGGCATGCACTCGCTCGGCAGGGGCGTAGCTAGGCTCGCACCCCGGTCCCACGAATGAGGGCCCACGAATGAGGAATCCCGCGCGCGTCCAGTACATGTGATTAACGTATCTCGTGATCGAAAACGTCTATTGCAAGTTACTCGTCACCAGACTATTTAGTTAAGATTATTTATTATTACTGCTGCAAATGAACATGAGAGAATCGTTTCGAAGAAAAGACAACAATAACAAAGAATTTACTGGATGGTCAGTGGTTGAGAGAGTGGACGTTCGCAGCGCGTTCGTTACTTCGTCCGTATATCTGCGCCCATCGCAATCACCTGCGTTACTCGTCCGACACCACCTACCGCGCGACCAATGCCCGTATTCTAAAAACGAACTCCTAACTGTTTTCGTTTATAAACTACGCTTTGTAATGGCACAGTTCTTTAAAAGAGCGCCTTGGGTTGTTGTTGTTTATCAATATATTCGATCTGCATTGTTGTTACCTCTTTTCTTCTTCTTCTTCTGGTAGCTTTCCAATGAAAATGTTGAGAATTCATTTTGAGAATAGGGACCCATGACTTAATCGCTGCTTAATTCCAATTTATAATGTAATACGCACCGACAAACAAGTAAATTAGATCTGTAACTCCAGGTTTTGTATTTCTCGATCAAATTAGGAACGAAACAAGAAAAAAGACCAAATTAATTGATATTGAAATGGTCCTGAAACTAAAATGGAAATGGAGAGGTCTCGACGCCAAGAGGGATACAACTAGATGACCACAATTCACCACTACTTGGGATTCGCGCATCGGGAAAGAAGTCGGTGGGAAGATGGTGCAGTGAGATGGAGGCTAACAAGGAGAAAATGGATAAGAGCTAACCACTTTAATTAATTTACAATTTTAATAATTACAGTTGAGGTTAATTAATTAATTTTGCAGAGGAAAAAAATCAATTTGTGACTACCATTTACATTAATTTATCAGTATGAGCCAAATGATTTATTGTCATTTTTTGTTTATTCTTGAAATTTTGCAAAATGGAAAGACATGATATAAGGAACATTCTTTAAAAAATGAGATAAAAAGAGCTCCCTGCTTGTTCCACTTTGAATCAATAATTCAAAATTCGCCCGAAATGTCAGTTGTCATTACCCGATATGCCTCAACTGAGAACAATGTACAAAAAAAGGGGGGAATATTTACATTTACGTCTGGGATGCAATACTAGGGACCATCCCGACATACGCCTTAAGCGATTGAGAAACCTTCTCTGCCGTTTGTTTCCCTTTTCTGTCTCTGAATCCTAATACGTGGTTATTAAAGTCGTTTTTTCTCAGCGAATTGCATTGTAGGATAATATAATCATTGGATGGCGAGCGCGCGCTATGTATGTGTGTGTGTGTGTATGAGAGTGAGTGAGTGATCCTCCCCTCCCCACATACTTTCCAGATATGTTGGTCTTTCTTCGTTTATAAGACGTGATTATTTCATCCGATAGTCCGAAAAGTCATTGAATGAATCCCTCTGAAATACCTTTTATCTGGCTTAGGCAGTGTCATACTGATTTTATAGTTGAAATAATCTGTATTTCGCAAATGGCAACTAAAAGTGAATGGACCTTGCAAATGACGTGAGAACAATTGTATTGGAATTAGTTAAATATAAGTGCTCATAATAGAATAATTGTGAAATGCCAAAAATCCAAGAGTCATGTTGTTTCTACTTAAGATAGGAATGAAAATGCCAATGGTGCTGGACGATGAAGAGTTTAAAATAGTAGGAACAAGTGTAGGCTTGCTGATCAAGAGAAAGCTCAGACGTAATTTCATTGAACATATTAATGGAGCTTAGGACGATAAGCTTTACGCAAAACTGGGCCCCCAGCCTCCACGAATTGCATTAAAAATGACTGAAATATGTCCGGAAAAGTTACCTTAAGGAACTAAAATGAAACTACGTCTGGGCTTTCTAGAGTTAGATATACTTATACGAGTTATATTATTAGCATTTCCTTATGATGAAAAAATAAATTCCCATAGGGTAATATCAATAAGCATGAATTAAATTATGTTTATCTGTTAATATCCTAAATATCACGAGATTAGTTTTTTCGACACATCCTGATATTTTCAGTGTCTTGCGAAATTACGAAACCATCACAGGCAACTGGATCTAAATGCTTGAGCGGAACTTGCCCTTGCGGTTACGCGTAGACATTCATTTCTACAGACCAGATTTGTTGATTTACTGCATAGGTCCGACAAAGCTTGAACGTATGTATTCTTCGCCTTTCTACCAAAATAGTCGCTTAGAGCTCGCTAGGCTCCAGGGCGGGGGCGCCAGGCACGCTGTGGTTGACAGGCTCGCACGTGTCGTAACAATTGGCGGCACTGCGGGGTGACGTCAGCGCGCCTGTAAACACAAAACTAGTGACACACGCCCCCCACCCCTACCCACAGACTATCGGCAGCGCGTGTGTACATAAACATGCGCACATGCCAAGCAGCGATGGAGAGTGAAATTTAATAGTTTCCGTATAGTATGAAACACGATTACTATTGAGGAGTTGCTCTAATAAGGGACCACTTTGATTGGTCGGGAAGCAAGTGAATGTCGTTTAGGGTGATTACATTGCAAAAAAGAGTGAAGGATCGATTTACAAGTGAGCTAACTGTAAACGAATGCATTGATGAATTGAGTGTAAGGACATAACTTGCAGTTATGTTGCCTGCAGTAGCTGTCAAAGCACTCCCTTCTTATAGTTATGTCTGTATTCTGGTGGTGCTACAACAGAACTTACTTTCCCCTTTTATTGATAGCAGACACGTATTATTATTATTATTATTATTATTATTATTATTATTATTATTATTATTAAATTATTATTAAGGAAGCAAGCTTTTGCCTGCAAAATATGCAAGCAAATATTCCACAAAAAATGTTTTAAAATGTCCCAAAATGTTTTAAATACGTAGCATTTAATTTCAAAAACATGTTTTGCAATGATATTCACGTCTTTTCGTCACCTAGAGAAAGAGGGTAAGTGAAAATTAAAAATAGATTTTCTACTTATGCATAGTTTTTTATTCACAATATCGCTAATATTATGCTAAGATTTTCCGTTCTTAGGAAACGCTTTCTATCAGACAGTGAAATATTGTATTTAGAAAAAGACGTTTCCACATGACATGATCTGATGAGTGCACATTTGTATTTTGATCGAATGATCCTGAAAGGCTAGGTCTTTAAACCATTTCAAAGCGTTCACTCTATATTTCTAACCTATCAGTCCCTGGCATTTAACTCGGAGTCTCTCCAGCGCAGCTAATATAAACTAAAGAAACGTTCGAGGAGCAAACAACCCCTGGATGAGGAAAACGTACCTTCTCAAATCGAACACACTCTCAACTGTTTTCGAAAGTAAAGCAAGGCGCAGACGGGGCGGTTCTCTCGTCTTTGCTTCGACCAGCAATCATCCTCTGAAACAAAACAACGGCACAGTTACGTATCCGCGACCCAGCATCTACGCTCCGCTACTTCACACTCACGCGCATTTACACCCATACCATGCGCAGATGCTCGTTGGTCTAGGTTTCGCTCCACTTACTGCGGAAGTGCAATGTTTTCCCAAGTCAGTAATTACTCTTTCGTAGAAGAACGAAACTTTCCTGAAACATTGAAAGCTTCACTAAAGAACAGGACACCTTCCGCGTTGTGAAGTTGTTCAGGGCCACTAAGAGACAATCGGGGCCCGGTAAAAAGATGGTGTATGGGTCTATATAAAACGTTCTTTAGACATATAAATGGGCATTATTATTTCTCACAATCGATTGTATTAATACAGTTACGTAGTGAGACTTTATTTACGGCACTGTTCACAATGGCTCTTAGTCCGCTCTCCCGAATTCACGGTGTCTCAGAATGTGAATAATACTAATTGTGAACCGCGAGTGGCTTTTAGGTTTTTGAAAATATATTCACCTGCAAAACTTAAAAAGATAAGGTAACCTACAGTAAAAATTAAATGAATTAAATGAATGTTCAAATGAAAAAACACTTTGGGGTGCGTTGGACTTCATGGCTCCCTGATTCACGGGCCGCCGAGCGATGTACCGGCTGCACCGCGCTCTCCTTGAACCTGGAAATGTTACTAACTCGTAGTCACTCTTTTCTCGGATTCTCTCGGTGATTATCCCCGGAATTAGCTATATGTCGCCAAATTGGCGTCTTTTTTACAGGTTTTGACGACGGAAATTTACTATTGGCTATTTTTTGGCTAAATAATTTTTGGCAACCAATTTTTGGCTTGAAAATGTATAGCGAAATATGCAAATGATGATATTTTTATAAGTTGCCATTTATTATATTTTTATTAAGTTTTTTGTTGTATTTTGTTAAGCAAAGTTCAGTTGTTATATGAAACGTTTAATTTGTTTCTACGTTCTTGTTATGAATTGAGTACTCATCGGGGATGTGAGCCTAGTGCCTTTTTATTTGCTCATTCGGCCTAAAATTCCATTAGATCTTTCACCCAACAATAACCCGAAGGGTTACAAAGCTGCCCCGTCATGATAAATTTATTAGTGGGTCTGATGACCGTCTATACAGATATTCGGTGATGACAAATTTACCTAAGTTAATTCTCTCGGTAAGATTGGGAACTTTTGCTATTACCCAGTAATAATAATACTTACTTCAGGTTAACGTTTCCATTTATATTCTGCTGCAAATCATACACAGTATATCTAAACATAAGACGATAAGTACAACAACGTCAGAAAAAAATATCATGAAACCCTCGTCATTATTGTGAACTGTTTGTTTCCTCCCCTTGCATGCTGGCAATGTCATTCTTTAATCCTATCCAGAAATTCTTAATTTTTTACACAACTTGATCTTCCTACCAAAAAAAGTAATTTAATGTGTCCCGTGTTTAGTTACTTTCCTTTTGTGTATTCTCTGCCTGCTTGAACGGCGTCCCATTTCTAGCTCCATTTTATCGAATCTCGTCCCGACCAATGGCATCTGCTTCCTCCGCACACGCGATTATATTTCAGTGTCCACTTATAACATATCCCTAGATCACAAATAACATCATCAGCATCCGCCCCTCATCGCGTCAGAAGCTCGTCTGCCCCGTTTCTTTATCTTACGCGCTCCCTGGTCTTCGCTTAGGCCTTCCATGTCCGAGATCGTACCAAAAAACGTCTCTTTCTTCCGAGTGCACAGGCCATTCCTCTTTCTAGCACATATTCTAATTTCTGATTGGTCACTAACACTAGCACTGGATTTGTTTATTCTTTGGTTATTGCTTCGTAATGATTGTCCTAATTTACTTTCTCATTAACGGAAATTGCTCACGTGGCCTTCCCCTAACACTAGATCCTTTTATTCTGTTTTTTTTTTTTCTTTTTTTTTTTTTTCCTGCTATCAATGTTCCCTTATTCTTATTATTTACTATTCAATCCTTTGCTTTTCTTCTGTCACCCATTGTTGCTGAAGACCTGTTTATATATTTATTCGAATGTATCTTTCCTATTAACACATCCTTGTGATAACTTATCACAGTACATGGCGACTTTCTTACCCTTATGAAGGCCAATCGCCTCCGACTTTGCGGCTGCCCCGCTGTTCGTCGGAGGTCGTTGTTGTCTACACCTGAAAAGACGTCGGGTAAACAGGACGCTTGCATGGAGGATATCTTGGTTTCATCAACCAGTAAAAAAATTTCTGGATTCGACATTGAATTTAATACATTTAAATCGCACATTAAATTGAGGCTAATAAACATTTAAAAAGGAAAACAACAGCTAAAATACGGAAATATATCTCCCACTAGTACAAGGTTCCTCCCCCAGCGGTGTTAAGTCATATCAGTTTGGCCTTGCAACCTCCTCACCACTCTTCATGATACTGTTCTGATCATGACTCCCTCTTCACCCGCGCTCGATTCTCACGGCGGCGTCTGCTCTGTCTTTCTCTCGTCGCGGGCACCCGTCCTTTGAGAGAGAGGTCTGGCCGAGAGCAGGTGTAGTGACCCCTGTATCCTCGTACGATTCCAGTGTCACGTTTGGTACGTGTCGCTCCCGTTAATATTTCCCGCAAACTGTATGTTTTATTATATTTAAAGATCAATCCACTCTCCAGTCCCGCGCACGATTCTCACGGCAGTGTCTGGTCGGTTTCTCCCGTGGCGGGCCCTTCTCAAGTGGGAGAGAGTTAAGCGATTCTGGCACAGGTAAAGCCCGGGATCAAGCGCAGGGCGATTATATATATATATATATATATATATATATATATATATATATATATATATATATATAGAATATCGTAAAGTAGATGGTGATAAAGCACATTAAATTACTGGGAACCCTGCTCTCGGATGCTAGCGCCAGCTCTCGTGGCCCCCAGCGCCATCTGCTGGTAGCCGCGCCGCGCCGCGTCGCGTCGGCTGTCGACCAGGTGCGCGGAACTGACCTGCGGCGGGGTGTCGCTATTTGCTACCACCGCCGCCGCAGGACGGAAATACTACGCCTCACGTGCGAGCAGGGCCGAATTTAGGACTGCGGGGGAATTCCCTACCTTAAAATCATGTTGGAGACCCTAAATAAAAAAAAATTAAGTCTTCCAGATTTACGAAACAAGGCACTAAATACCGAACGCAGTAATTTTCATTATGTATATCAAATATTTTTAAATGCTTAAATAATACTAACATTTTAGTACAGAATACAGTATTATTAACGTATATTTTCCGGATACAAACATATTTTAGCACATTTTATAGTTTTTTCCTTCTTTTCGTGGACGCGGGACTCCCTGGAGATAAGGGCTCCTAACAAATCGCTTATTTTCCTTCTCAGGAAATTCTGTCCTACGTGCGAGCGTTGTGGGAGTGCTACACATTGTGGTTCGAAATGACATCAAAAGCCCGCGGGACGTTTTTACTGGGATTTGCGTGTAAACATTTTCCAACCGAGAGAAATAGAAAGAAAGGGAAGAATGAAAAGAAAGAAACTGAACAGCAATCCACAGAAGTAAAAATAAAACAATGTGATATATCCCGGTTTTCGTTCACCGTGACAGAGTTTCCGTTTGCTTTCCATGTTTCTATTCACAGTGGATGTTTTCGTTTCTTTCCATGCAATGATGTTCGTTTCTTTTTGCAATGGATTTGTTGTTTTTTGAGGATATTTAGATTTTTGACGGCACTTTACATGAATCTTCAACACTTCCAAACTTGTCTAAAAAATGGCTCCAACTTTTTTTGATCAACTTGGTCCTTGGGTAGGACACTTAGGCGAATGGTGGATATCTCATTTTCGTTGAAATCCCTGATTTTTCGAAATAGCTGAAGATCAAACTTTTTCGGGTATAACTACAATATTGAAAATAAGATTTTTTTCTTTAAGGAGATTTGTTCTTTAAATACATCTTGAAATAAGGTCATGTACAATGTTTCAAAAATATGAGTAGTTTTCATGTAATTTTGTGTGAAAAGCAAGCAGTTTTTAATTTTTTAAACAATTTTTTCTCAAAAACTTCTCCAATTTTGTTCTTTAAATTTTCTTCTAATATTTACTTAACAAAGGAATTAACTGCTTGCGTTCTCTTATGTAGCCCACAGTGACGTCCACAAGTACTCCCTAAAGGCAGTTGTTTTTTGTTTGTAGGACTGTGAGAAATTAAAACAGAGTATAAAAATTTGGGACATTTGGCAGAATGTCAAAAATTCTGGTGGGACAGTGGGACACATGTCAATATTCAGGACATATTCCACTTTTTCAGAACATATGGCAACCCTCGGGCTTGGCGACAGATGCATGTTTCGACACAGCTGAACGGTCACTCACGAAAACTGCTTCCCTTGACCCACGGCCGAACCTACACTGTAGAATTGGTCATGCTTGACCCCCTCCACCTAACCCTCTGTCTGTGCGCCCTTTTTTCTGAAACATGTTTTTGAAATTAATTGTTAAATGGAATTTTGGGAAGGCCTTAATGCCAAATGAAAAATATTCTTGAAAATGTTTGTCATAGATTTATTTTGCAAAAAGAAAGTTAATGTTTTAATTGGATTTGTCATGAAGTGAGAGAGTTGTAAAAAGATATATTTAGAGGAGCAGTTAAACGTTTTTTCATGAAAAGAAATGTACACCACCGCTTGAGTGAAGCATAGCATTAAATTAAAAATGATGAACAATTGCAGAAAATGATAATGGAGTTTTAAGACACTGAAAATGAGAAGGTTGAGGACTTCATTTTCTTTCTGTTAATGATTTCTATGCATGTAAAAAAATTAATGTAGTGTTCTTAGAAAGAGATATAAAAGGCACATTTTATATCTTCTATAGATACAAAGTATTTCCGGAAATCAACTTTCAGTATTGCCCTCTATATTTGCTAATGAAAATGTCTTTATTGCAGAACCAACATGCTTCAGAGGGGACGTGAGATGATGGAGCATTTGCAAGATATTGGAGTTGGAAAACATCCCATTATTTGGGTGGGACACTCTAAAGGTGGCCTTTTTGTCAAGCAAATGATAGTAGATGGTAAATATCAATTTCTAAGAAGTGAATCATTGAGGAAGTTATTCAAGATATTAAGTTATTCTTTTCAGCTTTATCACGCATTTTTCAAATTGGTAGAGTAAAAGAGTTTTATTATTTCTTGATATATGTTAAAAAGATGAACAATATTTCTTTCTAATTTTTCAGCATTTGAAAATGGTGGAGAGCCACTTGCTGGAATCTACCAGAATACAAAGGCCATCATGTTCTACAGTGTTCCTCATATGGGTTCTGCTTGTGCGGATATAAACTTGCCACTGCTTAGGCAGTCTGTTGAGCTCACAGAGGTGCAAAAAGGTGTGATAAAAATGGTCTTTTCTTGCATTTGAGATACCTATAGTATGAGTATTGAATAAATGCAGTTGAATTACTGATAATATTTTGCCAACAGATTGTCGAGAAGTGTTAGAGTTACACTCCAAATTTTTGTCACTGGTGGAACAGAAACATCTACAAGCAGAAGTTTTTAGTTTTATTGAAACCATTCCCACATTCATGCGTATTCTTTATATACAAATAGTTTCCTTAGAATCAGCAGGTAAGAGATTTCTTACAGATGAATGCATCATATAGTTTTCAGAATTTGTCTTTATAGTATTAAAATAACTATATAAAAGGGTCAGTGAGAGACAGTTACTAGTTGAATAATAGTTATAAGCAGGGCTTGATTTCTGGTGGAACATGACAAAACGGCGTTCCGGTACCTCAAAAATAAATCATTAAATTATTTTATAAATATTTAACAATATTAAAGTAAAAGAAAAATTTAGGGTGCATTCCAGAACACTCATTTTATAAATTAGGCCCTGGTTGTAAGTAATAATTTGAGAAATAATTATAAACTGGCAGCCTCCAACAGCAAAACTGCTGCTGAACAAAATCATAAACTACAGGTTGCTAGGTCTGTTGCCTGTTCCTTTTTCCCAGTAGACCACGAGGCTTACACTTCCAGGTATTCCTAATTCAGCCATTTCTTTTGTGGTCTTCCCACATCCCTTCACCCTATTGGTTTGTACATCAGATCAGCTTTTGGAATACTTCGTTTCATTCTGTGAGTGAGCAATTTTATCGGTCCATTCTTTATTTCTTAGTCTATATTGTTTGTCTTTAGCCTGTTTCTGATGTCTTTACTACTTTGCCTATCCTTCAGCAACACTCCTGCAAGATGACATAGGAAAACCACATAAAATTGTTTTCCAAAAAGTAGCACACACACTGCTCTAGAACATCAAATAAAATACTCTCATATAACACAAAAAAAAATAATTTAACTAAAACAGTCTTTACAAATACTGCAATAACATAATGTAGTATATACCAATACACAATACAACAGTTCTTGACTTCCCAAGAATATGAAAAAAAGTTGCTTTGCTATAACGCAACATATGAATGGCAAATATTTAGTTGTGGATGGCCCCTTTCTTGGAGCCTTGCCTGTTGAATGACATCAGTTGTATTGAAACCAGTGGCAAACTGAGTATGACAGTTAATTTGGGAAGCACAGTATGAGAATAGGCAGAAGAACACAATCAATATTTGCATTTTCAGTCAAAGTAAAAACTGTTTCATTGTTATTGAACTTTTCTTTGAAAGTGTCTAGGAATCTAATGAAACCATAGATACCCCTCAAAAGGCCAGGGGCTTCATAATTTTCTTTCAATTTCTGCATGCACTGGAAATTGGGAATATTGATATTTTTAGGCAAATATTAATTTTACTCTTTTAACATAGGCACTCAAAATTAATAATGAATGAGTTTCAGGTCTTCACAAATTATTAATGCCTAAAAATGATTATTTCACTATTAGAGCCTAAAAGTGCCTATCAGTCCTGTAAAGTTCCAAAAATGTGTGTTTGGTGCAATTGAAACTGTGGAAAACAAACCTAAGAGAGTTCCTAGGCAGAAAATCACTCTGAAGATGAAATCTGTATTAAATGAAAATCTCAGAATACTCTGGCTGCATGCTGCTAGAAAAGAGGAAGTGACAATTAATGCTCTGTCATTTCTAACTTTTTGTTGTTGTTGTTTTTTTTTGTCTCTCACTGACACATTTATCTCTTTATTCTCTATCTTATTTTATTCTCTTATTATACTGATTTATTCATATCCAGAAAATGTCTGGTGATATCCTGTTTGTAAATTGAAAATGGTGTTGTATTTTCTTTGGTTAAATTATTAATAATAATAAAAGATGAATCTAAATTTGCAGATGCTGCTATTGGGCAGTTGTTTGGAGCTCCACTAGATCACAGGAACATCTGTAAGCCAACAAATAGGTATGATAAAATAAATATGTACATAAATCTAGTCAAATTTGGAGAACATGCCTGTCAATTTTGTTTTGCAGTAATTGATTAATCAAATTATTTTTCTTATCAAGATCATTAAAAAACCATCTCTTTACTTCCAATAAACACATAATATTCTGGAATTTGCATTATTCACTGTTTTTTGTGTATTTTCTGTCTAACTCCTGTGTGCTACTATTATGCTCTTTTACCTTCCCAAAATGTTTCATGAATTGATAATTAAATTATTAACGTTCTTGTTGAATTGCAGACAGTGCTTCCTCTACAAGGAACTCATAAATCTGATCCAAAAGCATCTATGAAGAAATGCCTAAGGAAGATGGAAAACTGGAATGTGATATAGTTAAGTGACCGAGAGTCCAACTCGAATCTAGAAATCTGCTATAGCTAGTTACCAACACAAGTTTCGTATTGGAACAGTGTTCCATATGACTAGTGTATGCTTTGAGCTTCCTGAAGCAGCAGTTATTTAGTCAATATCAGAAGACTTCATTCTTAAATTTCTGTAGATTACAAGACTACATGGCATTTGAGATTGGCTGTTAAAGCTAGAAAAGAGAATGATTGAAATTATCTTTTTAATTTAACCTTGGATGCATTTAGACTATATGTTCAAAAAGACATTTGTTTTATAAAAATTTCTGACTGAACTTTTACAAAGAGTGAAGTCTACTGATCACCATGCTAAGCTAGGAAAGTAGGGTAGTAGTACAAAGGACATATCAATGCAACATAGTGATGTGATGCTATATGTGAAGGAAGAGCAGGGTGTAAGTTTAGTATCAGTATTTTCTATAATTATTTTTATAAAAGCTGTTCTATGTTCTGTACCCATGGGCATTAGAATGACACATTCCACACCTCTGTGAGTTAAATGTGGCTTGTTTCACCATAGACATTTTTACAAAAATAAATTGTCATAATATTTTGTATGGCAAGCTTTCTTGTATTGATGTATTGTAATTCTGAAAGTGAAACAATTGATGCAGAAACTAACATGCATTGATAGAAATAAGAGTATCTAGAAAATAAATTCCTTGTAGGAATTGCCTACTAGATAACTATAATCCCAATTATTCTGTTTTGTTCTTGTGAGTCAATACATAATGGTTGACATTAACAGAAATTGTATGTTATGTTGAAACAACATACTAAATTAGTATTTCAGTTGTTTATGTACATTTTCATTTTATTAATACATACAGATGTCAAGAGATACATGTGTATTTATTGTTTTCTTATGTACTTTATTTCTCAATACATAAAAATAAGTATTCTCTTGTTGTCAGTGTGCTGAAAGAAGGGCAGTTAAAGATATTTGTGCATTTTTCAGGCAGGAAGTAATTTTTGTAGGAATATAATTTCTACTATTTTCACTCCTGTAATTATGTTATAAAAATTAAAATCTCAAAGTATCTGCTGTAAATTGCACTACTTGCCCAAAAAGAAAATGTGTTAAATTTATATAAAATGATCAATAAAATTCTTATTCTAAAAAAAATGTGTTGCTTACATGCTTTGCAAACCATATCTTTCATTATTTGTGTGCTCTATCATTTACTGTGATGCAAATCAGTTTGTCTGATTATATGTGTATCAAAAAGAAAATTGTCTGACAAGACAGATTCCTTCACTTTGAAAGTCTAAAAGTAAGATCTCCAGATTTATTTTATATCAAAGCAAATTATAGTAATTAACAAAAGGAGTGTATAAAGAGGGGGATAATTGCATAAATTCAAGAACACGAGCAATGATAGTGAGTTTTCGTTTATACCACGAGTGCAATTATTTCCCTTTATACATGTTACATTCAATATATTTTCATCTCCATTTATGAATAATTCAAATTTTAAAAAATTCGGCACATCTTTTCTACTCTTGGCATGCATTTCATGACATAGTATTGCTTCTGAAAAAGATCTATTTTAAAGGGCCTTGCATTGGTTTTGTTTCCATGAAATATTTGTAAATACTGGAAGGTACTAAACATATGCGGAAAAAAAAAATTGGAAGCTACTAAGTCATGAACACATTACTTCCCATGAAAAGTGAAGACAGGTATGAGAGAATATACAACGTGCATAAATATTGGGGAAAAAACTATTCACTTCTGACATGGTTTTGGTGTAGCATACTTTTTAAACTGGTAGACAACGCGTTTACATTTTTTATTTAATCCTAAGCCAAATTAAAAAAAAAACATTAAATATTTTATGTTCCATAAATCAGCTAGCTTAAGTTTACTTACCCAATTTAGTTTTATTCATTGTTAATATAGTTGTTGGTACTTAATATGTGATGTACATATTTGTTCATGTTTCATGGCTGACTGCAAATACCTTTGCTACGTGTGTGTTATGGTTTCTTAATTACACAATTTCACTCCTTTTCTGAATTCTGAGTGGTAGGTGTGAGTTTTTAATTGCACAATGGAATTTTAATTGCAATACTATTAATATAGAGATAATCAATGATTTTTCATGGAATTAATGGGTATATTTAGATAACTAAACAAAAAACTTTATTTAATTATTAACGTGTTGTTTTGTTTATTCTCTATCCCTTTCTCAATTTGTATGAAAGTCAGAAGAGCAGAGATTAGTTGGTGTGCACATATTTATTTCTGGCCATTCAAAAAATGCATTCACTTTCTGTGAAGTTGCTCAACTATTACTCAAATGAAAATGAGAGAGGTGGATGATGAAAATGAATATGAAAATGAATTTGTAATAATTATTATTCAATTAACATCAAAGTGTAAATTAATGATAATATTAATAAAATATGTTCTGTGTAGTTTTTATTTTTATAAATAAAATAAATGAAATAATTGAAAGACAGTTTGGGAAGAACATGGCACAAGAAACCAAATTAAGAATACACAATATGGCAGCCAAGCCAATGCTATTATATGGATCAGAAACCTGGATTCTAAAACAAAGAGAGAATCAATAACTAGAAGCAGCTCAAATGATGTTCCTAAGATGCCTCTTTGGCTATACTAGACCTGGTCAACAGAGAAATAAAGACATAAGGAAAAGATTGAAGACAACAAGCACAACAGAGGCAGTAAAAAAGAACCAGAAAAAATAGCTGGAACATATTAAAAGAATGAAAGAAGAAAGATTTTCAAAGTCTGCCCTAAAATATAAACCGTTTGGACAGAGGAATGCCTGGGAGACTCTGGTCTCTTGCTTAACTACAAATAGGCCCCTTGGCCTTTCATCCTGCAGTTTTATGATGATAATTATTTTTCAAAGGAAGTAGAAAAGGGTATGAATTTTGTAATGTTCAGGCCAAGGGGTGGGGAAATTGTGAGTGTTACAAGAGGTTACAGTGAGATGGGGAGGGGGGAAGGAAAAGCTGCATCCTCCATAATTTTTCAATAGCTCCTTTTAAATTCAACATCTGGAAATTATTTTTTCAGCTGTCAAAAAAATTAAATAAGTATTTTTAGGAGAAAATTATAATAAAGTTAGTTGCACATCGGTGGCATTTGGGGGACCTACATTTCTTAAATAATATGCTTGTCTCATGTCTTGCATAAATAACATAACTTTCTCAATGGACTATAGGTTCAACTCCGTGAGCCCTTCTCAAGAACTTGGAAACATGAGAATATGAAGTACTTATGGAGCAATGGTGTTACCCCACTCATTTATGAAAAATATGAAAATGAAAAATGTTTCAATGAATGCTGATAGTTCTATTATCTCTCAAAAAATAGTGTATGCAGGAATAAAAATTAATGTTCAAAATACATATCTTATTGTTTCTCCAGGAGATTTGATGTTAAATCTTTGAACTATTAAGACACTAATCCACATTGAGATTGAATACCAGATTGAAATGTGTTCTTCAAGTTATATAAAATAAGATTTAAACTCTGACCATAGTGTGAAGGATCCAGATTAGGTTATGGATTTACCTGGTAGTGAGTAGAATTCTACTGAGGTAGTGCGTGCAATACTACAAATTTATTCTTATGACTTCTATGGTTTCACACCTTCTTACATCAGAAATAGTGTACTGACTTTCATTTCTGGTTTCAGTAAGTTAAGGTTGTTTCTTTAACAATTTAATTGATTACGCATGTTAAACAAATTTATTTAAAATTTTAATTGTCAGAACTGCATTTAAATTTTCAGAATTTATATTTTCGGGCAAACCTTTAGGGTTTTCCAGAGTCAGTAATGTTTGTTTGTTTTTAAAATTATCTTAAATATATCTTTTGTTGCTCAATGTTGAAGAGCATGCACACTTCCTTTGTTTTCCCTGGTTTTCCCGTCGCTAAGGCAAATGCTGGGACGTTGTATTCTTGTCGCGTTTGTGAGCCCAGGGCATGACATCTGTAAGTTGTATTATTTACTTATTGCTAAGTATTATTATTTACTTGTTTTTATTTACTAAATGTATCTCTTAATTCAATTCTTATTTATAAATTTATGTATTACGTGGTTAGGCGGAAGAGCGGGCCTGATGGCCCAGTCTCCACATAAATAAAGTCATTATTATTATTATTATTATAAAGTCATTATTTAAATAATATTTGTTTACCAGAATGTTGTTTGGAATGTTCAATTATGTAAATTTCCCTTGCAAATTTGAGGTACTGTTTTTTAAGAGAAGAATAATAAAAAATAAGGAAAAACAAAGGACAAGAATATATGACATTAAAAATAGTAAAACATCATATAGGCCTAGAGCAGTCGACATAAAGAGAGGATGTCCGAGATCAGGTATTTTACCATTAAGATGCCACAAAAATACTTACAGCCACTTGCTATTGATTACCCGAAAGCATACAGATTTACTGACATTCCATAAGAGATGCCATTGTAGCATTGGAAAAAGCTAATCCTGAAATAAAGCTGAAGTAATTCATGAGAGGGTTAAAATTCAAAAATAAACAAGACTTGTACACCTTGTATCAAATTTAGGTATTAAAATTCAAAGGTCAAAATCAAGTATTAAAATTGGATAAAACTGTGTTCAACTTTCATTAATAAACAGTATATTAAAATCTTCATTCTCTTGTTAATTCTGGGGAAAAGGAGGAACCCATTTTTCCTTACCTCTTCACTTTTAAATATTTATTTATAAAAACAAAACTGTTCATATCTATAATTAAAAAAAACTCAACAGTTTAAAGGAGATTTCACCAGAGTTCACAATATATTCTTAAGAAATCCGATTTCACATTATTTTGAAATTTCAAAGGGCTTTTCAAAAAAATTTTTTTTTCCTAGTGTTCCTCATACATTTTGAGAAAGAATCAAATTAGTTCAAAAGCTTAATGGTTTGTCCCATAAACTTGTAGAAACATGTGAACAAGTAGTTCAAAACTTGAATTAGCAGGAAATTCAGAAATGAGGGTATTAATAGTTTGAGATCAAAATGCTGAAATAATGGTATGATGTAAATTTATTTCTCATGAAAGAATTCTAATGTAATTAGAAAGTTTCTTCAGAAAAAATTAAAATGTAATCATTCAAAGATTACATTATATTGAAACCACTGACAGTAAGGGGGACAAATAACACACATCATAAAAATTAAAACAAAATTTAAAACAGACTATATAAATAGCTTGTATTAACAACCAAATTATAGATTAAATTGAAAACATCTTTTATTTTTTTGACCTGAGATAATCCTCCGACCATGACTTGAGATAGTCCTATCTCGTCAATGGTTAAGCATACCGGTACAACAAACGCATAGAGACAGATCTCAGACTCTTCGACCTTGACGTCTCCCTCCCCTCCTCGCCCCGCCCCTTCCTGGCCTGTGCATATCCGAACACAGCCGCCAGTTGTCCGGTGGCGGGGGCTGCATTGGCCTGCTCCGTGAAGCAGCTCTCCCGTCCCGTCTCTCACCCGTCTCGGAAACGCTGGAGACAGGTGTCCCAACAACACGTGAGTCGTACATCTTGTGGTCCGAGCGGGCCAGAGTCTCATCCAATTTTGAATGAAATATGCCATCGTTTCAGGTAAAAGGGAAAATAACGGAATATATTATATTGGGATGCGGAATATTGGTATGGACAAAATAAGTTCATAACACGTTGATCGGCGTATAGAAAATTATCGAGTAGTAGGTTTTAATGTTGTTCAATATCGCCACATAAATTGCCTTTAATTCTACAAATCCCTACAAGACTAATCTCACAATCTCAAAATTTTTATTATTCTGTACGTCTGGCTGACCAATTAATCGTAATTAACAAGTTGATAGTAAATGTGGAACGAATCTGATCTTCAATTTTTGTAAATCACCACACGTTCTTCCTGTATACCAATAATGGCAATAGTTTCGAGTTTACTGGTCGAAAGACTAGACTAGAGCGTCCCTGTGAAAGACTTCACGTCATCTTCCAGTTGGGCGTGGGGTGCTATATTTGGTCCGAGTAGCATACAGCTAATGAATGAGACGTCGACAAACCCGTCCAATTTTAATGAAAGTAGAAACAATGTAATGAGAAGAATCGATTCATTTAAGAATAATTATCAATAAGTTACATTTTTGAATTTTATACTTTGTTTGAAGTCGCTGGAAGTATCACTAAAGTGGGGATAGAATTATCTTTAAAGAGTCGTAGTCGTTCCTAGCCCGCCAAGGTAACTAAATTGTAATTTTTCTCTTTGCATCGAAAAGCCGAGAAAGAAGCATTTATTCATTGTAATTAAGAAGTAGAGACTATAGGAAAAACGTTTAGTAAATGGAATTTGACAATTGAAACTGTCTTGTTTCGATGCGTGATGCTGATTCAAGGATAAATATTAAATCTTAAAATTTTGTTTCCTCTATTTGTCAAGGGTTTAATGAGTGTTTTCGAAAAAATTCTTGTAACGAGGTTGTGTTTTGAGAAATAGACTGTTTTACTGATATTGTGTATTTGACATTCGTAGGACGTAAAACAATTTTTTGCAGACAAAACGTTTACTTATTTTCTAGTTGGCCGACAATTCTTACAAAATGTTATGTTTTACACAAATTAACTTTTAGAATAGGATATCCTAAGGCTACCCGAGATTTGCTCTAATTTTATATTTGAAATTCTAAGCGAGTAACGAACTGAACTGGGGATCTAAAAATATTGAATATGAATATAATCTGTTTAATTCGCTGTAAATGGTGAAATCGCAGAAGTGGAAAAGCGGGTGGCATATAAATAGGAAAAGCCTAGGTAAATGAATTTCGTGACAGGAACTCCAGTGTCACATCTCGATGAAAGATTCTGATTCAAGGATGAGGGTTAATCTCAAAATTTGACTTGTACATTTTTGAAGGTATTAGGGGTGTCTATTTCGTGGAGAATATCTTATAGCAATATTTTGGGTTGAGTCTTTTTTAACTCATATTGTATAATCAACCATAGGACGTTTGTAAAGTTCTGTGCAGACAAGACTTCGCGTAGGTAAAAAATTCTGATTCTTAGTAAACTCACATTGCTGAGCCGTTAAAAAGTAGTTATGTATTTCATTAGCTTAGTTAATGGACTTGTATATTAAAGGCCCCTTGTGGTTATTTCGAATTGCTTCTGAATAATATTGCCACAAATATTTTCGTATTCAAACTAGTACCTCTGCTGATTCAGAAAAAAACAGCCAAACGTAAAAAGATAAAGATCATGTTCGCCTCGGAATGTATTTGATTACGACCTTTGACATCGGTAAGCATTTTAGTTTGAATCGAATATATAATATAAATATAACGTTTACATAAAAATATAATAGCACAGTGATATTACATGCAATGCTATCATGCATGTGCTATGGCTGGTTCGCGCGCTTTTCGCAATTGAAACTAGTGGCGCTAGAACAGCTCATAAAGCACGTAGCTCTGAGGAAATAGTTTACGGAATATCGTGATAGCAATTGTCTAATCAGAGGTCTTACTACGGAAAGGCTTAATCAGTCATATCCGGGTTGACGGCGTGCAGTATCGCTTGAGTATTTGCTCGTGGAGTTGAAGTAGAGCTGTTTTACTACCTGTTATTTTTATCATCCCGCTAACTGAAGAATGTTTAGTATGTTATACAATTTTTATAGCTAGAATGCAAGAAAAGAACATACAGGCCCGATTTTTATGAAATATTTTCTACGAAGAAATAAGAGGTCATCTTCGTCAACACAGTATTTTTTATTCAAATAGCCGGCTTTCGACGGCTTTGCCGTCATCATCAGTCTACAATGTATAAAAAAATATATAAATAAATTACAAATAAAATACAAAATAAGATAGCAAATTAAATTACAATTAATAGATACATTTAAATTTTAATTACAAATGGCAGATAAAATTGCTAAAAATGAAATGCAAATTATATCTATTAATTGGAATTTAATTTTCTATCTTATTTTGTATTTTATTTGTAATTTATTTATATATTTTTCTGTTCATTGTAGACTGATGATGTCAAAGCCGTCGAAAACCAGCTATCTGAATAAAAGAACTATGTTGACGAAGGTGACCTCTTTTTATTTCTTCGCATAAGAACGGCAACAACACCGAATCAGAATTCCCACAAATATTTTCTAGCATAATTCTGTGATTAATCTCTTAAGTTTAATCAAGAGATATTAATGTAAACAACGTAGGTTCTTTGGAATTCCGTGTCAATGGCCTGTCCGGTTACACTCATTACATGACATAATTCATACGTATACAAGTACATATTCTCATCTACTTTTTGGGATGATTTGTATAAATTCTTACCACGGGCGTGCGCAGTCTAAACCAAGAATGGGGAGGGGAAGTGCATTTCTGGGTTCCTCATTCGTGGCTCCTATTCACTGCATATCCACTTCTTATTTGGTTCGTTTTTGGTCTGACGTAATCCGATGATGGAACCCGTGCACTGCCTGATACATATCACACGCCTATGCTTGTGCCCTGCTTCTGTCCATTCTGGTTATCATTGCATCAATACATTAAAATTCTAGCAATTTTTCTTTTTGATGGATTGATTTTTTCGTGTTTCCGGGCGCGTCAACTGCTTCGGTCATTAGTCCCGTTAGTGTAGTACATGTTTTTCTCGGGACATGGCGGTGATTTTCCCCTCGCTGGATGGCGAAATCCGGCACCGACCTACCGTCGGCTAGTGGGGTTACCCCCTAACCAGGACTCTCCCACCAGCGGGCACCGCCACAGCCGGGACGAGCTCTAAACTCCCGACCGGTCTCCCGGAATATGTGAGTGTAGTGCATGTTAGTGTAAGTGAGGATGTAAGGGGAGAGGATGTGACAAGGAAGGGGGAGGACAGATCACGCGCGGTCCGTGGCCCGTTTGTTAGGGTACTGCTCCAGCATTCGCCTGGTGTTGATCGGAGAAACCACGAAAACTACCGATCAGAGCAGCCGGCCGCTAGAATTCTCTCCAGACAGCGACTGAATTCGACCTAGCTGAAAAGCTAGTGCCAAAATCCTGCCGCCGTCAGGACTCGAACCTAGGACCTCCCGGTCAGAGGCGCTGCAGTGGCATCAGTTGATGCACTGAGCTACCGCTCCCAGTCAATTTTTCTTGATGCCTCTTCGTTCGTTCAGCACTATTCTCAGTGAATTAGTGTTGGCAGCTGTAAATGAAGTCGTAAATCTTCCAGTAGGAAAGATTCTTTTTTTACCAGAACGCCAATCTTGGTTGCGAATATTTGGAAACTCCTGTTGTTTCTTTTAGGAATATTGCTTTCAGATTTTCTAGTATTTCCAATTGTTTGGTAGTGAGGTAGATCCATATTATTTCTAGATCATTCGTTGCTGCAGAGAGTACTTTGTGGGTAAAAATAGAGTCAAAACAGACAGACAGGTGGCGGAATGTCTATTAGATTTGTATTTACTGCTATTCAGCTCTCCTTTAGATCTACTGTGGAAATTGAGCCTCTACTTTGTAGGTATTCCTAGGTATTAGGTGAATTTGCTGTTCTTAATTTGACTCCGTTGCAAGTTATATATTTTGTAATAGATTTTTAGGGTTTACTTACCGATCTTCGGAATCGGAGTTGGCAGTTTCCAATGAACATTCATACGTTTCGCGTAAATTGATGTCAAAGTTGAGTTAATCATTATTCACTTATCACGATTAGATACACACGATCAACTTTTCAGTCGTGTCTCTCTATACATGTTTTTACAGTAGCTATTTCACGCATATTGCAGCACGAATGATTTTACTTGTAGCAGAAGTCGGTTAGAACTTTGCACACTTCAACTAATTTTCTTCGAACTTATTTGGAGCCTGGTGTTTCTAAAGAATTGTACGAGAAGTCGGTAATTTTAATTTCAAAATTACCGTGTTATTTTCAATGTAAAATCTAAAATAGCAAAACGCTCATTGCAGTATTCATACACATTGTTCAATTTGAGATGGTCATCAAATTTGATTGCACGTTTGTACGAATTTTAAATATTCTAGGTGGCCAATCTCATCCTGCAATATTGATAACCTTGGTTGGTGGAATTTATCTATTCACAGTATTAAAGGCTTTCAGAAGTCAATGAAGATTACCGGGAGAGGTGGCTCAGTGCATCAACTGATGTCACTACAGTGCCCCTGACCGGGAGTCCCGACAGTGGCGAGATTTTCGATACAACTTGTCAGCTAGCTCAAATTCAGTCGCTGTCTGGAGGAGAATTCAAGAGGCCGGCTGCTCTGATCGGTAGTTTTCCATGGATTCTCCGATCAAAACCAGGAGAATGGCGGAGCAATACCCTAACAAACGAGCCACGGACCGCGCGCGATCTTTCCTACCTCGTCCTTGTTTTATCCCTTATACTAACATGCGCTACACTACCACACATTCCGGGAGACCGGTCGGGAACTTAGAGCTTGTCCTGGCTGGGGCGGTGGTGGGAGATACCTGGTTAGAGAAATCCCCGCTAGCCGACGATAGGCCAGCGCTGGATCTCGCTATTCAGGAAGGGAAGCATACCGCAACCTCCTGAGGAAAAAACATGCACTACATTTACGGGAATAATGACCTCGTAAGTTGACGCGCCCGGAATCCCTATCAACCAACCAACCAACCAAATGATTATAAATAATTTATTGTGCTGTTTATTTACACTGTTACTTGATATTTTTTAGCTTTCCCACTGCCACTCCCTCTGGTAAAATTTTTGAACTCGTAGCTTGAATATTGAAATTCGACCATCAAAATTTGAATTCAGTTCAGAAAACGTCAAAAATAATTTTTTTAATAAGGATGAACAAGATGTTATATTTATATTTTTAAATATTCATGAATGTATAGTAATTAATACACTGAAAAAGAAATGCGGTGAATTATATCAAATTTTATGTCTGAATCCAAATTGTTCTTCCAGTGCTAAATGGTCGATCATTGCAATTAATCTTTTTGTTAACAGCATTGTTCAATTGCAGATTTCCATTAATTTGTAGGAGGCTCAAAATTGCTGTACGCCATTCCGCTAGTATCTCTCCTTGGTGTAAATGCATTGAACAATTCAGCCCCTGATTCAGTTCGGGGCGATAGATATTATTTTAGATCGTAGTTCCAGCCATCTGGTCTCAAGACGTTCTTGTTAGTCTTCTTTATCGACGTGCATTAAAGCTTGAATAATATATTGCACATATGATGTATTGATATGATGCACATATGATATTGATCCCCCTTGCTTTGATAGCTAGTATATTTTAATCTCTGCAAATAACGATAAAACGGGGCGAGTTTTTGAACGTAGTATGCTATTTATTTCTCTTATTGGTCGGCATGTTCGTAGTTTTACTTTCTCACCCTTACTGCGTAAGAAAAGAAAGTATTGTACTCGTGCGCCGGAAAACGCATATTTTCGACAGAAACTGTTATTGCCGGATCCTGGTAACGAAAAAGTGGATAAATCTTCTTCCTACATATAGTAAATTCTTTTTCTAACACATCGTGAAGTTAGTATCCGTAGATACTAACTTCGTAGACAAAGCTAACAGATTTTCTCCAAAATTGATATCCTCAATCAATTTAATGCAACTCGAGGCCCTCTTGAGTTTGAAGTGGATATTTTGATTTTTGAGGGTACTTTACATGAAGTCTCAACATTTTCAAAATTATCTTAAAAACTCCTAATTTTTTATTAGATTTTGTCCTCGGATAGTGTAAAGAGCGCTTAAAAATTAGGTCTAATTTCCGTTGAAATCCCGGATTTTTCGAAAATTGCAAATTTCAAATATTTTCTCGGCGTCGTCTTAAAAGTAAAATATCGAAATGGATGTGTTTCTCCTGAATAAAATCTGTTCTTTAAAGACATCTTGAAATACGGTCATGTAGAATTTCACAAAAAACATCGAGAAGTTTGCATATAATTTTGTAAGGAAACAAGGCCATTAGTATTAAGTGTTTAAACTTTTTTCTCAAAGTGCTCCAGTTTTTTATTTAATTTTTCCTCGGATGTATCAAAGAACTGTGAAAAAATGGCGCTAGCACAATTTCCGGCGATCTCTGCATTTTAGAAAATTGCACGAAGTTAACATTTCAAAACTACAAATTTGCTTATGGATTTTTGCCTTAAACAAAATATGCTCTAAAATCAGGTCTTTAAAAAGGTTATGTACAAGAGTCGGTCAATGCAACTTATAAAAAATATTTTCTCAAACAGCTCAATTTTTTTCTTAAATTTCTTTCTACAGATAAAACAAGACACTTAATAGAGTGGCGGAAGTCTAGTTCATTATGAATCTCTGCTACTTCCTTGCGTTGTTTCTAAATATGCAATTTTCGAACATTCAAATACTGTTGTAGCACCACTAGTTCATTATGTTGATGTACAATTCTCTGAGATAGCAGTAATTTTCTCTTGAGTAACTACGGTTTCAGATATTGTTACTATCGATATATGAATAAAGATCTTATCTTCTAGTTTCAGTACATTTTGTAGCGCCTGTGCGTTAGTTTAAAACGTTGGTGCTTTGTTCGGCTCTATTTCTACACGAGTTAGAAGAAATGAAGTGCAGAGTTGTGCACATTGGAACGACCCCTCTCAGAAAAATTGGGTAATTGTTCGGTGCAAGGAGAGGACATGATAAACGGTCCTTATTCAAACCAAATTTATGTAAGTTTCTGGAGACTCAGCATTGGCAGCCTTACCAGAAAATTTTTTCTTAGTGGAGGACATTTTACCAAAAAAGGAGAACATTTCAATGGAAAGGAGAAAATTTTGCATTTTTTATAGTCCACGATGTATAGACAATGTACTAACAATTCCAAACCATAATAATCTTTGAAAATCACATTAGACTTTGCGTCATTAAAAATGAAAGCTTCCGACGAGATAACTTCACCCCCGCAACTCACCTTCGTTTTCCACTAAACAATAAGCATAAATAAGTTTTATATCACATTTAACCTAATGGTATATTATGGAGGCCATTAATTGGAGTAAAAATGTAGCTATTCAAGACATGAATTCCCTTTGATTAATTTAATTACTCTAAAATTATGCCATTATTATTTTCAATTCAACTGAACAAAACATTCCATGTAAATTTAAAAAAGGAGGGAGAACAGGAGAACAGTGTTAAAAAAGGAGGACGTGTCCTCCAAGAGGAGGACAGATGGCAACCCTGGCATAGGCAGCTTCGAAGCATCGGTTCCAGAGAGCGCGGAGGTGCTCCAGTAAACAAACATCCCGGGCGAAGTTTAGAAACCGAGAATAGCGTGTGCAGTAACGTGTAATTTTGGACGTTTTGAATCAGTTCTCTAGAATAAAAACTGAACGTCAGTTGCTGGTCTGGCGATCTTTGGTATCTCGGAGAAAAGTATTAGAAGATCCAGGTTTAACAAAAATACAGGGCACTTTTTTCCGTCATAAAGGTATTGCGAAATCGCAAAATATGTCCAATGATATTCTACTTCTCGAATTTGTTGACGGAGGCCATGACCTTGGAGTGTCATCTGTTATTTTGTTAGTTTGTTTGATTGTAACATGAAGGAAAAGTAACTGCCGTTCTCTAATTTTTTTCCGTGTCAGAGCACGTTACAGACGAAATCGAAACAGTCCAAACATTTCAAATTATGTAACTTAAAAAACTATTGAATAAAAGTTTCCACTATGTTACTGTAAAATTAAGGGCCGAGACGTTAGGTAAAGATTCACGAAAAATGTGAACAATAAGTTTCTCGAAAGTTTCCTGTTTTCGCTAGCATTAACTTGAAAACTATTGGGAATGGGAAAGACTACAAATACTCGCAATACTTGCAATTCTGCCAGCATTCATGTTTGTCTCAATATTTTACCCCATTGAAAATATTAACTTTTCATGTCGATGTTCGAGATACAGGAGGGTATGTAAGGTTTTATTTTTTCACGTGATCTTGAGTAGTAAACTACAATTAGTGTAATTTCGTGAATCTATAGTCGTGTTTTGTTTTTTGTCGTGGAATTAGCGAAAATGGCACATTTTGGTGTTCCGATAAAGTTTCCCCCCCTTTAGAACAAGAGAAAATAACTTGGAAAAAACAGGACGTTTCCGTACTTTTCGGGACGTGACCCTATACGAACTCTAAAATAGTCATGCTGAATTCTCGCCTTAGTGTTGTACAAGTGCAGATGTAAATTCCTTACCGCCCGTATTTCGTTTCCTTGGAGTGGCTAGTCTTTGCCCAGGTTAATCTTTCTAGTTACTATGTGAACTATGCCTCAAGATTTATCGTTACAAATTTGAAACGATGATTTGGATGGATTTTTTAATAGTAATTTTTTTTGCAGAAAATGATGTGAATTTTTGACACAACCATAACTAGAGACCGGAAAAATGTGTAGTATCAAACGTCGAAATATGTACATAAATATGAATGAAAACAGTAAGAATATGTAACAAATATGTAATATCGAATATAATATATAATATTAAAATACACTTGGTAGAAAACCCAACTACATAATGCGAAATCAAATTTATAAAACATCTCCTGAACAAATATTTCAAAAGAATACAAACGCTTTAAAATCATTTGAAGAGCACCGGTTTTATCTTTTTTTAAATATGTGTAGTGAAAGAAAAACGTAGTAAGTAGTGTATTTAAAAAAAAAAACTACTTTAACTTTCTTTAAAGCATTCATTCCGATCCCCTACGTGAAAATACTGTAATTCATTCATAAACCATAGACTGCGGAGTTCATTTTCTATTTTAATACTGAGAACAATTGTTTCAAAAATAGATTATTTTTCACACTGCACCACACGATACCTCTCTAAATGTTCAGGAGTTAAATTTTGGCGCCGATCTGAAAGGATGTTTTTGAATTAAGAAAAAGATCTTACAACGTTACACGATGTTACTGCGGCGAATTTTAGTAGGAATATGTGTTTTGGTGAAATTTCTTCTTAAATATCCTGTTCATTTCCGCTCAATATTGTGAGTTTTCAATAATGTTTCATACCCTGGATTTTTCTGCAATATTGCACCGACCTTGTTAAGTTAAACACTTTCTCAACGTCTCCTCCCACAGCCTTTCAGCAATTCTTGGCTTTTATAACAGTATCCATCGATTCATTTAGAGACGTACCAACAGCTTAAAGTTGAATTATACAATAAGCAATCCTGCAGAAATTACTGTCTATGAAAGCAATTTCGCAAGGGACACTAGAGAATACTTTGTGCATCACTCACCGCTACAGAAGAATCACCAGAAAAGGAATCAATAACAGACTTCACGTCGTGTAGATATGCACTATAAAAGTGGAGAGCTTACAAGCATGCCCATCGTGTTAGTATAGGCTCAGGAGGAAGAACCACACCAGGTAATAGTTCTCTGTAAGTCAGTACGCCCAATGGAGCTTTCACAAACAATTTCTTCGTCCTTGAAATAACGATGTTTATTTTAGGAAAATTAGCTCATATTTCCTCAGCAACTCCTTGAAGTCCTTGTGTTAAAAAAGTGACGTGGATTAAATTAGGATAAAATACTTTCAGCGAAACAGCTGCTTTCTTCATGAATGCTGCAGCATCTGAATACTTTACTAGTGCCCTTTATTTCTACACTCCATCACTCCACAATCACTTCAAGCCATCACTCTCGCAATTGTCGCAAAATTTAAGCCAAATCTCGCAAATGTCGCAAAATTTTGTAGCGTTCTAGAACTTTGCTTGCTAAGAAGTGTGGCTTAGAAGTGTTCTCGTAACAGTTTCCCAATTACCAAATTTGATATGTAGCAACCCATAATATCGATTGTTTCATCAACGGCAGTGCACTCAAATGAATCGCCAACATCAGCTCTAATGTTTTGAAGCGTTTCTTGATAGCAGATATCCTAATATTTCTCGGAGGTTGATTCATTCGGAACAGCACACCACAATATTTTTCAAGAAACTATCTACAAGCAGGTATCTACTATAAGAAGATCTATAGGCAGGAACTTGCAATTTATTCAACGGAATATCGGCAATTATCATAGCCCGGCACATATCCTTGAAAAAATCATTTTCTATGCTTTCTGGTTTCATTTGTGTCAACAACACTTGCTTCTTTGAATTGTTCAGCTGTTTGATTTTAGCGTGAAGTGCACTTAAAGCATGTTGCTGAAGTTGTGACTTCGTTGAGTATCCAAAGTTTTTATTGCACACTTTGCACCACACAACTTTCCCGTCAGTAGTAAACGCTTCATCTACTGCTATCCAGGACCGTAGTTTACCAGACAGACGAGTCGCAATAGGAGCCATCGTAATACTGTCGATCTCCACCACCAGCAAAGAATCACTGCCGCGTGCAGCATTCTCATCCAACGCGATCGTCCGCGATCGCCAATGTTTCTCGGAAATTGGGGTTAAAGATCACGAAGAGCGCTGTCAGCGATACTTTTCACACCTAAAAATAATACTCGGCGACCTGGGACCTATGATCTCAGTCGCTGACGCGCACTGAGATAACCGAAGCAGACGCGCGAGACTGCGAAACATCCGATCACGTCTTCACGTAGGAAAGCTCGCATGCTGCAATGCAAGGAAAGAATTCAGACTTTTAAAAAAATACAACTTTTAATAAAAAAAATGTAATAAAATAGAGAGAATGAAAATATTTTGTTAAAATGGCAAAATATGTAAAATATGTTATATAATATTAAATATGAAAAACATGTAACGAAAAACTTGGATATTATGTTATGGCCGGTCCAGACACTCCGTTTTGCACAACGTTTTAAATCCGCGCAGTTTTAAGACGGAATGAAACCGTTGCAACTTTGAGCGTCCAGACGGTACAGTCTTGACGGTGCAGTCTTGTATTTTCCGCTCAGTTTTGTGTGATATCGCCATGGAGGTTCTCCTGTGGTCAATTTTCGCCTGCTGTATTGTAAAAAAAAAAAAAGATTGGAACACATCAGAGGAACCGTTCGTTCAAAATGGTCACGGAAATGGCTTTTAAAAAGGCGGGACTTTTCCCATATAAGATTATTGCGTGAATTACGTGACGAACCTAATGATTGGCGAAACTACTTGAGAATGGACATGGACACGTATATTTACTTATTGGAATTAGTGACACCGCATATCAAGAAAGAAAATACTTGTATGAGAGCAGCAATACCACCACATGAAAGGCTAACAGCAACTTTAAGATTTTGGCAACCGGCAGAAGTTACAAAGACCTGGAGTTCACAACAATTATATCAAAACAATCGCTAAGTGAAATCATTCCCGAAACATGTGAAGCTATCTACAAGGTGCTGAAGAAGGATTACTTGAAGGTAAGAAATATTGTTATTTTCCATAAACGATTTATTATTTAATTGAACATTATAAACTTCATTATTGTAGAAAAGTTATTATGGTAAGCAATAGAAATGCACGCAAGTATACTTCAGTTTGGTTGAAATGATGACAAGTAGGTTCCAACGGGAGAGTGGGCAGGGGCTTGGTGGGCGCGTGTCTGTACATCTTGTTCACCTTGCTGTGGGATGATGCATGAAACTGCCGGAATTTTCCCAATTGTTTCATACTCCTGAGTGTGAGGTATTTGTTCTGGGGCGTAGTTATGTGGCATAGGCTGCGGCTGCTGCGAGAAGGAGTGGTATTGTCCAACTTGTGAAGAAAGATTTTGTTGCATTCTGATTTGATGTGGCGTATTCTGTTGAGGCCAATAATTCGTGGCATTCATTGAACCAAAATCATCTTGTCGCTGGCTTTTCATGTCAACAATTCGAAAATTTCTGGTAAGCGTACCCAACTCAGCTTCGAATAAAACGTCGGAAATTAGTTTCTGAGCAATTATGTTTTGTGAATTCGGGACTTCTCTGAGTTTATTAGCCACATGTTTTCCGAATACCTGAAATGCATCATCTGCCTGTAGCGATTCCAGTTTCTTCCCTATCACCTGCAGGACTTCAGTTGTGCCATCATCATTCCCAACAGCCTTCCTCTTGTTACGAGTTAACTTGCGCGAGGTATTGACAGAATGGGAAGTACTCGTAGATGCTTCGGAAGCAGGAGTAGCAGGGGTAGTAGCAGCTTCACTGGGCCCACTGTCAATAACAGTTTCTTGCACATCGTCTTCCACCTGAAAATATTAAACAATAAATGTATTATTGATCTCAATATTTTTATTATTTTACAAATTTTCAATGAGGATGAAACTCTTGCAATATTTCTTCTTTTTTTGTTTTGTTTCAGTTTCCCAAGACTGAAGAGGAGTGGATGGAAGTTGCAGCGGAGTTTGAAAGAATGTGGCAGTTCCCTCATTGTTTAGGGTCAATTGACGGAAAACATATTAGAATTGTGCCACCTAAAGGAAGTGGGTCCTATTATTTCAATTACAAAAACCCACAGTGTTGTTCTTATGGCAATAGCCAATGCCAATTGCGAGTTTTTGTATTGTGATATAGGAACAAACGGTCGGATCTCAGATGGAGGAGTCATAAATAACACTCAATTTTATGAAAAACTCGTTAACAACGAGTTAAAAATTCCAAAACCCCGATCCATTGGAAGTTCAAACAGAGTTTTAAGATATGTTTTTGTTGGGGATGAAGCCTTCGCTATGCGTCAGACCTTCTCAAACCATATCGACGAGAAACATTAACAAGGTACCGAAGAATTTTTAATTACCGCCTATCTAGGGCGAGGCGTGTTGTTGAAAACACATTCGGCATTTTGGCTTCCGATTTCGTATTTTCCACACAAGTATTAATTTAAAGATGCACAACGTCGATACTGTAGTTCTTGCGTGTTGCGCTTTACACAACTTTTTGCGGAGAAAGTCCCCCCAAAACTACACCCCTCCAGAAAGTATGGATCAGGAAAATATTTCTGAATGTACTGTTCAATTAGGTGAAAGATGTAACCCAGAATTAGTGCACGACCTACAGCGTGGACCAAGAGGCCACATGTTGAACAATGCTAACGGGGTCAGAGATCATTTCAAGGGTACTTTAACAATGAGGGTCTGTTCCTGGCAAGATAGATTTATAACTTTAAACAATTAATGGCGTACATAAATAATTATTTGGTACTTGTAATTTTTTAGTAGACACTTGTAATAAACATTGTAAAAGCTGATTGTACCTATTAAATAAAAGAATATGTTTCAGTTAATAAAGCGATTAGGTAATAATAGGAAATTTTGTTGTTTTTTTTCTTACCAGTTCTGATGATTCGTCGCAGTTTACAGACTCTTCACTTTCGTCCATGGTATTCCTCGACGGCCTTGGTGTCTCCTGATCATTGAGAAAATGCAGCAAATCGAAATACCACAGAGATGGCTTGTAAATTTCGTCTTCTCCTGCCCCAGATCGAATCGATTTGTTTACCTTTGCCAATTCTTTGCGATAAACGCTTCTCAAAGAATTGATTTTCTTCACCACTGTCTCCTGCTCGCGTTGACATCTATTTCTTTGAACTTTTCAACCAATCTCTCGTACGCTTCCCCCTTTTTGTCCCTGTCACTGTACTCTTTGGATTTAACTCGCCAAAGGCACGGAAAACTTTCATAATGTGAAATAAAATCCGTCAAAAACTCGCGAGAACATTGCCGCAGATCTGCCATGGTCGGATGATTAGAAAACCGTGAGGAACAAAACGGATTGGAAAACGGAGCAAGTGTCCACACGCAACGACATGTCTGAGCAGGTCACGGTTTTCAGAGCTCACGAGATCAGTTATCGCTGCAACTGTGCAGTCCTCCCGACGGACTCAAAACTGCGCAGTTTTCCGGTCCACACGCAACGTTTTGTCTGCAACGTCTTGAACTGCGGAGACAAAACGTTGTACAAACGGAGTGTCTGGACCGGCCATTAGGACGTGACGATTCGCCAAGATTACAAATTTGAGATCGGAAAGTAGAAAGACAAAAAATATGTAATTACATAAAAATCCGGTCTCTAATCATAACGATGGTTTAAATTTTATGGCTTTTCTTCAGATCCTGTCAGACCGGACTTTGACATTTCCAGTAGGAGAAATTTCAATGGAAAAATTGACAGTTTCCATAAATTATCATAATCTCCTTAATCGTAAACATTCTTAATTAATTTTTTTCCATTTTTTTCAGAATGGGTTTTATCGGTAGAATACTTCTGATTGGAGCCGGTCTCGTATTGGTTACTGCTATAGCTATAGGAGGATTGTGGTACCAATTTTCCCAGCCTGCACCAGTACCTGTATTGGATCTCCAGTACTGGGGACCAGGAAAAGCAAAACCAGACAACACGGCAATTAAACCGTTCAAAGTAAACGTTAGTAGCGAGGTAAGTCAATGTGTGTTTAATTTTTCCATTAGCGCATTTCAATTAGCACATTAGATACTCAGATCATAATAATATTATCAGATCATATTAAAAACTTAAAAATTTATTGAAAAGTCTTTATTCATTGAATTGAATTGTCAAGCTTAGTAAATAGCGATAGTTTAAAATGTTGGTAAACTGCTCTTTCCAATACATTTTGACTTGTTTTTATTTTCATTGTCTATAAAAATTGAAAGGATACCTCAACATGATTTGAATCATACAAAGACGGTCGTCGGTCGGTCGGGGGATTGGGATGCTGAGAGCAAATTTGTGTGGCTTGTTCTATTCACTCAAAATATATAAAATTTCCTAATTTCTCAGCGTAGATGGTTGCGGTTCATTCGTTCTATATTGTGCTTTGACTCGAAAGTAGTATCCAGTGTATGGGCCTCTTTCGTTAGATCATTAGAAAAAGTATCAGAACTTCGGATTTAATCATCTAATAACTTTACAGGTAATAATTAAACAGGTTATTTAAGTGTCAATTGAAACATTAAAATCTATTGGTTACTTGTGCACATTTCTCTAAAATATCTCTATTGTAAAATGGTTAGAACTTTCTTACGTGATTATTGTTTTGGAATTCTGAATTTTCTGTTTTCATACAACGTAGCTGAAACTGCTTCCGAAATGTTACCAAATGTGGTAGACTAAATAGGTTACAAAATGTTCTAAAGTCCAAATGTTAGCTAGTGTTGTATAAGAAGAAAGAGTATGCCTGGGTTATATGTCACTGAAATCCAATTTTGAAATCGAAAAATGATGGGCGGATAAAAAATTGCAATGGGATAATTCAAAAGCTGAAGGGGGTAAGAAAATGAAAAAGGCAAAGGTAAAAATTAATCCAGAAAATTTCAGCTTCCATTGAAATAATTTATTTAGAAGATCATTTTCCTGACCTGCTAAATTGTCATGAATATCAAGTTACTCTACGACTGACTGAAGAAAACTAATAAAGTTCATTTTGAAGAGATTGCACAATTACACGTCAGGGAAGTTATAACCCGGACAATAAAAAATTTAAAAGCATGAGGTATGATGTTGAACTGCGCGGGCCACAGCTGCAATAACAAAGGATGCCTTACAGGTGTCAGAATAATCAGTCTCCTGGAAAAGACTTGTGGTGGAATAGAATAAATGGTTAGGCCCTCAGAAAGGGCCATGAAAGCCCTTGACCAAGAAGTTGATTCTTCGTGAGGGGAGTGCAATTAAGTGCATAATCTTGGCTGGCAGACGAGATGCAAACAAAATGTTGTTTACAATGGAAAATGCTTATCCACACTTTCAGAATATAATATACGAATACTATTCGGTGTTCATTGAGCATGGAGGAAGGTATCTTTACATTTTAAGGTTTAAGATAACCTGACTGGCAGAGATTGCTCGAAATTTTATTGATTTTATTAATAATGACTTCTAGGCAATTGGAGGAGATTCACAAATATGAACACTGGGTTGAGCCAAAGCTGGTCTTAAACTAATCTGGTTTGTTTGTGGACGGACACAAAAGAGCGACATAGCGACTTTTTTAAATCCTAGATATCAAAAGGTCAAACAGAAAATAGACGGAAATAATTGGTCAGAGGTTGTCACTCTCACAGGAGGACCTCACAGAGGAGGTCACACAGTTTACGAGAAAAATCTGAAACGTTAAAGGCTTGTTGAGAGTACATTGAGTATGTAATGTCATTGGCGATTCTACAATGAAGTCAAGAATTCTTGAATTAAATGCTTCATAATGTTTTGTATAAATTGGGAGGATATTGTTTTACTAACAATAAAGGGCCCAACGTATGATTGCGTGATTTGTATATTGAAATGATTAAATTCTCATTGTTCAGGTCATACAAAAATTGACTAGAGGTGGTAATTTCTCTTCACTCGGAAACTTATTGTACGGCCTAGGAAAATCTCTTCTTTCGGTTCAAATATTTTTTTGGCCAGAAATGGCTGCGAATATCCTTTAACTTGTGGTCTTAACAGATATTAAAGAGGTCTTTGATGAAATAATAAAAGTATAATATTTTCTGACGTATTCAGGTACTAGAAATGAGTCAAGCAAGTGACATAAGAGTTGGCAAATATATTTATTAAATTATATTTTATAAATTTTTTAAGAAATTGGAAATTGAAAAACGTCAGAAGTCTGAATGTTATAATATATCCAGAATGATGCTAAGATTTGAAAAAATCTATATTAGTTGTATAAAAAAATTTTTAATGTTTTATATAGCAAAAAAGTAATTGTATTGAGGAGAATAAGTTTTTTCAGGGGAATGATATTTTTATCTACTATTTTGAAAATGGTTATCCGCTATGATTTTGAGAACATTTTGTTAATTTTGAGGAAGACGTTAAGATTTACCGTGCTAAATGATATACTAAAAAAAAGGTAGATTTAAATGCCTAAAAATGGATCAAATATGCTTTTGATCCTTCCAGCGTCACGTCCTCCTGGATTGTTTTACGATTTTTAACAATGTTTTAATGTTTTCTTTCTTGTGGAATTTTATGTTAATTTCTATTTTATGTTGCATGTCGTAAATGGTCTGCTACTGTACATCTTAAAATGTGAATTTCGTTGGCAGGTGTTAGACGATTTACGTGATCGCTTGGATCTGCTTCCAAGTTTGACTCCACCATTGGAAGGAGCAAATTTCAGATATGGCTTCAACACGGAGTACTTGCAAAAAGTCGTGCAATTTTGGCTCAACGAATACAATTGGCGAGCTCGGGAGTCTTTCTTAAACTCTCTACCTCAGTTCACCACTCAGGTAAGATTTAGTTGTTAAGGCTGAAAACTGTTTTTGGAAGTGCCGTTTACGACCTCTGGGGAGGGTAGAGTTACCGAACCCTCCCCTCTGACAACTCATGATTCAGCGAAAACACTTCATTCAAACGACCACCTCAATTGAGCGGTCACTTCAGTTGAAGCAATTGTTTTCGTAGAACCGTTTATTTTCCTCCTTGATGGCCATCTTGATACACGACGAGCGGGTAGGTACATTTCTTGATATGTTCTATTAACAGTACACCTGAGCGCTTTTGTACTACAATTGAATGAGAAGTGGAAGAGCGGAGGATGCGGTTGATTTAATATTCTGCATCAACAGTCTTCCTACGTCGAGATGCATTGCTAGAATACTTAGGACTGTGTCATCTAGAGTCTCTCTGCTGTCAAGGGTTTAATTTTTGTTTATGGCCCCTGCACACGAGCGTTGCGTTGACGCGCCTTGTAGAATAACAGTATTCTACGCGCGTCGTAGATTAACATTGTATCTTGTGCGGAACGGCCAAGTGCTCTCGTGTGCCGTTTCGCGTATGACAGTGTTAATCTACGACGCGCGTTACTGAATACGCATCAACGCCAACGTTCCACAGGCCTAAATCGGTGCATGGACGCAGGTGAAGAAATGCAGTAGCCTTCTGCCTTCATTGCTAATGTAATGCCAGCTAGCGGAGCAGCTAGCGAGGAACAAGCGTGGAGAGCAATAGCAATTCAGTACCCTACTTTCATTTAGTTGTAAATTAGAGCAGGTAGTGTACGAAAGGATGGACGTAAGGTGAGGCCAGAGAACTCAACCCTATAATGAAGTGTGGACATACACTGTACTTCATACCACAAGTTACTGCATATATAAAGTTGTGTAGGAATATGCTTTTGGAGCAATGAGTTAAGCGTGGACAGATCATTGTTCTGGGCCTTGGTGCGCGGGTGGACGGGCTGCAGCTGCACTTAATCCCATTTTCATGGCATATGCGGTTTCGGATCGTGCTGTGGGTGCAATTAAGGTGCGCACAAGCGCGGCCTGCAGCTGCACTTCATCCGCGCCAGTCGAGACTCCTGCAATGACGTTTGGAACCTCCTGTTTTGGAGCAATGACTAAAGTGCTCTGGGCGTTGGCGCGCAGGTGGGCGGGCTGCAGCTGCACTTCATCCACGCCAGTCATAGCATATATCATTCTAGAGCATGCTTTTGGAGCAATGACTAAAGTGCTCTGGGCGTTGGCGCGCAGGTGGGCGGGCTGCAGCTGCACTTCATCCACGCCAATCATGACATATGTCAGTCTAGGAGCATGCTTTTGGAGCAATGACTAAAGTGCTCTGGGCGTTGGCGCGCAGGTGGGCGGGCTGCAGCTGCACTCACCACGCCACCCATGGCATACGACAGTCTAGGACATGGCAATGACTAAAGTGCTCTGGGCGTTGGTGCGCAGGTGGGCGGGCTGCAGCTGCACTTCATCCACGCCAGTCATAGCATATATCATTCTAGGAGCATGCGTTTGGAGCAATGACTAAAGTCCTCTGGGCGTTGGTGCGCAGGTGGGCGGCTGCAGCTGCACTTCATCCACGCCACCCATGGCATACGTCAGATAGGAACATAGTAATAACTAAAGTGTTCTGGGCGTTGGCGCGCAGGTGGGCGGGCTGCAGCTGCACTTCATCCACGCCACCCATGGCATACGTCAGTCTAGGAACATAGCAATGACTAAAGTGTTTGGGCGTTGGGCGCAGGTGGGCGGGCTGCAGCCACTTCATCCACGCCGGCATACGTCAGTCTAGGAACATAGCAATGACTAAAGTGTTCTGGGCGTTGGCGCGCAGGTGGGCGGGCTGCAGCAACACTTCATTCTCACCAATCATGACATATATCATTCTAGTAGCATGAATTTGGAGCAATGACTAAAGTGCTCTGGGCGTTGGCGCGCAGGTGGGCGGGCTGCAGCTGCACTTCATCCACACCAATCATGACATATGTCAGTCTAGGAGCATGAATTTGGAGCAATGACTAAAGTGCTCTGGGCGTTGGCGCGCAGGTGGGCGGGCTGCAGCTGCACTTCATCCACGCCAAGCCGCGAGAGGCGCCGGCGGGCGTGCGCGTGCTGCCGCTGCTGCTGCTGCACGGATGGCCGGGCTCCGTGCGCGAGTTCAGAGCTCATCCCGCTGCTGACGGAGGCGCGGCCGGGCGCGGGCTTCGTGTTCGAGGTGGTGGCGCCGTCGCTGCCGGGCTACGGCTTCTCGGAGGCCGCGGCCAAGCAGGGCCTGGGGCCCGCGCAGATGGGCGTGCTCTTCCGTGCGCTGATGGAGCGCCTGGGTCACAAGAAGTTCTACGTGCAGGGTGGTGACTGGGGGCATGTAATCGGTTCCGCCATGGCTACGCTCTATCCGCAGAGGTATGTTATACACAATTTTAATGAACTTAATATGTAAACTGATGATAGAAAAACTGCAAAATCTTGAGGATGCAATCATTAAAATTCCTGTATTGAAACAAAACGGGGAAGTGGATGCATGGTTGAACTGATTTAGTTTGACGTTTGTTGAGTGTAATTTATTACACGCTAAGTTCTCATAATGGCGTTTCAAATTAGATTGCTGATATTTTTGATTCAGATATTGCTGTCCCAGGGCAACGGCAGTTTGATAATTTGAAAGAATGGTAGTTCTTGTCTAAGGAGGAAACAATTCCATCTGGTTCTGAAATGTGCGAAGAATTTTTCTTGTTTTAAAAATAGTTTGGGGAAGACTAATCTTAGTTTATTCTTTTTTATCAGTGGCGTACATGAGGGGAGACGAGATAACACAGACTACCCAGGTAAAACATAGAGCAGAATGGACTGAAAGTACTTCATTCAAAGATATTCTTCTCGTAACATATTTAGAATTGAAGGCAGGAATACGCGCGACGAGTCTGTGGCCTGTCAGCTATGATACGGAAACCCCTAGTGCTATCTCGGGCAGGGCTTTGTGGAAACGCCTTAGGATAAACACGCTTTGTGTTTTCGCAGTCTCCATTTTCCGTAAGGAAATGTTGCTAATGTCTGTTCTCACTCGAAAAATTTTAATAAGTACAGTGACTCTCGTTATAGTGAACTCTGATATAATGGACTCAAGTCACTGGCCCCGTTTCATTAAATTAGTAATAAGCATAAGAAGATTCGGTTGTAGTGAGCCGGAATCTAGGCTATAGTGAACGTAGGAAATAAATCCTGGAAGTTAATTAGTTCTCGCATGTTAGTAGGCGATTAAAACGGCCTTCGGACGGTGTCCCAACAGTGCGAGAGGCATTGGAAGGTGTGAAGACTGCATTACGATACTTAGAGACAGAGGACAATGCAGAATCAAGTATTGAGAGAACACTAACTCTAGAGAAGGATCTGGAGAAATTACTAATGAAAAATGTGCGAAGCAAGCAATTGAAAATAATTCATTTTTAAGGACAAATAAATATATTGGAATTTCCAGTTCGAGCTTTAAATGTATTTTGCTCTATCTCTTAAATTAATAAAATCGATATTGTGGAGAAATTCTATTTAATCATCTGATATAGTAAACCTAAATTGCTAATCCCTAGAAGTTCACTAAAACCGGAGTCGCCTGTACTCGTTCTGTGGGTAGCTGTGCTTTCGGTTTGAGCGTAGTTAGTTTTATAATGTAATTTACTAGTTAAATTTTATTGAGGGAAGGGCACAGAAACTTCTAAGTTACGTGTATGATGATAACTGTGCTTGGAGATTATAATTTACAATATTTGCAGTCCTTCGTATGGTTGTCAATTCATTTAATTTTGACTGCTTGAGATCACCGATTCTTACGAGATTTTAATTTCTTTTTGAATGTTCTCTTTCAGCGTACTAGGTTTCCATACAAATACAATGTACACCTTTTCGATCTTCACGAAAGTGAAAATGTTTTTGGCTAGTTTCTACCCCAGTCTCGTTGTCGATGAGCAACACTATAGTAAAGCCTACCCTATGAGCCACCATTATCTGAACTTGCTTGGTGAGACCGGATATTTCCACATACAGGCCACCAAACCAGACACCGTGGGTAAGGAAAAATATCAAGTCATCGGTTTCTCAAATGCAATACAAAATGTGCTTACACGCTGGATCTCTTTTCCAGGAGTTGGTTTGAGAGATTCTCCTGCAGGGTTAGCGGCATATATCCTGGAAAAATTCTCCTCGTGGAGTAACATGGATTGGAGATCACTTCCGGATGGTGGATTGCAGAAGAAATACACTTTTACGAATCTACTGGACAATGTTATGATATATTGGGTTACAGGATCCATAACAACTTCCATGCGCATCTACAGCGAAACGTTTACAAAGAAGAATTTAGCTTTGAAATTGGAATCGTATGTTATTTCTATGTTGTGTGAATTGGTTTCTTAATACTATCTTCTTGTATTTCTGTGCCTTTCTTAAATTCAAATAGCTGTTGAAAATAGTATTTTTATACTTTTGTTCCTTCTTTTGCTTTCGCAGAGTTCCGTGTGTTGTTCCGACTGCCATGGCCAACTTTCCAAATGAACCTCTGTACATACCCGAGATTTTCGTTCGCGACAAATTCCCTGAATTGGTGCAGTTTTCTCATCTAGAAAGAGGTGGTCACTTCCCCGCTTTTGAGGAGCCCAAATTGCTTGCAGACGACCTGTACGCAGCTGTTGAGAAAATGAGAAAAAAGAAAAGATAATTCAGAATGTGAATGATTTATGTACAGTGTATATAATGTTAGATTAGTCAATAAATGTTTCATACTTTGTGTTGTGCTCAAGCCTAAATAGCTTAATTTATGTATACTCATAAGAGGATAATGCAAAGACACCTGCCAAAAAGGCTAAAATTCCCTTCCCATGAGGTCATTTTTAAGTGTGAAAGATTAAGCATGAGAATTGTTGAATTATTTTCAAAGCAATAGCGATGGGATATTGAATGAAATTTTTGCTTCTAGCTTTCACGATGCCCATTTTATTTCCACCTAGAAATACAAACTTTTGTTAAGTCCATCGGAATTTGAATAGCGAACCATAATTAAGAACAATGTCATGTAAGTCTGTATTTGGCGGTCACGTTTACAGTTGGTATGGTATTTTTTTGAAAAGTAGCTAATGGTAAATTACAATGCCCATAAAATTGTCTGTACGGTATTTGTAAATTTTATATTGAAAGGGTTTACTAGAAAAAAAAGCAGTTCACCTGTTGTTTTCGAGGAAAAAAGTTTCCTCTAAATGTTGTGAAAAGAGTGATCCTTTTCAGTTTGTATAGCCTGCTAGAATAATTTGTGTGAAGATCTTCTCTTTTGACTCTACCGTGAAAATTTTCTTTCTTTTTTCTTCAATATCTCTTAAACGAGTGCATTAACGAGCCCAAACACGTGTGAACCGCCTTAGTTGCGCCATCGCAATTTCGTTCCCGTCCTTCCTCTGCTCAGTCCAAGAGTAAATGCTCCCACAGACCGACTCGGAAGATCCGCAGCCTACGCGGATTAGCCGCAGCGGAATTTTCGCATCACGTGTTGCCTTATGAGCACGTTCAGACCCGCGCGGTAGGCGAGGTCGGGCAACGGATTGGCAGCGCGCCCGAGTTCGGGAGTCGTCGCTCCCATCTGGCTCAAGCGACCTTGCCAACCGTAACCAAACGCTGATTCGTAATTGACGCTCTGGTGTGAACGGTCCCCCGAATTCCGCGGCCGCGTCTAGCTCGGAACTTTCCGCGTCGCACCTGCTGCGGATCTACCGCGCCGGTCTGTGGGAGCCTTAGGCCGTGTCCTGCGTGAGCTCCAACCGGCGGCGGCGACACGCGATAGCTTGCGTCAGCTTCAAGCGACAAGTTGCGATGCCGCGCGACAGAGCGCGTGGTGTCCTACGTAAGCGACAGGAGGCTGCGACAGCGACAGTCGAAATGTTTCAAAGGAAACATTCAAGATTTTGGTTATGTTTAACAAACTCTCCACAGATATTCACTCTGCCAGTTAGTAATAGGTTTAATTCACCCTCAACAGAAGCCCGTGAAATAAGACAGACTATTTGCAATTATATTGCAGTATTATGGAACTGCCGGTTTGGTTACAATAACCTCATTTACATCTACACGAATACTGGTATAGTAGAATACATTGTGATGTATGTACTACGCAATATAATTAGCATCTGACAAATTCACTAAGAATAATATAAATTAATATAATTTAATCAATAAAAAACAAAACTATTTGTTATTTTCAGTGCATTCGTCACTTCCTTTCACAATTCACCGCTAACAATTCTACTGTGGTAGTGATTCAATCTCTTGTTCCACAATTCCCATGTATTTTTCACATCTTCAGTTAAACATTCCGTTGGATCGCTATTAGACATCTTTCAAATGGGAAATTGATTCTTTGTAATCGCCGCCGCTTGTGCGCTTTCGTCGCGGATGTCGCTGACGCAGGACGGGCGCATAAGATACTGTGTTTGAAATTTGTCGCTTGAAGCTGTCGCGTGTCGCTGCCGCAAGATGTATCTCCCGCAGGACACGGCCTTAAACCGGCCGACGCGACGGTCGCAGTAGACACCTAGCGACAATCATCGCTGTCATATCAACACTGCACGACTTTTGGGAAAAGAACGCAGAACGGAAATGTAGGTGTGACGCGGAAATAGATAAACGTGAGTTATGAAAGTTTTATTGTACCATATGGGGAACAGCTTGTTACAAGTGATTGATCGCTTGCGTGGACGATTCGGTTAGAAGTCCCACATTTGCAACGTTGCGAACTAGCGTTGGTGTGTGATTCAACGTGTAATTGGGATCATCACGGAAGTCGCGGAACCAAAGATTCATGCTAACATGTGAACCTTTCTGAAGTGAAGGCGGTAGTACAACTTCATAGCACACATTAATTATTTATTCAAATGTTGTATAGAAAGTACAGCTGACACAATAATTTGAAGGAAATTTAAAATCCTGAAATTACGAAAAGAGAACACCACGTGCACGGTTGTAACTCTATAAAACAGGATGAGGGAAACTTGACTCAGTGTAGATTTGACATTCAATGTTGTGATTCATCAACCCGTCGCATGCATCGGTAAAGCAATCGCTTGCATCTACCAAAGGTAAGGTGATAAAAACTTATGTCGACTATCTTTTATTGCAGCTTTTTCGTTCTTGATACCTCTAAATTTCACACAGTGACTGGTGATTGACAGAGTAGAGGCAGCTCGTGCCCTCAAAAGTTAGATTCACAAAATAATGTCAATAAACTGGATTTTGATTGATTGATTAGTGATTCCGGGCACGTCAACTGCGAAGATCATTAGTCCCGTACGTGTAGTGCATGTTTTCATCGCGGGAGGTGGCTGTGATCTTCCCCCGCTGACTGCCGAGACCCGGCGCCGATTTACATCGGCTAACGTGAATTTTCCCCCAACTAGGTTCCTTCCGCCAGCTGGGCACCGCCCGAGCCGATAAAAGCTCTAAGCTCCCGACTGGTCTCCCGACATGTGACAGTGTATTGCTTGTGAGTGTAAGTGTGTTTGTGTGAGTAAGGATGAGAAAAGGACAAGGAAGAGAAAGGAAAAATCGAGCGCGGTCCATTTATTACGGAACTGCCCCGGCTTTCGCCTGGTGTTTATCGGAGAAATCATGGAAAACAACCGATCAGAGCAGCCGGCCGCTAGAATTCTATCTAGCTAGTGTCGAAAATCCTACCTAAGGGTCCGGACTCGACCTTAGGATCTCCCGAATAGAGGCACTGCAGTGACATCAGTCAATAAACTGAAAGTAACTAGATGTTGAAATTGATAAAGGATGTTACAAAAATACTGAATGGACATTGTTATGAAATACTGCGGAAAATCGATTTCGAGATTTTAATGGAAATACACAGTTTGGGGTCCCCTGATACTGAAAAAGTGATTTTTAACATTCTTACGTCCGCCAGCCTGTCAGTACGTCCGTCCGTCTGTCTGCCGTCTATGATTAACACTAGCACCTAAAGTATTGGTAGAAACTTTGGCAGAATGAATATTCCCTAATTCATATGGCTCCACTTGAAGCTTTGGGATTTTGAAGATTTCTTTAAATTTTTGGATTACTTTGTATTGGCCGTGTACTGTAACATTTTCCAAATTTGTTAAAAAAATGACTGCAATATTTTTCTTTAATTTTTGTAAGAATACGAAAAATTGACAATACGTAAAAAAAATGACTTTAAGACGCCGTTGGTTGCAGCTGGGAAGAGAATGGGACAAAACTGAAAAGTAAGCCCAGACCAAAGAGATTAGGAAACTGGTAAGAGAAAGTATGGGGCATTCTGGGTTACCACTAGTTTTTTTTATTTATTAATATTTGAAGAACTATACATAGTTCATAGACTTGTCTGTCTCTGTCCGTGAACACTAGTAGCGCCTAAATTATTCGTACGATCCTTTCCAAATTGAAGAATCCCCAGTCGATCTGGCTTCAGTTGAAGCTTTGAAATTTTGAAAAACATTCTTTAATGATTTGGGGCACTTTTATATGAACCTCCCCGGACAGTTTCAAAATTTTCTCAAAAACTGGTTCAATTTTTTCTTTAAATTTCTTGTATGAATAGAGTAAAATACACTTAGAAATGTGGCGTAGATCCAATTTTCAGGGTTAACTGAATTTTTGAAAATTGCAAAAGTTCCCATTTTTTCGGCGTCTTTCTACAACTACAAAATTGCAGGTAGAGATTTTTCTTTCAAATGAAATTTGTTGTTCATAAATAGTTCTTTCATAAAGATCTGTAGATTTTTTGAAAATTTTATTAGTTTTCGTGCAATATTTGCATTTTTAAAACAAGATTTTCTCAAAAACGGCTCAAAAGTTTTCTTCAAAATTTTGGTAAGGTTCTGCTAAACAAACCCTATGCGATGGCATAAACGCCATATTGCTCTATACTTTTGTTTTTTCAAAATTACAAAGTTTCCATAACACTTGAGTATAATGGAACTGAATTGGCGAATTTTCTGAAATATTCGAACCAAATTTTCTCAAAAGCTATGGAAAATTTTTCGCCGAAATTCTCCACAATGTTAAAGAGTTCAATTCTTTCCGATATTCGAAAAGTTTCAAGTTATTAGGCGCCCCAAAATCAAAACAATTCTGAAAAATTTAGGTGTTTTTAAAACACAAAGAGAATAAAATGTATGTATTGCAGAAAAAAACGAAAAGTAAACCATAGTGTCAATTGAAATTTGTTCAAAAAAACGTATTTTAAAAACTTTCTCGAATTATTGTAAATATTACAGCAAATGTGATTTTTCTGCTCATATACTCGCCTAGGAAATTAGCCAGTAGTTCTGGCATAAATTCGTTACCATGACAAGAATGTTATTAAGCAATGTATTTTTTGATGCAGTCTGAAATTGAGCACGACTGCAATTTGACCAGTGGAATATTAAAAAAATTATTACATGTAAGTGTGTGTGTGTGTGTGTGTATCATTCATTACACATATAAGTGTTCTGGTTTGTCTTCGTAGAGTATTACTTACGTAGTGATTTTTTTCATGTGCATCCGTTGGAATCATTTTTTTACTGAAATCGTATGTTGTTTGTGGTTGCGAAAATTGTACCTATTACTCCTGTGTATCAAATATCCAACCGCTATAAGTTACGTAAAATGAAACCGCTATAATGTACGTAAAGAGTTGAGTAAAGTAATTAAAATTTCACAGTGAATGATAAAATTATATTTGCGTTCATCATTTTTGAATCGTTTGTAGTTGGAATAATGTTCTGATGTAGCACCACTAGTTCTATTCTGCATCTAGGAAACCGAGAAATTAATAAATTGTGGCAAATTATTTTTCACGCCGATAGATGCAGTGGCGGGAAATGGGCTCTTAATTTTTTTTGGGGGGGGGAGGAGAAGCATTAGATTTTGCTAGATTTCCCTTATTTTTATTTTTGGAGTTACTTTTCCTATCTAATATCTCTTTGTAGTAGGTGCAGTTCGTATTTCTTATGTCGGCCTTGTGATTTCCGTTGTAATTCGCACATACCGGAGTTTCGTCCTTCTTGGGGCAGAGCACAGAGTAAGGTTCCCGGCACAGAATGTACAGGTGATGGAGAGGTTACAATTGTTTTTGGTATGACCATAGTCTAAACATCTTTGGCACTGAATGGGGCTTTAAGCTTTTTGCGCCTTTCGTTTCTCATACGATGATTGCAAATTTGATGTATAGTTAAAATGGTTTCTATGGGTTTAGAACCATTGAATTCCGCGGTGACTACTGGAATAGGAAGGCCATCCTTTTGACGTCTGGTGACTCTGATTATTGAAGCGTAGCGCTGCTCTAGGTCCTTCAAAATTTCCTGTTCTGTTGTTGATTGATGAACTTTTTAAATACGACAGAAAAAATTTTGTTTGATGGATCTTTAAATGAATGGAAATTACGATGGGTATGTATCAGATATCTAATTATATTATGGAAGGCCGTTGGATTATTGGCATCAATCTTAACTTTGTAATTTTCACATCTGTGATGAAACTGCTTGTGAGGTTAGATTTAATGATAAACTTTCGATGATAAACTCACGTATATTGCCACAAAGATTGGTGGAACTTTGGCAGATTGCGGAGAGTGATCGTCCGTGTTCACATTTAAATATTGGAACCGATTGTCTTCAGGGTTGGGGTTCAGATTAGCTAGCACACCGAATCTGTTCCCTACGGGTATATTGTATTCTGGGTCACTGATTAGATTAGGGTTCTCGTTAGCGCTTACTCGAGACTACACTTCTCTTCTTTGTTTCGATGAGGATTTCACTGTCACTGACTGACCTTTTCTTGGTGTTCATGGCTGATGATGAAGGTTGCGACTGCGTGCTGGGGTCTATTTAGGCGACCCCCTGGCTACCAACGAAGCGCTACAACGTTGCTTTGATACGATTGATTGATTGATTTTTTCGTGTTTCCGAGCGCATCAACTGCTTCCGTCATTAGTACCGTAAGTGTAGTGCATGATTTTTCTCGGGAGATTTTTTTGGTGGTAATCTTCCGCCTTGGATGGCGAGATCCGGCGCGACCTACCGGTTGGGTTTCCCCTAACCAGGACTCTCCACCAGCGGGCACCAACCCAGCCGGGACAAGCTCTAAGCTCCCGACCGGTCTCCCGGAATATGTGGCAGTGTAGTGCATGTAAGTGTGTGTGTAAGGAGAGGATGGGTGTGGGTGTAGGGTAAGGAAGAGCAGATCGGCGCGGTCGCGCGTGGCCCGTTGGTAGGGTACTGCTCCGGCATTCGCCTGGTGTTGATCGAAGAAACCATGGAAAATTACCGATCAGAGCAGCCGGCCGCTAGAATTTCATCCAGACAGCGACTGAATTCGACCTAGCTGAAAAGCTAGTGTCGAAAATCCTGCCGCCGTCAGGACTCGAACCTAGGACCTCCCGATCAGAGGCGCTGCATTGACATCAGTTGATGCACTGAGCTACCGCTACCGGTGCTTCGATACGTTTCACACAAATAAAAATTATTTTATTTCGAAAACTTCATCACCCTGGACAATAATGAAAGATCTTCGACACACATTCATATTCACAAAAACGCTCGTAAACTGCTGGCCGATCAGCTGCAGGCACACTGGCTTCCGCGAGACTCTATAAGGGACCTCCATCCAGAACGGCTACCTTTACAGAAAGAACTTATCAAATGTACGTTTTGAATCAACAAACCTAATATCAAATGAAAAAAGATTCTTCAAATATCATAAACATTGGATTGAATATCGTCAATAATTGACTGAACTTGTGTACTGCAAGGCACCTGACACCGGAGAGAGCACCAGTTGGACCCTCTATTTGTTTCAAAATAATTTCATATACATCGATATGGCTGCAATATCTTGAATATTGAATGTTTTAAAAGGAAAATGTATATTCCTAAGATATGATATCTTTTTCATTTTCTGAGAGTTGTGCAACCGTGCAACCTAAGCACGAGCCAGCCACTGAGAGTGAGAAGGGCTTGGCTGATTGCCTGCCCTTGTTGAAGAGTTTACGTCAAAAGTCATACAATTATGTACATATACTCAGCTGCTCGAACTACACTACAAGTGCTGAGTGGCACAACGGTATCGAATAGACTACGCACAGCTGAGCTCCGCGTTACTAGGTCTCCACTGGTCGGCGACTCAAGCCAAATGGTAGTTTTGTTTATTAATTAATGTGCACTAAGTAAATGCAGTAGCACAGGAGCGGTAGCTCAGTGCATCAACTGATGTCACTGCAGCGCCTCTGACCGGGAGGTCGTAGGTTCGAGTCCTGACGGCGGCAGGATTTTCGTCACTAGCTTTCCAGCTAAGTCGAATTCAGTCGTTGTCTGGAGGAGAATTCAAGCGGCCAGCTGCTCTGATCGGTAGTTTTCCATGGTTTCTACGATCAACACCAGGCGAATGCCATAGCAGTACCCTAACAAACGGACCACGCGCGATCTGTCTTACCTCTTCCTTGTCCTATCCTCTCCCTTACACACACACGATCATGCACTACTCTACTACATATTCCGGGAGACCGGTGGGGAGCTTAGAGCTTGTCCCGGCTGGGTTGGTGCCCTGCTGAAGGGAGAGTCCTGGTTAGGGGGAAACCCCACTACCCGACGGTAGGTCGGCGCCGGACCTCGCCATCCAGGGGGGAAGATCATCGCCATCGCCGGAGAAAAACATGCACTACACTTACGGGACTAATGACGTAAGCTGTTGACGCGCCCGGAATCACTAACTAACCAACCAACTAACTAAAGTCAGTTGCTGTTTGGATGTCGGGGTGACGCCGCGTCTTAAGCAACGTCTCGAAGTTTAAAAGTAAGGGTTGTACAAATTCCTCCGGAGTGGTAGTACGTCACAGGATAACTGGTCCATAAGTCTTTGGGAGAAGTTACATGATAGTAATTGTCACAAATGTATCTAGATTAATTCCCATTTTTTCTTTAAGGCAAAGAAATGATCTATTAAAATGAAATAATGCATCAGTCCGATTTCAAATACTCAGTTGAGAGTAAAATTAAAAAAATGAATCAAAAGAATCTTGATTTTGTAATCCTGTTACTTGAGTGATATAAAATCATGACGTTTCTATGTTCAGGTTAGAAGATTTAACAGACAAATACTCTTGTCTGTTCAAAGCGCTGTCCGTCCGTAATCAGGATTTGTTAACATACAAAACTTCTTAATTTATTTCACATTATTGCTAACTACAATAAATAACTGAATGATTTAATAACACAACAAAACGAAAACAAGGAAAGAATTCGTCATACAAACGTATTCCTGTCACTTAGCAAAGATGTTTATATAAGATAAATAATTTAGTAAGAAAATAAACATCAATAAGTAGGGAAGAATTTAAACATAATACAATTCTCGGTTATTTGATAGTAAACATCTGACAGTTACAAATTTTCCTACGAAGCCACTATTCACCGCCTCGCGCCGCTTCAGCTTGCGAATGTACACCCCTTTTTGGATTTGGAGAAGAAAAAAGGCCCAAGTCAGGGTAGTTGCCTGTGCCTGTAGGAATGCCGGGCTCCCCAGGCGAGCAAGCAGCTCGTGCGGGCGCGGTTTGACGTGCCTAGTGTAGTGGGTTCGGAAGATTTCTGGAGAATCAGAATCCATTGAAAGCGCAACAAGGGAGCGACCTCGCGCCACGCGGGCTCGAGCGGCTCGCGACTGACGGCAACCAACGATGTAAAGCCGATATTTTCTCAACATCGATATTTTAAAGCCGATGTTTTCTCAACATCGATATTTTAAAGCCGATGTTTTCTCAACATCGATATTTTAAAGCCGATGTTTTCTCAACATCGATATTTTAAAGCCGATGTTTTCTCAACATCGATATTTTAAAGCCGATGTTTTCTCAACATCGATATTTGAAAGCCGATGTTTTCTCAACATCGATATTTTAAAGCCGATGTTTTCTCAACATCGATATTTTAAAGGCGATGTTTCTCAACATCGATATTTAAAGCCGATGTTTCTCAACATCGATATTTTAAAGGCGATGTTTTCTCAACATCGATATTTTAAAGCCGATGTTTTCTCAACATCGATATTTTGAAAGCCGATGTTTTCTCAACATCGATATTTTAAAGCCGATGTTTTCTCAACATCGATATTTTAAAGGCGATGTTTTCTCAACATAGATATTTGAAAGCCGATGTTTTTCAACATAGATATTTGAAAGCCGATGTTTTCTCAACATCAATATTTGAAAGCCGATGTTTCTCAACATCAATATTTTAAAGCCGATGTTTTCTCAACATCGATATTTTGTGCTCGATGTTTTCTCTTTTCGATGTTTTGTTTGTAAACGAAAATTTCTCTTAATATCAATTTTGTAAAAGTGAAGATAATAAATAATAACTGATACTACTCTCGGTTTGTTTTCAACCAGACAAACGCGTACTACGATTATCGATCAGACTCTCTCTTGCCCAAGATGATACCGAAGCCTTGGTATGTCCTAAGGCGTTTCTTGTTTTTCGCACGTGGTGAGCCGAGCTTTAGTATGTACTACGATGTTTCTCGTTTTTCGCACATTCAGAGACAATCGACGCATGTGCCGGTCCTTGGGCCTTTCACTTCTTTTCGGACCCTTCTTCGGCGAACTGAAGACTGACCCTTCAAGATGACCCTGAGTGCTCACGCTTCGAGGCTGTTTTTTGTTAATTATTATTTAGTGAGTGTTTCCTCGGTCTTACTTCAAGCTCTCGCCAGGAATGACTCCAAGCTGTGCTCGGTTGTTTAACTTGTTTTTCGCAGAATAAAGAGCTGCATTGCCGACCTGTGGCAATGGCAAATGTTCTACATAGAGTAATTTGCCCTATAATTTCACCGATCTTGATGGACGCTTGACAAACGAGGGGCCGACATGTTTTTTGAAGTCAAAACATGAGAGGTGCCTGATGGTGCCGTATAAAACTGTCTGTAGAATTGCTTTCATAGTCGAGAACTTCTGTTCAGCTTTATTACCATTATCTAAAGAAATGGCTGAGGCAGGTCCAGGTCCTTCAAGGGAGGCACCTAAAACTCCTATCTAGTGTCTCTTTCGTTGCCCACCCAGAGCAATGACCTCGCCATAGCGGGTTTGACTTTGATTTTCCAGAGGTTGGAATTACGGTAAATACTCTAGTGGCTGACTGTGTAACTAATACCCCCACTCCGCCCGCATTTCTTCAATCCATCGTTCAAGAAAAGTTGCGCAAGTAGTACTATTACTTTCACTTTAACACCACCAAAACTGTTTTTATGACATGGACCACAAAAATAACTATGAAAATGCACTTGTAATACTTTAGATACCTCGAAAAGAGAGTAGTTTATCAAGTAATCGCACAGAATTACAGCGATATGTTAACGAGAAATATCGAAGTTTTTTTGTATCGGTAATTAATTAAATCCTGTCATGACGTCTCCTATTTCACTTGATAACAATTTTATTCGTAGTCAACTCTTTGTCGCCATTCTTCAAAAAGAAAATATACTAAATGAATGTACTGATTCCCATACTCTATTGATAGGTAATATGAATAAACATGGAAATGTTGATGTTAAGTAATACAATAATTCTTAATGTGGTAAGGCACTGAATTTGCAATGTAGTAATTAAGCACGTAAGAAAATTTCGCAGCAGCACACATTTTTTTTACATAAACTGCAGACATGGGTCTCACATATCCCAAAGTTTTTTATTGTTACTGAAGATTCAGAAAAATTGTATACGATTCTAAAGTGTATTATTACTTTCTTGCTACTGCGATAGGGAAAAAGATATATAATGTAGAGAAAACGGCGAATTTTTGGCAGAAAAACTAATTAAGGGTCCTGGCAACGAAAAATGGATAAATCCAGGTGCTAAATTTAGAAAAAAACCTCTCACAAGTGATGTAGCCAGAAACCATGTTTTGTGGGTCTTTGATACCGAAAAATCGATTGATGGCTAAACGTCTTTTTGTGAACAACGCTAGCGGCAAAATCGTTCTACCGATTTTCTCCAATATTGATATTCCCCTAACGATCTGGCTTATGTCGCGGTCCCTTGAATTGGAAGCCGATATTTTAATTTTGGGGGCTAGTTTACATAAAGCCCCTGGAACAGTTTCAAAATTGAAAATGAAAATCGCTCCATGGTGTTTCTGAGGGGTTGAATGCAGTGCTTCCTGGCGGTAGGACCACGAATTCAATGTACAGTAAGAGCACATCTAAAGAGTATTTCTGGACACAGTTACGAAAACCATCACTTCTGCAAATAGCGATAATAATTTCTGCAAATGGTTAACTTAATTCACAAACTAAAGAAAAATTACAAAATGGGTTGGAAATGCCCTCCTTCTGCTTCCAAACATTTTCTTGTTCGTGTTCGTTAATATTCAAAACCGAACCCGTTGTTCGCCATTTTGAAATAAAATTCTGGATTGTGCACTTCATCGAGACACTCATTTTCGGAAACTCACTGTGAAAAACCTAACGAATTTCCTTGAACGAACCAGTTCGAATGTACGCCTAAAAAATAAACACTTTCTTGCGCAGAATACATTATTACATATTAAGCACCAGCGAAAGCCGAAACACAAAGCCCACAACTGTCTGTAAACAAATTGCTACGTATCACAGGAGATTAAACCATTCCTAATCTACATTTGGGTTTTCGTAACATGGCAGCTGAGGGTACTATCTTCAAGATGTAATATGGCACGACTTTTGCGTCTTTCTCGATCCTGCCGTAAGATGTCGCATGATCGCGACCATATCAAGCAGTGATGCAGATCAAGCGACTTTAGCGACATGGTCGAGAAAGACGCGAAAAACCGTGGCATATTCCATCTTGAAGATAATAACCTCAGCTGCCACGTTACGAAAACTCAAGTACAGTCGCTAGAATTCGCTGTCCGCCCAAAATCAAAGAACACAACACGCTGCAAAGGGGCCGGTTTAAGGGGGACATTCTGTATAAACGGCTTTCGCACGAGTTGCGTCGAAAACGACAGGCGGACGAAGGTAGCTGAGAATGGGAATGGATGGGCACAGCTCATATCCTTTTTATGTTTCCTGCAAATAAATTTTATTTATGCAAACATTTTGTAGATTTTTAATGTATTGGCATAATATTGTAGCTCCGACGGTTGGTCGCACCTACCTGGGCTCGTGTTTCCGGCTAGCTCAGGAGGCGAGTAGAGCCTGAAATTGAGATGGTGGACGGACGTGGTTACGTGATAGAGATCAATTGAAAGAAAATTTAAAGAAAAAAATAAATTTAATGAGAAATTAAAAAATTACAAAAATTAGTAGAAATAATTTGTTATAATTATCTGAGCTCAGTTTCAAACCCTTGCTTTTTTTCATGCAGTCTTAAAACTAATGCAATTAAATCGTATGATTATTGATTGGAACAAATAAAGAAAAAAATTAACAGAGAATTACAAGAAAAGGGCGAATGCGCGGTCGGCGTCTTCTGAATATTGAATATAGTTCAGGTAAGCCTGAAGGGCGTGATAAATGTTCGTTTTGCTTGTCGGAGCTCGACAAATAACTAAAATCACCATGTGCGGCAGAGGAAGTCGCTGGGGTGAACGGCCTCCAAACAAGCAAAACAGCTGGGCTCCTTTTCTTGTGGACAGCACATCCCTTGGATGACGGAGAAGGGTTTCTTCTCGTAGCCTGCTTCCCATTCAGGAGAGCAAAATCCTGGTCACGACACCAACTGTGACGTCTGCGGCAGCGGTGACGACGTTATCGGTGACGACAGTTTATAAGTCCGAACGTCAGAATAAAAACACGATACTCGTCGGGAGAATTATCATCGACTTTACTAATTATCGTAGTCGCGTAACTTGCGACACTTGGCGCGGGCGTAAACGAGCAGAGATAAAAAAGAATAACAAAATTGAATAAAGTTCCTTTTCATTTACCTAACACTTGGTGTGTTAATATCACCTCTGCGCTTTTATCGCGCTACCCTAGCGCCCACACACTTCTGCCTCACACGGCTCTGTGCGGCCCTTCCGTCCGGTGACCTGAACGCTTCTAGCGCCTCCGCGGCGCTTCACGGCGCCCACACACTTCTCACCCCCCCCTCCATTTCTACGAATGTTCTAGAACTTTCTTCTGAATTTTTAGAAGGCAAAAGTTACTACGCCGTACATGATTTTACACCCATCAGATTACGTGTTTCTTAGGTAATTTTGATGGAATTTTCCAGAGACAGCCGAAAGCGCTCTTTCTCGCACACTTCCTATAAACAAACCTGGGCAGTCTTCTGAAATTCTTCCGAGCAGCGTGGTAATTGGTCCCCTGGGGAGATCCCAAGGCGCGTGTGACAAACATTGCCCCTCGCTCGTCCGAAGCGACGCTAACAAGTCGCATTTGCAGCTGCCTGGAACTAAACCCTTTCACTGCCTACGGGAGGCGCACCCGGTTCCAACACACACGCTGCGGAGAAGTTATTACAAAATAAATGTGTGTATTTCCAATTTGGTTCGTCACAATATATAATTTAAAAAATCAAAAACACATTACAGTGTACAGAGAATACAACAAAAGAAAATCAAACAACTAATACCATTACCTTCGAAACAACAACCAACAATAACAATAAGACAGTTTTCATAACATTACAGAGTACACTCCTTACCTTCTCTAAAGGCCCGTCCACACGATGCGTCTTTTCGTTCAATTTTGCCCATGCGTCTAGCGCAAGTAGCGCATGCGTTTCGGGCATGCGTCTTTCGTCAAAACGATAGACGCATGCAAGAGCGCAAGCACTCCCGAGCTGACGGAATCTCGTTCGTCTTTCTCGTGCGCTTCCTCCAAAGAATGTGTATTTCATAGCGAAGTCATCCGGAAACCAGCCGTACGTGCTCTCTGAGTAGTCTTTTGTGGTCTTCCGTGTTATTGTGTAGTGTCGTCCGTCTGTTGAATTGCGAATTTCGTACAGATTATTCTGTTTTTATACATTTACAGGGTTGGGCAGTACTTAAATATTTGTATTTGAAATACGTATTTAAAATATATTTTGTATTTGAAAGCCTGAATTTCTGAGGTTTTTGGACATTAATTTTAGATATGTATTTAAAAACATAAAATAGGTGTATTTAAAAAAGAAATACTTGAAATACAGATGAAGATGATACCGGGAAGAGTTCCTTTTTGTTTGATTCTGCTGGTGAATGGACCTCACTGAAACAAAAATAAAAGCTCCTTTCAGCACCTGAACTTGAATTCTCTTCTTTTTTAAATGATAAATCTAAATCATTAAAAATGATGGACAATTATCTGACAATAAAAAAAGTCTATTCCTTATAACACTAGTTTGTTTATCAGTGCCAGTTCAACAATTGTTTTTCTTTGCGGGTTTTATGCAGTCGCCAACTACAGGTTTATTGTCTGATGATTTGTTTGAAAACCCGGTCGTTTAAAAAGGAAATTCCGTTTATTTGAGTAAGCCATATTTTTGAAATTATTTTTATTTAATGACGGTCAGTTAGTAATTTATTGTAATTGGCAATCACAATATAATGTTCCAATAAAAAAGTTATAATGCAAATTATTGTATTTACTGTATTTTTAGTAAAAACAATATTTTGTATTTTAAATACGTTTTTTTGGCAATAGAATAATAACAAGAAACAGCACCATTGAAATCGTTCGAACAGTGTACTTCGTACATGTGCACTCTATTCTCAAATACGGAATAATAATCTGAGGTCAAGTACCAGAGGCTAAGCAAACATTTAAAATTCAAAAGAGAATCATTTGAACAATAAAAAATCCAAAAAGAACAGGGTCCTGCAGACCTCAATCCAAACAACTTAACATACTTCCACTGCCTTGTATATCCATTTACGAAGTTCTAATGTTTGTAAAGAAAATGTAATATAGAGCGATTTTCCTAAGGATGAGCCAAAGTGACAGCTAGTGCTGGCAACATAACTAAAGGTTCTGTGGTCGTCGTGCCTTGAGCCCAATGGACTCCTTCCGCATTCGTTCGTTTGCAGTTGGCTAACTTGTAAATGGCTTCAACGCTTCATTTTGTGGTGTCCTTGTCCGACAAAAATATAGTGCGCTGCGAGAAATAATTGATATTAGGAAGTGCAGTGTTATGTGCTCTGATGTAAAAATTCTTTTTTCACTATATACTACATTAAATTTACTTTTGTGTGAAAAATATTATGTTTATTTCAAAACCGAGACGTGTAAGCGAGATGAGTACCGGTGCACGTGTTTCCGGCTTAAAATAATTTTACTTTCTATTAACATTCTGGCAGTTTCTTTACTGATTGTGAGAGCATGTTAAGAGATTTTCTACATATGTAATTAAATTTAAATATTTCCCGGACTCACGTACATGCATATACCTCAGCGAAACTCTTGGACTTCTATATAGTGATGTTTTCACAGGAGCCATAACCTAACACTTTAGAAGAGGCGTGGCTGAACAGCTGTCGCGGCGGAAGGATACTTCTCTGAATTACATGTGATGTTCACTTGTTTTCGCACAGGAGCCATATACCTTTACAAAGCGCAACGATAACCCCAAAGTGCACAAGCACATTATACCAAAAGGGTACATTATCTTCAGGTATACAATTCTACAACAAATTACCAATACACCTGAGAAACGTAACAGGATTACACAACTTCAAGAAAAAACTCAAACACTTCCTTGAGCAAAAACCTTTTTTATAGTGTCAGAAAAACTCAATAGCTAATACGTGCAATGTGATTTCAGGTGCTGCAGTAGGACTAGGTGTAGAAATAGAAAAAACCTGGCCAAAACCTGCCTCCTTCTCCTCACCATTTCAAGATTTAAACATGAAATATACTAATATTGTTAAATTATAAGAGTTGTTACCTGAATTGATATCATGTACTGTTATTATTGTTATTGCTATTAGTATTATTTTCATGGTTATTATTATTAATATAAGTAGAACGAGTAAAGTCACTATACCAAGTAAATGTTATTTTAAAAATGAAATAGTACAAATCTTGAAATGTTAAATTATTTAAATTAAGTTGCGTTAAACTATTTTGCTACTAAATAATATCTTACTATATAATAGTTTAATCTATCGTTAATAAGTATTGTAGAATAATCCCTAGCCTAATGACCATCTCAACCAGATTTTTTTGCCGTTTCCCTGGTCCTTTGAGCAAATGCAGAGATGGCCCCATGTTTTGCTTCTGGACAATAAATGTAACTTCTCTGCACTCAAGATGATGTGTGCAATTGTACTCCCTCCATATACATCACATTTGACTAATACATGATTATAATTGTATTGCAATATATCTATCTATTCTCGCCCCGCGTTGGGCGTCATTGAAATATGTTTACCTAATATTCTATGCTATTCTGCCTGTTCTATTCACCTATTCCTATTCCTACGTTGGGCTGCCAAAGTAATAGGTTCCTTCTTCACTTGTCTTACTTATTCCTATTCTGCCTAATTGTAATATCTTCTCTCGTATATTCCCGCCCACACGCTGCTTTATATATCATACAATCTTACCTGGGCGTGAATACGGTGACTGCCATATACAGGGCTTTCAACGAGGTACCTGTGCGCGTGCGTGTGGGTCAACATCTAACTACTCAAATCACAACACATTTATTTATGGCTACTGATGAACCCAAATACTGATGAACCCAAATATGTTCACCTCGATTTTTTACCATTCCTCTAGTTATTCTTTTCTGGTTTTCAATATTCAAATTAACAAACAAAACAACCAAATTCAATGAAAAATGCCCTCTGACGGCATGCAAAACAATATATAACACGTAAATCATATCCTTAACGTTCAATTACAAAACACAATACAATACCATTCACACTGAAAATCACATAACAAAAAAAAAAAAATAAAATTAATTCATCCACCGAATGCGCATTCTGTCGTGAAAGTCATTAACTTTCTTATTTTAAATTAAATATATAAAACTTGGTCTTCGAAAGATGCCTTCTTTTAAATTTTCAAATATAATACGCATGCATAACTTCCCTGGTGATGGCTGCGCACTGGGACATGCGGCACACATTACGCGTCGCCGTCCGCCAATTCGTACACTCCCAGTGCACGATTATAATGTCGCTGCAGCCACCAGTTTCCAGGATCACGCATTTATACCGCCAGCTCACCCACTTCACACACCGCAAAACGTTTCACAACGAATCGCAAAGTTCTCACAAATATTCCAAGTTCCGCTGCGAAATGGTACTGTTTGCCGCGTGAATGTAAAAATTAAAAAAATATGTTTAAACTCCCCGCGACATAGAAATACTGTTTATCCACGAATAAATTAAAATATTATAGTAAATTTCATCACATCGCGCTAACCACGTTGAAGTTTCGTATCTTAACACGGTAACACAATACTCGTATGTCCGACCATTGTTCTGGCTGGCAATTACGCGAAAATTAATGTTTGCGTCGTTTTACCAGTAAGTCATTCGCTATTATTCGAAAACTCATTTGCCTGTTGTCATTACACTTTATCTACACAACAAAATATTTATAACTGCCCCTAAATACATTTCTTGATTAAAATTTCTAAAATTTTTAACATACGATCGCCGACCTAGCATCTCCCATGAATGCCAAACGCCAACTGACTCTCCTCTTGGGCATTGTTGCCAAAAAAGTTAAAAGATTTACCACGAACATACGCCGATCGCTTGTTCGTCGCCATGATTAACACTGCGAAAACATGTATTATTCTTACGTTTTACATGTTTTTCTGCCTCGCCACTGGATTTAAACACTGTCTATATTTTCCTTTGGAATTACTACGTTGTCCGTTTTTCCTTTTCTTGTCTTATTTTATTAAATGTAACCATTTTCAGTCTAATATTTTCTTGTGACGTCACACGACACGTCACTTGTTTTATGCTAATTCCAATGATCTTTTTTTTCACTTTTAATTTTAATAGATCTCTGACTGTTTTCCGAAAACGTGCTAATATTGAAATTTGTTATAAATTCCGCCACATTGTTCCATAAAGTTTTAACCGGATCTCTTCAAGCGTTTTCTCAATATTTAAATAAAACTATCCCTTGCATTAACTTCCTTAAGTCAACAATCACCTCCATATTTCAGCTTGTGAATGCAAATGCATGATTACGATAATTTCCGAAATCTAATGAATCCCAGATCCAATTTTGACGATTCCATGTTCTAATACTTCTAAAAATTTTGCTTTAATTAATGTTTACACTGGATTTCATCCTTTTTCGCGCATTCACTCAATTTGGAAAAATGTCTGAGCGCGGCGCTGTCGTCTTCTGTCTTTTCAAAATATAAATGTTTTATTCTTTTTTTATTTTACATAAAAAAACAGTTAAAAAAACTGCCTATGACGTGCTATGGGTAAAAGTGAATTGTGTGCACATTTTCAAAATTCTGTGATCCCTCTACTACTTGAATTTTGAAAAAAAAAACTCGCATGTAATAAAATCTATTTTCAAGGATAAAAAGACAATAAATTTTGGCTCTTATCCATGTTGTCCTTCAGAAAAATACTTCCTGCCGCGACAACATGGAAACGGTAATTTGAATAATTGTATTTCCCACAGAATTCTAGAACACGTACACAGAAAATCAAGTTACATTTATGTCCAGGAGCAAAACAAGGGACCATCTCAGCATTTGCTCAATGGATCAGGGAAACTGGACGAAAAACCTGATCGAGATGGGGGTCATTGACCCGGAGGCTGCAATACAATACTTGTTACAGGTTGTTTATACACATTTATATACTATTATTATATATTATTATTATATACTATTATTATATATTATTATACACATTTTTTTGACGTAAAATAAATAAAAAAATAAATAAATTTATACAATTCAAATGGTAAATAATGGATTATGTATTATTGTTAAAATTAATGTTACTTTTCTTGTGATGCTCAGTATAGTCTCTAATTGTATAGAAACAGTTATGCAGCAGAAACGATTTCACTTGGGATTTAAACTTTTCTATCGAATTTAATCGTTTAATGTCATCTGGTAAAGTGTTGTAAAATAATGTACATGTATTGTATGTGAATTTTTGTAATGAGCTGTTGATACTGTCACCTGATGAATATGATTTCTACATAGAGTGTTATAGTAATAAACATCGGCATTTTTTGACAATATATTCCCGCCCCTAAGCAAGTCATTTTTTACAAAAACCACTGATTCGTAAATAAAAACACACGGTAATGGTAGAATTCCTAGATTAATGAAGAGAGGCTTACATGAATCACGTGGGTGGGATTTGGTTATTATTCGTACAATTCGTTTTGTAATCTAAAAGTCTGGAGCTATAAAATGTATTTCCCAGAATATTATGCCATATCTCAGGCGGAATGAACATTCGCTGAAGTATACACAACGAGCAGTATGAAGACTGACTGAATTTGCAAGAATTCTGAACGCGTAGCATAATGAACTTAATTTTGTGTTCAATTCATTTAAATGGACGTTCCATTTAAAGTTTGACTGAATTGAGAGACCTAAAAAATTTGTTACCTTAACATCAGTCAATGGTACACTGTTAATTTTCAATGGAGCACAGAATTGTTTATTTGAAATGGAAAACTGCATTAAAACCGTTTTTTTCGTTTACTATTAATTTGTTATTTCGGAACCAATTTGAAACACCTGATATTGTACTATTTACGGTTTCTTTATTGCAAAGGATGTTCGTATCATCCGCAAAGAGAACCGTTCTTCCGTTTCGAATCGTCGAGGGCATATCGTTTACGTAAAGTAGGAACAGAATAGGGCCTAAAATCGATCCTTGAGGAACTCCACATGCAACGGGAAAAGAGTCGGAAAGGTGCGTACGTAATGTTCCATCATTCCAGTAAGGTATTTCAACTCTCTGAGATCGTTGTTTAAGGTACGAACATAACCAATCTAGAGCAATACCACGGATTCCATATGAAGGTAATTTGAAAAGTAAAATGCCATGATCAATGACGTCAAAAGCTTTTGAGAGATCTAAAATAATCCAATAGGTGCCTCGTTTTGATCCAATGATGAGGCGACATCTTTAAGAAAAGAAAATATAGCTGTTTCCGTTGATTTTGATTTTCTAAATCCATGTTGGCAATCTGAAAGCGCGTCGTGTTTAGTGAGAAAGGTTTCTATTCGTACGTAAAAAAGTCTCTCTAATATTTTTGAAAAAACTGATAGAAGAGAAATGGGCCGATAATTTTGAATTACATTTTTGTTGCCTCTTTTGAAAAGCGGCTTAATTTTAGCTGTTTTGAAAATATCTGGAAACGCTCCAGTGCATAAAGATGCATTAAATATGTAAGTTAACGGGTGTATAATGGCATACGCACAAGTCTTTAACAAAGAATCCGGAATTCATCTAAACCGGGCGAATATTTATTTTTAGTTTACCGATTATTTTGAGACTTTCATAGGAAGAAGTTTCGAAACGAACATTGTGTCTAAAATTTTGGGTGAACTGTCTGTTTTGAATTTTGTGCCTGAAGACCCTTAGTGAGATCGGCAGCAATTCTCAAAAGTATTGGTTAAAGAGATTAGCCACTGTTGCCGGATCGTTCACATTTATATCGTTATATTTTAAAACAACATTCTCTACGGTTTTCTAGTTGATTTGGTAGTATTTTTATTATATTCCACATTGCTTTTGTTTTATTATTTGAGTTCAAAATATCCTGATCTTTTTTCATGATTTTAGCCTGCCTTATGACTTTTCGTAACAATGTTTTGTATTTTTAAAGTAGATAAGCAAATCTTGAGATACGTCATGACGTTTAGAAATGAAAGAAAGAATTCGCTTGTTTTACAAGATGTCTTAATCCCTTGTGTTACCCAAGAATTGCTTTTCCGTGAAATATTTAATTTTCGTTTTTGAAGAGGAAAGCAAGTGTTAAAATGAAAGAAAGAGTTGAAAAAATAAAGAATTATATTTGTCGTTTGTATCAGCAGTATTATAAACCGTTTCCCATGACTCCTGCATCAAGTAATCAATGAATAATTTATTTTACTTTTAGTAAACAATTAGTCTACGTGTATTATTTATTGTCAGTGATCGCATTTCTTATAATGGTAAGAATTTGTGCATCGTGGTCACGTATCCAAATCTTTTGTTTCAACTTCATATCGAGTAGTAGTTTTGTTAATTATAATTTGATCAATTGCCTTCATCGAATGTTGTGTGATCCGTGTAGGTACATTAATTGTAATGTCTAAATTGAAGGAATTAATTAAATTGAGAAACTTTTCTTTCTCGCAAGATTCGACCAGAAAATCAATGTTAAAATCTCCGCACACAACAATGAATTCAAAAGAGCGATTTCTGACTTTAAGTGTTATCTCCAGGTTTTCTAAGAACAAAATATAATCAGCAGTTTTCTTTGTTGGACGTCTGTAAATGCAAAGTATTATCACTTTTAGTGAAGTAAGATGTACAACAGAAATTTCGAAAATATTTTCAATGGAGTACACATTTAATTCCGCCAAGGGATAGAATCAATTCTAACGTGAATTCAGGAACCCCATACGTAGGACCTTTATGGATTCTCTCTCTCTCTTGCAATAAAAGCCTGCGAGGTAAAAGTTTGGAATTTGGAAAATGCTAAGTTCATTAGGAGATAACCAATGTTCTGTAAAGCAAAGAACGTCCGTTTGATTTAGATCGCTCTGTAGGGCTGCCTCGATAAATTCAGTTTTATTTGAAAGAGATTGAACATTATGGTGGGGAATGTTTATTTTTTGCAAGTACCTACACAAATGTTTTTCTGCTGCATCTGACTGTAGTTGCTATATATTTACTCCATTTTTACCTCGAGTGCGTGGTCGAAGATTGTAGTGTGTCCCGGCAGTGACAGGTTGTGAGGAAGATGGGGCATCGGATGTAGACGAATTGGTAGTGGGAATGGGAGAAGCGGGAGTAGGTTCAGAGGAAGAGGCAACAGGGTTCGAAATAAGGGTGGGGGGGGGTGGAGAACATAAGGAAGGTGAAAAGGGATAGATTTTTGGCAGGAGACTGCGTAGGACTGGAGTTGATGATGTATTGTGCAAGCTTGTTACCGACTGCATGTTTTCCAGCAAGATTCATGTGAAGACCATGCCGGGTGAAGTGTTTTGCTGAGAGGAAATTAATTTCAAAAAGTGTGACATTTGTTTCTCTCTGTGGTGAGGATCAGGAAGGCGAGGAAAATCTGTTTCATATTGTTAATATTGTATTGGAAATCTGTATTTTTGTGAACTTTAAACTACCGGGATTACCGTAAATCATTACTTTATATGTGACTCAATAAAGAATTATTATTAATAGCAAATTAAAACCTAATGCATTTTGCCCAGTCTTGTATATTTAAGGTAATATCAATTTTCAATATATATGTAATTCGCTACATAGTTGAAACTAGTAAAATAAACTCTTGATTATTTCCATTTCTAGTGTGGTGTGTTGCAATGACAGGAGAAGAATATTTAGGTCTCCCTAATTTGTTTTTTATTTTTATGATAATACTAATTTTCGAAAGTTATTTAATAAGTTATATAGCTGAAACAATCAAATGCAATAGTTTTCATCAAAGTAGAATAGCCTTAAAGGCAATCACGTTTAATAGTGTGTTTGCATTGCTTAAAGTATTCTCTTATCCACATGCGTCTCTCTCTTTTTCTCTTCTTTCGACCGATTATAAAATAAGCTGTCGAAATTGCCGCGCAAATAGCTGGATCCGTTGTAAGAACACATCTGAAGCACCCGCACAGTGTTGCACCGTGTGGACAGGATGGCGCACGTGCGCTCAGTTGAACATTCGTCTTTCAACTTTGCGCTCGCAATTTCATTCCCGTGACGCACAGAAAAGACGCATCGCCTTAAGTGCTAGTTGCACTTGTCAGAGAGGGATGAGTTTTATGTCCCGTTTCGTGTGATGCCAGTGCTTACTATGGTTCAGTCAATTCTCTATTGAATGAACCATAGCAACTGAAATATAATAAAACATTCTTACCAACCATAATATAAGACAATAACAACAAGAACAAAAACATCATTAACATATTAAGATCAATTAAAAATAAATAAAAAAAAATTAAAAAGCAAATAAAGGTTAAAAAAAAAAACAATAAAAAACAATAAATCCATTTAATGATATAACATTAATGGTACAACAATTTTATAACAATAATCTGGTAAGTGAAATAACAAAATTTATCATGACAATAAATTACTAATAACATTACTGGTAAATCAATATATTTATTAGTATGTAACATTTGTTCTTATTTTAATGTTGTTGTTTCTTAACAATAAATTGTTTATTTTACTTCTTTTTACCATTTTTTGTAAATTCTTGATATATAATTCCGTTAGTTTCTTTTTGAGTAGCCTTTTAGATGTGATTTCTATCAAATCATCTGGCAGAGAGTTTAGCAATTTTGGAATGGCTGTACATAGCATTCTGTTCCAAATTATTGAATGTTTCAGGTAATGGAATTTTTAAAAATGTCTATGTAGAATTTGGAATTCATAAAATATTTTTACTTTTATAATTCCAAGCAAAGTTGTACTTTCTTCCGAAGTCTTTTCTTTCATTTTTCATTTAGGCTTTTTCTATTCTGTAGATTTTGTATTATATCTAAGTGGGCTTTTGATGCAGATCCCCAAACACAAATTTCATATCTTATGAGAGACTCAATCAACGAAAAATGTATTAATTTTAGAATTGGGTAGGTCACAAAATTCCTTATCGATTCCCAAGTGCATATTCTGACTTTTTTTACTTAATTCCAAAATATGCTCTACGGTGATATGACAGTCCTGCCAAAAGATGTCGCATGATCGCGACCGCATGAAGCAGTGCTGCAGATCAAGCTATTCTAGCGGCAGGACTGAGAATGACTCAAAAAGTCATGCCGAATTCCATCTTGGAGATACTACTCTCAGCCGCCACGGTAGAAAAACCCAAGTATTCTACATAGGCTATTTCGTAACTGTATTTTAACTCCGATTTCCGTATGGTTTATCATGAGTTATGTTTTTGCTGTGTTCATAGTCAGCCCTCTAACGACACTTAGGTCGCACAACTGGGTCATCATTTCTTGAGTTTTCTCGCCTATTTCGCAAATAATACACTATCATCTGCATATCTCAGGTGCGACAGCTTCCTTCCATTTACGTTGATGCCAAATTTTCCTCCCCAGTTTACATTCCTAAAAATGTCCTCTAAAAGTGCTGAAAACCATTTTGGTGAGATGGGATCTCCCTGTTTTATTCCCTTGGTAAATCTAAATTTCTCTCCTCTTATTTCCGTCTTGACTTTGCCCCAACTGTTTGGGTATAGTTTTGTCAGTACTCTGAAGTATTTGCTCTGAATCCCTTGAAATACTTGAATTGCATGCTGTTGTTCGACGGAATCAAAAGCCTTTGTTATAGTCTATAAATACGATGTACATTTAAGGTTGAATTCCTCACATTTCTCTATGATTTGGTTCACTGTCTGTAAGTGATCTATTGTTGAGAATCTCGATCTTAATCCAGCTTGTTCTGTTGGTTGTTTTTCTTCTAGCCTTTTCGTAATCCGTCGTGTTATAATTTTGGAAACAATTTAAACACGTTAGATATTAAACTAATGGGTCTGTAATTATTCAATAACTAGTTTTTATTTAAAACACACAAACGACAATATAAGAAACAATTTTTCAATATTATGGAAGTTTGTATACAATTCTTCAAAAACAATTGCTTGTTTGACACGTAACAATAAATTTTTCCATTTCCTTTCACTAGACCTACTCAGCTTTTAAATAAACAAATCCTATTGTAAACAACCAACAAATGATTTTGCAAGAGCATTACCTATCAAATTTCTTTAAAATTTTCTTCACTGTTCATTAGCGTTTAACCTCACTGAATGTCAATTGAAACTGAAAACCTTGAATAATAAAAGTTAAATGTATCCAGGTATCTTTATTAAATAATCCACAGTCACTGCTTTCTACAAAAATGCTATGCAAATAACATTCATTCACTATTGTTTTCACGGGACCTTTGCCATTCGATGTTTCTATTTTAATATTTTTACTTTCTTGCCTAACGAAGTTCTTGGTAAAAAGAGAAACTTATGTAATCGTGCGTAATAAAACAGCGAATTTTCCACAGAAAAACTCTTATTGCCTGACCCCGTGACGAAAATGTGGATATCTCCTGTAGCTAAATTTAGAAAAAAAATCTCTAACACGTGGAGTAGCCAGAATCCAGGTTTTGTAGGTACTTGATACAGAAAAAACGATTGACGGCAAAAGTCTGCCTGCCTGTCAAGAGTTTTTTAGAACGTTCTGGAACAAAGTTAAAATAGCAAATGCGGACATGCGGCATGACTTGGCGGTTGAAAGCCGCGAAACATGAGCGGGGAGAAGAAATCGAGTCGACGTTGAGAGAATAGGTTAAGACTTAATGGAAAATAGTTTGAAATTTGAGAGAGGACCGATTGAGACATTAGAGAACGATTCTGGGAGATGTAGAGAGAGGAGACAGTGGCGGAAATCCTCGGTGCTAACTATTGCAGTCACGTTCAAGCAGCTCCCACACTTCTCGCATATCGCTCGTGTCGTGTGACGGGCGGACGCGTATAAGAGGCTTACTTATATGCATTATCGAACAGGCCATCAACATCCGATTCATCGCCTGTGCCTGACCCCTGTTGATTGATTGATTGATTCGTGATTCCGGGCGCGTCAACTGCTTCGGTCATTAGTCCCGTTAGTGTAGTGCATGTTGTTTCTCGGGAGATGGCGGTGATCTTCCCCCGCCGGATGGCGAGATCCGGCGTCGACCCACCGTCGGCTAGTGGGGCCTCCCCCCAACCAGGACTCTCCCACCAACGGGGCACCGCCCCAGTCGGGACAAGCCCTAAGCCCCCGACCGGTCTCCCGGAACATGTGGCAGTGTAGTGCATGTTAGTGTAAGTGTGTGTGTAAGGGGAGAGAGTAGGACAAGGAAGGGGAAGGACAGATCGCGCGCGGTCCGTGGCCCGTTTGGTAGGGTACTGCTCCGGCATTCGCCTGGTGTTGATCGGAGAAACCACGGAAAACTACCGATCAGAGCAGCCGGCCGCTAGAATTCTCCTCCAGACAGCAGCTGAATTCGACGTAGCTGAAAAGCTAGTGTCGAAAATCCTACCGCCGTCAGGACTCGAACCTAGGACCTCCCGGTTAGAGGCGCTGCAGTGACATCAGTTGATGCACTGAGCTACCGCTACCGGTCTAACCCCTGTTGGTTAACCTGGCCTGGAGAATGGTATCTCCGCACGATGAACTCACCCGTCATTAATTGCGGCGATGAATAATACCGACCGGCTCCTTGCAACGACGTGGTCTGCGGACTGCGCCTAATATCCCGTCTCATACAATTGCCGAAGGGTGGTGTCAACAGCAACGCAATGAGGCGACTCGGTTAAGCAGGGACTGAATAATAATGGATTTTAAAATCACAATGGCATCAGCAATAATTAGTCTATAATGTGTGCATCAAGCATTGCAAAAATCTATGTAAATACATGTATGTCGAAAGAGTCTCTTTTGTTTCCTGCTTAATAAACTTACAATGTCATCCTGGCGCTGCAATTATACTAACGCGTGTGTGTGTTTGTATAATTGATAACTTTGAATAAGCAACATACCACGACCCAGAACCATCCAATTTTCCTGAGATCTCTTGAGCCGGCATTATTTCCGGCGAGCTTTCTTCCAGTTGATTTCTAGAAGCAGTGAAGACCTTCGTGACGCGGAATGTCAGAATCGTTTCCACATATTGTGATAATTATATTTTAAAACATTTTTTCTGAACGTATATTGTACTTTCAACTTAATTGACCTGTTTAAAGGTGCTTCTGTACGAGTTTACAAACAAGAGGTTCTGAACGTAGGTTCCTTCCTTCGATGGATGATCGGGGAGGGGGCCAGAAGTTACCTCCGTTTTCACTGAGCCCAGAATGTTTGTTCTGTCGTTCATCTTGTTCGCTCGCAACAGTAGCCCTACAAAGTGAGGTTATCCAGTGTCCTTGCGGCAAGAACTCGCGACCGAATTTACTTTTCACCGGTGTCTGATAGTCTTTCCAGACTTTTCAGTGATATGCTAAAAACTTGTGTTTTCCGAGTGCCTGATAAATCTATCCTGTGGATAAATTAACCGGGTAATAATCTGTGGCTCTAGAGGCTGTTAAATGTTTATCTGGTAAATGATAATCCCAAAATAATAGAATTTGTGTAAACTTGCTGTGTTTTGCAACGACTAAATTTTTTCTTCAAAATCTTTGTACGGATATGCTAAATGCACTGTTTAAGATGACATAAAAGTCACTTTGCTGAATTCTTTTGTTTTTAAAAAAAATATACAAATGTAAGTTTTTTAAATATCACTCACGTCATTAATATGCTTATATCGAATGATTTGTGTACGTTATTATATTTGTGACTGGAAAAGTTTCAAATGACTTCCAATGAAGTTTTCTCGAAAATTCAAAAGATTTCTGTGAAAAGAATTTCTAATTTCGCATTTACAGTTACCCTTACACGCTATTAAAAGCGGCTCAAAATTTTTCAACAAAAATCTCCTTATAGGGAGAATTTTACACTTCTTTAATATTCTTAATGTAGTATTTCGGTTCTACCATTAGGAAACTGAAAAAATTAAATTTTTTGTTTAAAAAATGTATTTTCGATGGCGATAGATTGCAGCTGGCAAGAGGATGGGGCAAGGTTTTAAAGCTGGCCCAGACCCAAGAAATTCGAAAACTAACAAGTACGAGAAACTCTGTGCCATTGTGTTGCACCACTAGTTTCGAATGCTGAGCTTTAGTTAAAAAATGAAAACAATTTTTACAATTTCCCCGTCTTTAAATCACATTGATTTTAAATACCCTTTGAAATTAGCTTCAACAGTACTGTGCATTTGTTTTAGTGTTTATTATAATTTTTTAATGAAAATTGTTCTGTTATCTAAAAAATGAAACTTCGTCATAATAATGGAACCGACATTATGATTGAAACTGTTATGACTCATGATTTTAACCACGAAACTGTAAAATTTCTAAGTAAATAACGCTTCAAAGCAATATAATTGAAAGATGATTTATTCATACGGGTTATTTACAATAACGCTTAACATTATCTCGCGCATTTTATAATATGGAGCTAAATTTCATCAATTTATTAATGTTGCTTATTAGCTTAGCTTAATTAAGTTATTGTTCGCTTAATTATTAAATTTCTTCTCAAAATACAGTAAAAATGTTCGTTTATCATATAAATGTGAAGATCCGCGAAATGAAAGGTTTAAAATAAATGGTCCCAACTTTTTTGGGGGGGGGTAGTTGTCCCCCTATCCTTGAATCCCGCCTCTGCTGGCCACTCCACTTGAACCAGTCATTATACTTGGACCGGCCACTACACTTATACCTTCAACAATATCATGGTCAGTGTCATGAAATTCAATTTCAAAAGGCTGCGAATTCAGTAATTCATCAGCCAGTGTTCTGTCCGAATCAAAATTGCTATGAAGCCCTTCGACAGACAATTTGATTAAACCTAACACTTTCTTGTGCAAAATACTGTGCTTCTCGGTTGCCGGTCCCCCATCAGTTTGTAACCTTTCTTTTGCCTCAACCGAGCAGCAGACGTCTTTGTTTCTTTCTTGAGCGAACATACTTCGATTTCAACTGCCCAGGAGCCCTCGGAACAGATGTTTCTGGTTTTCCATGCTTTGTCCTGCAAAATACAAAATTGTGATGTATCCGTATTAATGCGTAAAATTCAAAACATAATATTAATGTAAAATATCACCGTTTGGCTGATGTAGGTAAATCAATAAAATAACTTTAAATATATCAGTAATAATTTACTAATCTTACCTTCTTGCTTGACGTTGCGGCATCGGTAATTTTATTTTCATCACGTGTCGAAACGTGTACAAAGTCCACAAGTCTCATAGTAACTTCCCTGGCGTAATTTTAATTCGAATTCGTTTAGAATCACTCATTTTCAAAATAATTAAATAATAACTATTAGTAACAGTAATAATTTATAACGATATGAATAACAATAACGAATAATGGCAATAATAATTTATAATGATATAAGTACGAAACACTGTGAAAACAGCAAGAAACCAACGCAAGCCAAATATCAATCTGTTCATCTTCGCAGAACATTGCACTACAACCAATATTCCAGTATGGATTTTAAAGAAATACATGAAACACGTAAGGGAAAATAAAGCTTTTACTTCGACAATCGACAATCGCCAGTTTTGCCAGCCAACTTTCATTTCACTTTTTCGATGGATATATAACACCGGTGAAATAAAGTGTCGTAAAGTGCACCCTTATGACCGCGCCCCCGCCTCACCTATCGAAATTGAACAAGCAATCGGAAAATTCAACTATCAAATTCGCTCGGCCTACAACCGCTTCACGGTAAAATCCGAAATCACCCGAAAAGATGCCCTCCCGTTTTTAATCATATCTCAAATCCAAGCCAGGAGACGGGCGCAGAGGAAATACTACGCGACAAGGGACGCCGACGACAAGGCCGCGTTTCAGCGCATCCGCAGAAACGTTTCTCGTCTCCTATGCGCACACAGGGCAGAACAATGGGAGAACAACATCAAATCAGCCGACATCAAAGACCGAACAGACCTCTGGAAAATCCAAAAGACGCTACGCAAACCACAAGAACCAGTGACAGAACTCCGAGACACAGACAACAGAATAATAACTTACGACCCGGCAAGAAAAGCCGAATCTTCGCCAAAGTTTTAGAAGAAACCTTCTCGCCCACCCCCATCAGGAGTATATAAAAGAAAATGGAGTTTACATACGTACTGACGGAAATATTCAAGACAACGACGAAACGGTAGATATCGGTAGCCTCAATAATACCTTCACTGAAGACGAATTAATTGCAGCACTTAAACTTCTGAACCTCAAGCCGGGAGCGGTAGCTCAGTGCATCAACTGATGCCACTGCAGCGCCTCTGACCAGGAGGTCCTAGGTTCGAGTCCTGACGACGGCAGAATTATCGACACTAGCTTTTCAGCTGGGTCGAATTCAGCCGCTGCCTGGAGGAGAATTCTAGCGACCGGCTGCTCTGATCGGTAGTTTTCCGTGGTTTCTCCGATCAACACCAGGCGAATGCCGGACCAGTACCCTACCAAATGGGCGCGATCTTTCCTTCCTCTTCCTTGTCCTATCCTCTCCCCCTTACACACACACTTACACTAACATGCACTACACTACGACATATGTCGGGAGCTTAGAGCTTGACCCGGCTGGAGCGGTGCCCCGCTGGTGGGAGAGTCCTGGTTAGGGGGAAACCCCACTAGCCGAGGTAGGTCGGCGCCGGATCTCTGCATCCAGCGGGGGAAGATCACCGCCATCTCCCGAGAAAAAAACATGCACTACACTAACGGGACTAATGACCAAAGCAGTTACGCGCCCGAAAACACGAAAAAAACCAAACCTGAACCTCAGAAAAGCTAGCGGACCGGACCGAACCAATGCAAGCATGCTAAAATATCTCCCCCGTAAACTACTTCTACAAATCTTCAACTCCTGCATTTCTATCAGCTATTTCCCCGAAACATGGAAGCAAGCCACGGTAATTCTGATAAACAACGCTATCCCATTCTTGCGCACTTCCCGCACTTTTCTTTGATTTTTCCTCCGCCTTTGACAAAGTCAACAACCGCCTTCTACTCCAAAAATTCAACCATCTCCTTCCTAACCACCTTTATCTTCTTCTCAAAAGCTATCTCCAAAATAGAACATTCCAAGTCCGCTACCAATCTCACTTTTCTAGTAAAAAACCGATTCTCGCCGGCGTTCCACAAGGAGCCGTGCTCTCTCCTACTATCTTCACACTATTTATCCACGACCTACCTACCTTTCCTCTCGTCAGTGAATATCTATACGCCGACGACGTCGCCTTTACATCCAAAGCCGCGCAAACCTTACGCTGTCAAACGCCTACAAAAAGCAGCAAATTCGCTCTATCACTGGTGCTTATTAAACGGGCTCTCTATCAACCTACAAAAGTGCCAAGCAATCATATTTACGTGGACGTAGAACGTATGTAGAAAGAAGGGGATGGAGAGTTATATATCTATTACATAAATATATAACTCTCCGTCCTCTTCTTTCTTTCCTTTCATTAATTCTTCTTCTTTCATTTCTTAAGATGTTTTAAATTATATAAATTATTTTATATTATAAAGATCTAACTCTCCGCCCCCCTTTCTTTCTTTCATTCTTTCTTTTTCTTCTCTTTAATTCTTCTCCTTTCATTTCTTAAGATGTGTTTTTTTAAAATTAGGTAACTATGTTAATTCTAATTTTATATATTTCTTGTACCAGAAAACTGACGATGATGGCTAAGCCATCGAAAGCTGCAATTTGTGAAATAAATACTATTGTTGACAATGACAACGCCTTCAATCATTTCAACTCAAAAACAAAACCAAAATCCTCTTATACACGGCGTGCATCAGAAGCGCAGGAATCTACGCCTACCAAGCATGGGCCACGGCAAGCAAATCTCACCTTCAAAAGCTTCAAAAAGCAGAAAATCGCTTCATACGCGTTCATACGCTATGAACGCGTATGAAATTTAAGGAAAAATTTGGAGCCGTTTTTGAGGAAATCTCGTTTTTCTTATTTTTTTAAATCGCAAATATTGCACGCACTATTGCACGAAAACTACTAAATTTTCAAAATAGTCTGCATGACCTTTACGAACAAACTATTTATGGAGAACACATTTCATTAGAAGGAAAAATCTGTCTTCATTTTTGTAGTTGTAGGAACTTCGAAGACTGCCAAGAAATTCAAACTTTTAAAATTTTCGATAATTCAGAGTTAACCGTGAAAATCGGACTTTTGCCATCTTTATAAGTGTATTTAACTCTATTCTTACAAGAAATTTAAAGAAAAGAATTGGAACTGTTTTTGAGAAAAATTTGAAAATGCCCGGGAGGCTTCATATAAAAAGCCTCCAAATTTTAAAGAATGTTTTTCAAAATCTCAAAGCTTCAACTAGAACCAGATGGAGAGAGGTTTCGTAAATTTGAAATAAAATTCTACCCAGGATTTAGGCGCTAGTAGTGTTCACAGACGGGCGGGTGATGTTTTCCTTTCAATTGTGTTTTCGACATCAAGGGCTCGCAAAACAGGGATTCTGACTACATCATGTGTTAGAATATTTTTTATCTTAATTTAGCAACTGGATTTATCACATTTTTCTTTACCAGGGCCAGGCAATAATTTTTTCTGCCGAAAATTCGCCGTTTTTCGCGCAGCATTACATAACTTTCTCTATACTTCGTATATTACTCCGTACGTTATATTACTCCGTACGTTATATTACTCTGTACGTTATATTACTCCGTACGTATACGAGAAAGTAAAAATGTAATTAGAGTTAATCCAGATTTTTTTGGCGAGTTGCCTGCCTACAGGGGCTATTGTGTCTTTGAGTCGTATTCACTTGGTCAGACGACAACTCAGCAACGTGGTAGAACACAACTGCATGGTGGCTGATCCTGTGGTTTCAGCGCTCTATGTGGACGACTAGGGTCGTCGCGCCGTTTTTTCTGTATTGAAAGCATACGTGTGGCGATGTATTAAATTGAAATTGAACGCATTTGTTCGTACCACAATTGTTTGAATGTTTCATTTTTGTTTAACTTTTTTTTTTAATTACATTAATGACTAGAGTATAATAGTAGCACACGCAATATCTTAAGATTTTTACTTTTAACTGCACCAACAGGAGTAATCAAACCACAAACATAGTATTTTTCAAATAAGGGCCTGACTGACCAATAGTCCTCCTTTGTGATCAGCCCACCTTTTGTGTATCCTCATCTCCAAAAATTTGTAAATAGGATAGGACGGTTTAATGTCCTCCATTGAAGACTCTTACTTTCATTTAATTTCCGCTTCCATAAGGCGGTAGAGAGTCGGAGCCGTTTCGTACATTCGCCTACGAAAGAATTTCCAGAAGATTCTTTTGAAGCTTTTCCTACATAAACCCGAAAAAGAAGTTGAATTCATAGAAATCCCCGGTTTCTTTGAAATGGATAAAACTCTCAAATATATGATGAATTTGCATGTTTATCAAGACCGAAAAACAAATATGTAGAATACCTTGGGTAACTCAATATGTGTAGGGAAACGGGCTGGTAGGGAAACGGCAGATCTTTGTACATTTTAAGGGCAATAACATCAACACCATTCATTAATCATTCCTTTCTGAATACAAATTCCCTTTTCTGTGTGTACAAATACATCTGTACGATGACACTGCATGCGACATTGAATTCTGTAGTCAGTCTGATTAAATTTTGTGAGAAAATAATGCAGGTCATTTATTACACCAATGTGTAATTGTAATTTAACATCGTAATTATTCTGTAGTTCTAACCATATTACAAGTGATACATGTGTATGATTGTAAATATCCTTTGGCAACAAATTTCGTCACCTTAGCTTTCATTGAACCGCTTTCTACTTTTGAAGTAAATTTACACATTCCAGACTCAGACGATATGTGTATGGGGTCATGCTAATTATAATAGCATGTGAATATGTATTACATTCAATGCGTATTACAATAACCAGTTCAGGAAACAAAGTGTTTTTAAAATTACTGAGATGGCCCAATATTTTGCTTCAGACATAAATGTGGCCTCACTAGACGCACGTTTTTTTAAGCATTCCTTTGGCTAGTTGTGGTAGGAGGCGAGCCGGGGATGTAAGTTGGTTGCTAAATAGTAGCAATATTATCAAACCAAATCAGTAGTTCATTTACAGATGCAAATAAGTTTTTTTTACTCGTAAGCGAACATATGTAGTTTTCAAATGCTGCCCCCTTTGCGTTGTTGGTACGTTTATTCTTCATTGAACTATGTATACTAAAAAGAGGGGTAGGAATTCTGGAGCTCAAGAAAACAAGCCCAGATTATGCGTCCCCTACAGATTTTACTGTAAGTACACAACACTTACTGGTTTTGGATGAAAAAGTCAATCAGTAAACTCAATTCGTTGCCGCAACGTACTGTGGTTTTGTTTTTAAACGATTTTTTTTGATCGTGACAACTATTAGGAAGAGAATTTCTTTTATGCACGACCCATGCCCACCCCGAACTTGACTGTAAAGCAAGTGGAGCTTCAACAGCACGTACTTTCTCGCATAAGTAAAAGTTAAGTAAAATTATAATAATGCAATTTCTGCACATCTCAGCCATCACTCGTAAAACGCATTGCCAAATAATACCGCATTAGGTGCAGAACTTAAGCTAATACATTTAACACAAATTCGACAATCCACAACTCCGTTCCATACACGCAGAAACACCACCCATCAATGATAACTTTTCCTGCAAATTCCAAACTACCGTGTGGCGGCGTTCCCATTGTTATCTTGCAACGTGATAACTCCTGAAATATTCTAGCAAAAGAACCAATGGGCCCCTACTAACATGGAGTGAGAAATGAATGAGGATTTTCTAATAGATTACGCACTTTGTCATAAACTAAAGATTCTAAATACATTTTTTAAGAAAATCCCAGCAGGGAAACCCCAGGCAGTCCCCAAAAGTAAAGACAAGAAATGAAATAGATTTCATACTTAGTAATAGGCTGGATGTAATATCAAACATTGAAGTACTAAAGAGCTTTAAGATCGACATCGATCAGAGAATGGTACGAGCATCCTTGAATCTAGATAATAAAGTGAGAAGTTATAAAAATTCAAAGAAGGTACATCCTGAAATAACTAAAGATAATTATTTGTAAGAATTACAAAAAGCTCCGAAAATTAAACTGAAGCAAAGTACTTGTGTACAAAAACTTTGCGCACTTCTACAAGATGAAATTGTAAACGGTCGGCTCGGTGGCCGAGATCGCTAAGGTAGTAGTGTCGTAGTGATCTCGGACCGAAGGGTCGCGGGTTCGAGTCCCGCCTCGGACATGGTTGTGTTTGTGTTCGTCCTTTCACCCCTTATCGTTTCACCTTCATAGCCATCACCATTTCGTTTCACCTTCATAGCTACCATAACGTTCATGCCAATAGTGGTCGGTAATGACCTAGATGTTAATGCGACCTTAACAAAAAAATTTGAACTCTGCAAAAGAAACGGTGAAGAAGAATTAACTCAGAATTAAGCAAAAGACAACTCTTAACAAAAACAGTGCTAGTAATAGAACGGGAAAAGAAGAAATTAACAATGAAATATTGTGTCAAAACAATAATTGAACATGCAGATTTAAACAAATTAACAAAAAGAGAAATTCGGATAGACGTAAGGAACTATAAATGTAACATGACAAAACAAAAATAGAAAATTCCAAATCTATCAAGAAAACGAAAAAGAATTACTTACAGAGAGCCACTGGATGACTGGAATTACAGATATCTTAGGCGCAAGAAAATAATCACGAAGAAGCATTCTTTTAAGGGCCAGTGACTACTATAAATCATTATATACGAGCTCGTCGGCACTGACAGCAATGAGACTGATACCATATGAAGAAAATGATGTTCCAGCTATGTTAAACAGTGAAGTGAAATAAGCCATAAAAGAAACAAAGACAGGGAAAACACGACGAGAAGATGGGATAAAAAATAAATATTTAAATGTTTTTACAAAAATACTGACCAAAAGAATTCCGAAAACGTTCGATAAAAGTCAATCACCAGATTAGGCAGGCTTCAGACCACAATTCAGTTCGGTTGATCATCTTCAATCTCTAAACCAGATCTTGAAAAAAGCGGAAGAATTTAATATACCAATATACATGGCATTCATAGATTATAAAAGACTTTCGATTCTGTAGAGCATGTGATCGTGATTCGCGCATTAGAAGAGTTAGGGATAGATCACAAATATAATAGAATTCTGCAAAAAATGTATGTAGATAGCTATTCGAAAGTTAAAACTGAAATGATTGGCCCAAAATTTAAATTCCAAAGAGATGTAAGGCAAGGGGACCAAATTCCACCAAAAGTATTTATCAGCGTGCTGGAATACATCTTTAGAAAACTAAACCAGACAGACAAAAATTATGGTTTAAAAATTAAATGGCAAAACGTTAACCAATTTACGTTTCACAGACGATATAGTACTTTTTGGAAACACGGGAGCAAAACTTCAATAAATGATTAAGGAAATATACCAAAAAAGTATTGAAGTAGGGCTAACGATGAACACACACACACACACACACACACACACACACACACACACCAACACACATTAATGTCAAATTGCGTAGAACTAAAATTACAATTGAAAACAAAACCATTGGTTATGTGAAAGAATATACTTACCTTGGCCAAATTATAATAATAAATAGGAACAATAATAACGAAATAAATAGGATTAGCTTGGGGATAATTTTGGTCCTTGAAATTTATTTTGAACCAAAATTTAACAGAAAGTTAAAATTTCATCTCTTAGGGCCGGTTGTACGAACGTAGGATAAAACTGTGATTAGTAACCCTTAAGTACTGCTTAACCCTGGGTTACAGGGCGACCAGTTGTACGACACTTTGAGTGGTGGTGAGGTTTTGTAGAATGTAGGCGGCCTACGCCGTGAGCGCTCTTCCGCCATGGTGTTATTAGAGCTGCTTCTAAGGAGAGCGGGGGACCTTACGCCGCTCGCGCTTGCGGGCGGCGCCGCGGCTCCTGTAGTGTTGGTTGCGTCCCGCAGGCGCGGTACCAGTTGGGCGTGCAGTTGCGGTTTCCGGAATAAGTGGAAATGTGGAAAAGATAATTTTAGAAGAATAGTCGAAGGATAAATTGTTTGTGAACTGAAAGTATTTTATTAGAGTTTGCGGATATTCCGCTACTGAGTTTATTTTGTTTTATGGAGGTCTGAGAAAGCGGGCGTCAGTCGGTAGTTTTTGGCGACCTTTTTCGGGTTGTTTACAGTAATATTGCAAGTATTTCTGGAAGAGTGGGGAAGTAGAGTTTTTGGAGAAGATATTGTCTATTTCTTTTGTGGCGGTTTCGTTTATATAAGTCTGGATGTCAGTATGTTTATTATTCGTCCGTACGTCTTTGTAGGCGGTTCCAAGTTCGGGGCGGAATGAAGCGATGAAGCGCTTCAAATGTTGGTGCCAAACAAATCCTATGCGATCACATAAACGCCATATTGCAAATTATTGTACTTTGTGTACAATATGTGTACACAATGTACACATTGTACAATATGTGTACAATATGTGTTTTAAATAATGTCATATTTTAATTACCTCGAAAACTCAAGTTTTCTTTTAAAATTAGCTCAAAATTCCCCATTTTCAGAAACGCTCACACGATATTTTCTTAAAGAAGGCTCCACATTTTTCTTCCAATTTTTCAAATTGAAACTGCTAATTGCACTGTTGTAAGGTTTATTTTGGCGTATTCGTTTGTTTTTCAAAAATTACGCAAATGTATTTTTTATGTCTCTCACATTGCTAATATGTATATTACCATCGATTTGAATACATTATTGCATTTGTGAGTGAAAGTGCTTCAAATGAAAGGTTTAGAAAACTCAATAGATTCCTGTGAAAAGGAGCTTCAAATTTCGCATTTACAGTAATGCTTAATCCCCACTTTCTTAAAAGCGGCTCTAAATTATTCGATGAAAATTGCCATTTAGGAAGAGGTTTTACTCTTCTTTAATATTCTTAAAATTATATTTCGGTTCCACTATTAGGAAACCGAAAAGTTGAGAACATTTCAAAAGAATGTACTTTGGGCGACGATAGATGGCAGCTAGCAAGAGGATGGGACACGTCCGTAAAGCCAGTGCACACCAAGGAAATTAGAAAACTTTACTATGAGAAAGTGTGTGCCATTCTGTTGCATCACAATTAAATTTGAAATGATAGCCCGTAGACTGGCGGCCGATACGGAAGTCTTTTGGCGGTGCCAGTTAGTGATGCTACATTGATAACAAAACATCGATGTTTATAAATGAATGCCAATTATCGATGATCAAAATTTAAACATAAATACATTTATAAAACATTGATCACAAACAATCGATTTTTTAAACATCGATATTCTAAAGCTGTTTTAGAAATCTCTACAGTTCGCTCAGTCTCCGACGTGAACGGTTGTGCCAACCGCTCGCTAGTCAATAAGCTCAAGGCGTATCAGTTAGCGGTGCGCTCTCGGTCTGCGAGGGTCGCCGCGCTCAAGCGTAGTTCAGTGTCTACAAACCAGTACTTGTTATTCATCCAAAGCGACCATTTCGTTGCAGTCGAAGTACGGGTGTGCCCCATGGGGCGGCCGCCCCACACGACGGAAGTTTATCTCTCTTTTTCGGTGAAAACGTGCTAGGCGGAAGTTTATCTCTAATTAACGTATGAAGTGCTGAACAGTGCTTCTGAATAATCTAAGCTCAACAATGAACCGTGAAACGGGCTCCCTTGGGAGCGACATGGGAGCTGCACTGAAAAATCTACACGACGCAGACATAGGCGCGGATGAAGAACTACATTCAACCAGGTATGCAGCAGTTCCACCTCCAAGGTGCAGCCAACAGCAGCATCGAACACCAAGAAATATTTTCACTTCTCCCAGAGAAAGTAAAACAATTAACATGTGAAGAATATCAACAGTATTTACTTCCTTCAACAACAAGTATTCGATTACCAACAATTAATTCATCAAAATCCATACTCCGAAAACCCTAGTCTCCTGAAAATCTACCTGCTTCTGCTCCTCAACTTCATGACCGAAATCAAGAACCGGAAGTGCTAATTTCCTCAGACCAACTACAATCAAATTCATGCATGGAAGTGCAACTGCAAACTGCTCAATGTAATGAAAGAAAGGAAATGACTGAAAAACCTACGAGCATGAACAGTTTATATCATTGTAACTGTTTACATTGTCATTTAATACTAAGATTAAGTTTTTAGTTTACACAACATTATTTGTAAATTAATTAATTGTCTTTTGTTGAAAAAATTGTTAGCCTGTTCATATCTATATGCCTGTAGTGTTTTTAGTTTTTAATGTTGTATGAGAAGAAAATCTTGTCAACATATCAGTTTAAGTGTTAGCTTGGTTGACGATGACGAAGCCGTCGAATTCTAGTGATATGTGACGTGATTTTATTCTTATGCTCAACACATCCAATCAAATTTCACAATAATGTTATGTATTTTCACCCGGTCTGTTTGGGATGTCAATATAATTAGGTAATGATAGTGATATGAGTAAGAATGTGATAATTATCTTACAATAACAATCTGGAATTCATACATCACTTCATGGTAAAATTTGTTATGAAGTAAAAAATAGCACATTTTTAAGTTGAATTAAATGTAAACTCGCACCGGAAGCTAGCATGTACCTCATCCCGGCATAATATATATTCTCGTCTCGCCACCCAACATCTGACTAGTATCAGTCATGCTGTGTGTTGGTGTGGTGAGGGTGATGTTGTGTCCCTCATTGCATGTGAGGGCCGGAGATGGAGGATGGTGCAGTGAATGGGTTGAGTTGTTCTTGATGTTGCAAGATACCGTATGTAATTTTTTTTCTGTAATAGATAATAAGGAAATTGAATATTCTGTAACTTAGCCAAAGTGTGTTCTTATACGTTGTTTTTTGGTAACATTATTCTTGAACAGTGTTGTCTTCATTTTCTGTTATATTAGCTCTGAGGATGGAAATAAAAGTTTCCGAAACGTTGGCAAACAACTAGTGAAATTTTTTCTGACCAAGCCCTGTTAACCTGCTTTCAAATAATAATTTATGGTCGTAAAGTACTCTTCATATATCATTCTAGTAGCATGCTTTTGGAGCAATGACTAAAGTGGTCTGGGCGTTGGCGCGCAGGTGGGCGGGCTGCAGCTGCACTTCATCCACGCCACCCATAGCATATATCAATCTAGAAGCATGCTTTTGGAGCAATGACTAAAGTGTTACGGGCGTTGGCGCGCAGGTGGGCGGGCTGCAGCAGCACTTCATCCACGCCACCCATGGCATACGTCAGTCTAGGAACATAGCAATGACTAAAGTGTTCTGGGCGTTGGCGCAGGTGGCGGCTGCAGCGCCTCCGCCGAGCTGCACGTAGCATGCGCATGACTAAAGTGCTTGGCGTTGGCCCCAGTGGGCGCTGCAAGACTGCGCGGCGGGGGCCGCTCGGGTCGGGGGTGGCCCGCTGCCGGCTTCGGCTTCTCAGAGGGCGCGGCGAAGCCAGGCTTGGGCCCTGCGCAGATCGGCGTGCTCTTCAGTGCGCTGGTAGAGCGCCTGGGCCAGAAGAAGTTCTATGTGCAGGGCGGCGCCTCGGGCGCGTCTATGGTTATGTTTTTCCCGAAAGGTACTGCATTGCGTCAAATGTAAGTCAACAGTTTTCTGCTTTTTTCCCAAAACCCGCCTTCAAACCCTATCTCTAACGAAGTACCGGTTTAGGTGGCTCAGTGCATCAGTTAAAGCCACTGCAGTACCTCCAACCGGAAGGTCGTAGGTTCGAGTCCCAACGGTGGACAGACTTTCGACACTCGCTACGCAACGAAGTCAAATTCAGCCGCTGACTGGAGGAGATTTCAGCGACCCGCTGCTCTGATTGGTAATTTTCCGTACGTTTTGCGATCAACACAAGGCGAATGCCGGTGCAGTATCCTAACAAACGAGTCATGCAAGGGCGCGATATTTCCTTCCTTTCTTGCCTATCCTAAACCCTCATTTACACACACAAACACTTGCATGCACTTCTCTACCACACATGTCAGATGACCAATTGGGACTTCAGAGCTTGTTCCGGCTAGGCCAGTGCCCCGCTGGTGTGGAATACCTGATTGGGGAAAACTCCGATAGGCAACACCTAGTTCGGCGTCGGATATCACCACTCAGCGGGGCTAAAGGTCATGTGAGTTGGCAAGCTCAGAAATATCATATGAAGTGCTTACGAAACTAGTGTTTGTGAGAAGTGAATGCTATTAGTTTGATACGTGCACAGCGGCGACATGAGTCAGGTCATCGACACATCCATGGCTACTCACTATCTGCTTAGGTACGTAATCCCTGATCTTTATGAACGTAATATGAATACTGGTAATGTAAGAACTGCAAACTTTACGTACATACATAGAAACAAACAAACAGTGTGTAGAATGAGAAGCTGGTTAACATGTTGCGCTGTCATGCGTTGAAGTTTTCCTCGAACATTGTTTTGTTACGTGATATCGATTTACATTTGAATTGCTGATCATTTAAAACTCGATTACACCGCCTATTTGATAATTCGTAAGAATTATCTAACTTGATAAAGGAGGGAAAATGGTCCAACGTTTTTGAAATTTGTGTTGTCAAAATGTTACATTCTTAAAGTAATTTTGCCCGTCGCTTTCGCGCGTCGGCGAGGTATTAATTATTGTTAAATTATCTTTCAGCGTACTAGGATTCCTCACGATGTCGTACTCCTTGTCAATGTTCGAGAGTGAAAATGTTTTTGGCTAGTTTCTCCCAGTCTCGTTGTCGATGAGCAACACTATAGTAAAACTATCCATGAGTCTACATTACCTGCATTTGCTGGAGAGACTGGATATTTTCACATTCAGGCCACAAACCAGACATTGTAGGTAAAGAAAAAAATTTCAATTAGGTTTCATAAATGTAATGTAAGATGGCGTATATACATATTGAATTTTTTTCTAGAGTTTCATTGACCCTTTGCTGGGTTAGCTGCATGTATCCTAGAAAAATTATACTCGTGGACTAACATGTATTGAGATCATTACGGATGGTGGATTGCAGAAGAAATGCACTTTGACGAATCTACTGACAATGTTATGATATTTATTTGGTTACAAGATCCATAACAGTTCGCTCCGAGCAGCGGTAGGGTACATCGCGCTCCGCTCTGCTCAGCATCAGGAAAGTGAAATACTTTTTCGACAAGTCTGTTCAATTTACAGTTCTAAAGCATTAGTGCCAGTGTGAAGTGTTGTGTCAGTGCGCCGCACAAAGCAAATCTACTTTATCCAATAATTAGTGGCAGTGCAGCGCGCCCAGCCCTGGCTTCGGCCAGTGCATCGCCGAGGCCATGGCGGCGTACGGCACGAACGCCATGGACACATCCCCAGCCCAACGCAGTCTCATGAAGAGACCATCTTGAATCGGAAGAACAGCAAGAATCCGTGACCAGCAGCTTACTGCGTCCGGCCATATCGTGGCAAGCGGAGGCTATCAACAGGGAACTGAAACACCACTCGTAAGCAATGCCGATAATGGCATACCCGAGGTTAGTAACCATGACTTAGACAGCGGCCTCGTCCTTGGCCAAAATGCCCGAGTGCCCCCCGGTAACTGTAGCAGCAATGCAAAACCCACAAACAACAGTGGTAAAAGAAGTTTTAACGATACCAGTGATGAATCATTACCGAACAAAAAATCATCAAATAACACAAACTATGTCTATTCAGTGCCGACTGGAAACAGATACGCACCACTACAGGAACTAATTAATGAACCAAGGTTCACCTACATTAACGACACTTCGAATCAAGAAAACGAAAATGTCAAAATTCCTCCTATCTATGTTAACGATATAGAAAGCATTTCTGAATTCAACAGGAAATAAAATCTAAAATAACTAATCAGTTCACATCAGATATTAAAACAACTGAATCAAAATAATGTTCAGAACCATTGCCGATTTCAGAAAGGCTATCAAATATTTAATCAATACCAATAGGAGATTTCACACGTATAAGGACCCCGCTAACAAGAAGTTTTCTATAGTGTTTAAAACCTACACACATCAATAACTCCAAGAAGAAATATACGAAGACTTGAAGGAAAAGTGTTCATCATTAATTGGTGTCACATGACTGTATAAAAACAACTTCCCTGTACCTGTTGTTGCCTGCGGAATTTGACTGCGACACAGTATTGAATCAGTGCTTCAAATTAAACAAATTTGTAATTTGAGTGTTAAACCTGAACAAAGACGAAAAAAGGTCCTGTTCAATGTCTGCGCTGCCTGGACTTTGACACACTAAAATAACTGTAACCACACAATCGCGTGTATTTACTGTGCTGAAAATCACTATCAATAAATTGTCCTCAGCGGAACAAGTACTGATTTGTAAGAACTGCAAGGGCCCCCACCGCGGAGATACTCGAACTGAGGAATGTCCTTCTACAAGAAACTTATAGAATCCCCAACAAATGCACATGCAAGGAATCTCAAACTAAATCAAACGATGGCAGGCCTCCTGCACCCTGATTCTCACCGACAACTTCCCAACTCTCCAATCAAACAATCAAATTCCAAACTTCACTTATATGAACAATCCGCCTAGAGCAAATCCAAACACCCATTTCAATCAACACTAAAAATAAATCTATAACCTTAAATACTAAATATGCACTCACTAATTAATTCAATCACAGCCTATATAATCAATATAATAAATACTATTATTCCATCAATCATAACCAACATACAAAATTCATTCACAGCGTATTTTAATAATAATAATAGCAGTACAACGCCTTAGCAATATAAATCTACTAAACTGGAATGCAAATGGCAACCAAAAAAAAAAACTTTCCTAAGAACTAAACAAATCAAAACCAAAAAATCAACAAAGTATTCAACATACCAGGTTATAATACAATCAGAACTGACAGACCTAACAGTAATGGAGGAGGAGTCTTCATACTTATCGAAAAATCTCTCCCGTGTATACAAGTGAACCTCCCTAATACGCCTGGTTTAGAAACAACAGCAATCAAATTCCCATTAAATAATAGACTTATAACAGTAATAGCAACATACAAATCACCACACATAAAAATAGAAGTCACAAACATAGAATCTTTATTTCAACTGAACACCCCCACCATTCTCATTGGAGATTTAAACGCAAAAAACATCAGTTGGGGCTGTAGAATTACAAATAATGCCGGCAGACACTTATTAAAACTAATGACGGACCTAAATTTAAAAACATTAATCCCACCAGAACCAACATATTATCCATACGACACGAACAAACATCCAGACATTTTGATATCGCAATTACGAATACACAAACCACATCTCCAACCCACTTTTGAACTGGATTCCGCCATTCCAATCATCTCTACACATACCCCGCTCCACCCCACCCCCACCTACCCACACATTAAACACGAACAACATAAACTGGAAGGAATTCAGGAAAATAATAACAAATAAAACCCCCAATTTTAAAAATCTTAACACCCCATTAGAAATAGAAAGGGAAATTTCATACTTACATGATATAATTACCAACACTATTAAATATTTACAACCCAATAGACCCCACATCACTCACAGAACGCTTAACAAATTACTGCCAGAAAAAAATACTAACAATAATCAACACTCGAAACAGAACCAGAAGGTTATGGCCAAAACTCAGAAACCCACACTTAAAGAAAGAATTGAACCTTTAAATTCAATAACAAAAGCAATTAACGACTTTCATAGCTCAACCTACAACAAACTAATAAAATCATTAAGCACAACCAATAATTCTTTGGCAGTTCACTAAAAGTCCTAAAAAGAAAAATAGCATCCCACCTCTAAATACCTGGATGGGGAAAAATTGCCCTTTGACAAAGCCGAAGCATTGGCCAATCATTTTGAAACAACATTCACGCTCAACAACACACCAACTCATTCCGATCATGCGATGATATTACAAACAGTTTCAGCCCCAAACTATGATGTACCACAGAGGATAAAATTCATATCCCCAAATGAAGTGAAAAACATAATTAAAAAACTTCCACACAAAAGCCCCTGGTCATGATAAAATCACTAATAAGATCCTACAAAAACCTCCCAACCTCAACTATAGCCTATATAAACAACATCTATAACTCAATAATAAGAATTGATATTACCCATGGTATGGAAAACTCAATCATAATACCCATTCCAAAACCATATAAAAATCATAGCAGTGTTGAAAACTACAGACCGATAAGTTTACTAAATACACTTTCAAAATTCTCGAGAAACTAATTTTAAAAGGTTAAATAGCTACCTCCAATCAACCCAAATTATACCATTACACCAGTTTGGCTTTATAAGTCATGTATCAACTGCACACCAACTACTCAAACTCTCAGAAAATATCCACACAGCATTTCAAAACAAACATCACACAATAGTTTCATTTCTTGACATTTCACAGGCGTTTGATCGAGTAAGGCACGAAGGACTTTTATACAAGCTCCGAACAATGGGAACACCAATCTATTTAGTAAATTTCATCAAAAGTTTTCTAACTGATAGATCCTTTACAGTTTCAGTAGAAAATCACATCTCCAACCCCCGAAAAATAATAGCAGGCCTTCCACAAGGTTCACCACTCTCACCCACACTATTCAACATATACACAGCTGACATACCCAGTACAATACACACACAATTAGCACAATTCGCCGACGATACGCAATCTACAAATCCAGCCACTCACTTAAGACCATTACCGATAGGATACAAAATCACTTAAATGAAATAGACCAGTGGTCAACATTGTGGAAAATCAAGCTCAACCCAACTAAATCAACTGCAAAAATATTCTCACTAAGACCATTTTCTCACCCACCACCATTACACATTAATAAACACACAATTCCATGGACACCAAAAAACCAACCAGTAAAATACCTCGGGATGAATTTCGACACAAGACTCAACTGGAAAATACACATTACACTAAAACAACAACAAGCAAAAATAAAAATAGCTCAACTAAAATGCCTTATCAACTCCAAAAGCCGGCTATCCCTAACAAATGCCATTACAATTTATAAAGCAATAGTCAGACCATTAATGCTCTACGCATGTCCCATCTGGACAAATGCATCTATTTCAAACATTAATAAACTCAAAATTGTACAAAATAGATTCCTCAGATTAGCAACACACGCCCCATGGTTCATCTCTAACGCCCAACTTCATAAACAACTGAATATATCACCGATCATCAAACATATTGCCCATCTTTCCAATAATTTCTACTCCAACCTAAATACAATTAACCGAGCCGTCCACTACAACCTGGCCACCATAATTGACTTCCCTACTAGAATTAAGAATAGATTTCCTGCCGAAGCGTTCTTGAACATTTTCTTCTAATTGTCCACAGTAGGGGCTCTTGTAGTTTCCTACACCTATAGTAAGGTAGTTTAGTTTTAAGTTTTTAGTATTTTAGTTTTTAGTTTTTAGTGTTCATTTCCATTCACAAGTTGTGTGGTGAAAATTTGCTATCAGCGCAATAGTGCCTCAATCAGTGTGGGTTTGAAGGGCATAATCCCAGCCAAATATTTTGTCGCTGTTTAAATCAAAAATTTCAATGTGTAAAGTGTTAATCTGTGCAACGAAATAATATTGTTTAAAATGTTGTGACATAAAGATATTAATCTATCCACTATTATCAAATTCATTAAAATCACTGCGAGTTATTCCAATTTTCTAAATTTTAACTTAACGTTATTGTGTTTCAACATTTTGAACACATTATCATTTTTTGTTTGTTCAATGTAATTGTGCTCATTGCTGAGCAAAACATTTTAATTGAAATTGCCTAATACAATTTCATTCAGTGAAATTAGGCAATCAATTCATTTCTAATTGCTTCCACTGCCATTATTATCTTGAAATCTAAAGTGACTTTAGTGCTTGTGTATGTGTTCTATTTGTGTAAAGTGCATAACTGCTATTGTGTCATTTGTTAGCATGCATGAAATTCGTTTGTTGCGTGCTGTCTGTTTATTGTGTTATTAGTACCAGTTATTTAATATTTGTTTTACGTTAATAAGGTAGCTATTAGGATTTTTCTAACTATTATTTACTTCGTAACAACAAAATTTGAATGCAATGTGTGCTAATGAAAATTAATTTGCCACAGTAATTTGATGGCAATCCAATCATCATTTGTTCTGATCAGTGCTATTGATAAATGTGTTTGTGTGCCACAGCTATCAGCTGTTCGCCACATGTAAACAACTGCCAGACAGCTGATTCTGTCCTAAAAGGTGTTGCATGCTCAGTGAAGTGATCTCATTCTATACAGAATCATTCTGGTTTCTCATTTAATTCGCTTTTTTAAATCATTGTGCCAGTGTTTGTGTTATTTGTAGTATATCTATGTTTTTTCTGCCTTTGCGTGGTGACCTAATTAACATGGCCCACCAACCTTCAGAAAGGACGGTGAAATGCAGCTCACCAAATTAAGTAATGCAACTTAACGCACTCGAATTATTCACTGATGAGTTTAGCGATCTAGATGGTGCATCATATCAAGAGCTGTTAATCATGTCTGATAGATTAGATAAGTTACGTGACAAGGCAGAGAACCTTGTAGACGCATTAGAAGTTGAATCTGAATTATTCATTTCTTCTGAGGAAATATTTAGCACATACAATGACGTCAGTGCAGAAAGTTTACCATACTGCAACATGCGAATTTAGTTCCTGAATCTAGCCCACTTCTCCAGCTCCATCATGTGCATCAGAAACCGTTAGTGCAAATTCTTTCCCGTTTAAATTACCGGAGATAAAACTTCCAGTATTCTCTGGTGATATATTAGAATGGCCCAAGTTTAGGGCATCTTTCAAAATGCTGTAATTAATGCCCAACACATGACAGATTCTAGTAAGTTTTGTTACTTGATGGGTTGTTTAAAAGATGATGCCAAAGGAATTTTACATAATCTTGAAGTGTCAGACTCCAATTTCTCTGTTGCTTGGCAAATGTTAAAGAATCGTTTTGATCATCCAAGAATAATTGTATCTCAACATTTAAATTCAATATTAGACCCCCCAAATTGAATCCTGACTGTGCCTAGTCACTCCAAAAATTAATCGATTTCTACAATTTGCACATTAATGCCCTATTGGCCCTTAAGGAGTAAACTGATCTCTCAGATTTATTACTAATTGCTCTTGTCACTAAGGGACTCCCACAGAACATTCTAAGGGAGTGGGAGTTGTCCCTGGACGATGAAAATTTTCCTAATTTCCAAACTCTTATGAAATTTCTGCAGCATCAACAGAGAGGCCTCAGTGTTATGCCCCACCCCTCACCTCAATTTGCAAAGGGAGGTGAGAAGAAAAAAAAAGCCTCCTCTGGCTATAGGTGCCCAAAATGCAAATCAGAACACTTTCTAACTGATTGTCCTGAATTTTTGAACTTATCAAAAAAGGATAGGTGGACATTTATTGAGAAAAATAATAGGTGTGCCAAGTGTCTAAAATATAAATCAGACAAGCATACTAATTGTAATAAGTCTTGTTCTATTTGTAAAAGATCTCATCATCAGCTGTTGCATAATGACAAACCCTTATCAAAACCACCTCAGCCGACTGTTGTATCAGCTGCAGGCACAATAAGTACTGGCTGTGGGTTCTATTTGCCTACTGCAAACTAGGTTTTACTTGAAGGAGAACCCTATCCCTTACGTGCCCAGTGGTGGGTGCTATTAAGCAGTACTTGGGAGACATTAAGGCTCTGGAAACTTCCCTGAATTTAGTATCAATTGTCACTATGGCTGTGATCTACGCCAACAATCATGTCCAATTAAGGTTCAATCTTGCAGGATAACAATCTGGTCCAAACACCAAGCTTTTGTTGTATGGATCTTCATGTCTGCAGGAGACATTTGAATGCCAACTCGTGGTCTCCTGCCCTAATGATGTATTTTGGCAGATCCCCTCTTTAATAGTGTAAGTCCCGTTCATGCTACTCGGTACAGACATATTTTTGATACTTTGCTTCTAATAATAGGAAAAGTATGACAGAAATTTCCCACTTTGCAGGAAACAGCGTCTGGTTGGGTGATTGCAGTCACTCCTTCACTTACCATACAAATTCAGTACTTTTCTAACTTCTGACTGTGAGCTGTCACAATCCCCAAAAATTCTAGGAGGTAGAAATACTCCCATTACCCAAATATTCAAACAGGAATCAGCTGGGTACTTCATCAATACTCATAAAAAGAGATGACAGGCAGATTATTTATTTCCCTCCTTGGCTAGACCACCACCCTTTAGGTGATTCAAGGCTCAGGCACTGAAAGATTTCACGCTCTCGAGTGAGATTTTGAGATGATAATTTTCATCAGGCCTATCAGGAATTCAGCCAGGGTACCTGATTTGGGTCATATCACTTCAGAACATCCTTACACCTTTAACGAGGCGTATTGTATTCCCCATCATACTGTTCTGTTAAACCTCACGCGCCACGCGTCTGAGAGCAGTTTTTGACAGGTCTGCTAAAACCACTAGGTAATTCTTTGATAGTCTCCTCATTAATGGTGGCAAAAAATTCAATCAGATCTATTTGACACTCTTATTAGAATTCAGATTAGGAAAGGTAGCCATTGTGGCAGATCTGGAAGATGTTCAGACAAATTTGGAGTGGCACCCTGATTGCTTTGCACATTTTATGCGATTCGCCCTCAGACCATATGTGACTATGTTCTTACTACAGTCACATATGGCTTAAAGCCATGCCACTTTCCTTGCAGTTCGAACACTGTACGGTTAGCTAGAGATGAAAATTTAAATTTCCTTTTAGTTCAAGTTCTGGCAATTCTTTCTATGTTGATTTACTTTACTCTTGTGATGACGTGTCTTCCACGAAGCTGTCAATCAGTTGATAAATGCTAAAACAATTGGATTCATCGAGTAGGCATCAATAGTTCTAAGGCCTATCGGATTTACCTTCAAATTTATTAGCTAAAATTCTAATTGTGAAAATATTCCAGTTAAAGGACGCTGAACAGGTAAAATCGTTGGCTCTCTTGGAATACCAGCCTCGATGCGATGACAATTGCTTGTTGCCTGAAATTACTCGTTCTGTGAAATTCCAGGTTTACTAAAAATGTTTTGTCTGTACTTGCAATTTATTTGATCATTTAGGCATTTATCTTTCATAATAATTTGTAAAACTTTGTTTTAAAGACACAGAGTACCCTTAAGTGCATTGGCCATTCCCATTGGTGCCAAATCAATGGCAGCAAATGTTGACTCATTTGCCTTGCCAACTGAAGTTAGTTTCCTCATGTATTTGTTCCTTTGCTAACACTTGGGAATTGAAACTGTGGCTTCATGAACAGCCTCACTGCTTATGGTGCTTGCAATTTGTAAATTACTTCAACTGAAGACCACAGTGTTGTTAGGCTTTGTTTGTGACCAGTGATTCTTTCTGCGATCAGAAAACCAAACAAGGTTTTAGCACAATGCTTTCGTTGATTATTTTAGCAGTTCTGTTATGAACTAATGAACAAGTGAAAGGGGATCTCCTCCAAATTGTTAGTGCAACATGTATTGGACCGACTCAAGTCGTTTCGTTGGATAATCCCCGCCTCTCAAAACAATATCTTTGTACCCAATAGGCCTGGATTATTAATGAATTACTGCTGGCACGTAGAGTACGTCGCACCAACTCTAATCTGAATCTATATAGATTCCATAATGTTTAAATAATTGGTGGAAGGATAAGAATTCTCTCACTTAATGCAGCGCGATCACATTGAAATGTTGTGCCTCTTGCGTTTGGTTGTATGTTGCGCTCTGATTTAAGATTAGAGTCTGCCATTTTGTAGTTCGTTTATAAAATACCGAGTAATAGCACATGTTCTGAATTGTGTGTTGATCTCATCCTAATTAGGGTGCGACATATAATCCTTAAACTTCTTTAACAGTTTCAGAATTGGACAGGCCGAATTAAATGTCAGCATTATTCAGCCGTCTTTCCTCTGCGTTTGAAGAATAATCTGGGGTGTTCCCTGGCCAGGATGATCAGTTAGGTCAGTCAAGGTCAAACCCAAAGTAGCAATTTTGTGCGTCCGTCAATAGGCTTTGCCTTACCTGTTGATAATGATGTAATCTTCATTCCTTAGATTTACCATGCGCTAAGTTTCATTTAGTAGGTTAGATTGCAATTAGTCTCTACAACTAGGTTAATTTATGTACAGTGTTGTGTCATTATTAGTTGTAGTGTATGTTGTTAAGGCTTATCATTTTTTTATTCCATATGTTTCTTTTTATTAGTTATAATTGTATGTGGTATTCTTCATCTCACATCCTAGGGTGATACCACACTCAGCTTTTGTCCTCTTACTGTGTTCAGGTCTTAGGTCAGTGCTCTAGTTTTGCTTTTGTCTTTCTCCGCATCTGATTCCAGGCTCGTCATTTTGCATGAACTTGTTTTGTCGTGTAGCATGTAGCTTCATATCTTGTGACTCATGTGAACCTCTTTAAACACTTGCTGATAAACCCTTGAATGTGGTATCACTGGGGAGGCCACTAGGCAACAGTGTGCTGACACACAGACAAGGCAGAAATTGTCCTTGTCGAGTTGGCTTCAACTCCTGAAATCTAGTCTCAATTTACTTGTACCTGCACCAGTCTTGTCCTGTCACTTCGGTTTTCGTGTTCTTTCTACTCTCCTACTATCTGCTCTTCATTTCTGGCTCGATGACTCGTCATACTCGGCACTTGTCTCTTACCATGTTCAGCTCGCTGACATCATCTCGTTTGGTTTTCTTCGTCTCTACAATCGCGTTTCAGTCCTGACATCGTCCTCGGCATTTGTCCTCTTACCTATGTTCAGGCTTGGCCAGTCAGTCTGTTTTGCGTGCCTGTCACCCATTATCATTGCCACCTGCATTCTTCTCCCCTTTACAATCATTTAGTTATTAGGATACTTAGTATTAAGATTTTGTTAAAAAAACGCCTTGCACAATTCAGCCACTCCTAGCCTTATCCCCAAGGAACTTATGTTGCACATAGTCTAACAAGACATATCTTAGCCTATGCAGTGTGCCCTCTCATTTCTTGGTGGAAAACCCGCGGTTTTCCAAGGGGGTGTATGTACGGGCCCACACGCAAAAGCAGAAAGGACGCATAAATATAAAACGCTTCCTACGCCCTAGGCGGCAACACTGGATGCGCGGCATGGAAAGTTCCATAGCCAAGCGGCACCACTGCGCCGCGTGATAGTTCGCCTTAGCGACCGAATCTTCTAAACCGTTCCAGAACATTTTCAAACTCTAGCAGTTGCCTATTGGACTGTTCAAATTCACCCCACCTCGCCATACTGCAACCGCTGGAAAATCAGTCGCTAATTGGCCAGTTCAAATCAGTTCAAATCCCCTCTTCGCGTGCCCGATAGAACTCGCAAACCGATGAAAAATCAGTCGCTGAGTAGCACCCTTGCTAGAAGCATGTCTCGGGCTCCGTGTTAAAAGATCACGTAAATTCTTATACAGAAAGTAATATTCTGTGCTTATGATGTGGCCAAGTGAAAGCCACATTATTTCAATTTGTTGTAGTTCAGCATTGTGTATAAATCAGTCGCTGAGTAGCACCCTTGCTAGAAGTATATCTCGGGCTCCGTGTTAAAAATACCACGTAAATTCTTATGCAGAAAGTAATATTCTGTGCTTATGTTGTGGCCAAGTGAAAGCCACATTGTTTCAATTGTTATAGTTCAGCATTGTGTATGTATTGAACTAATTAATGTATTTCACACGAAAAGTTGCCAGGCGAGCACATGTTCTCGCGCTTCGTGATTCAAGATGGAAGACCCGCTCCGTCCAAGTGCAGTTTTCTCAACTGGAAAGAGATGGTAATTTCCCTGCTTTTGAGGCGTCCAAATTGCTTCCAGAAGATCAGACGGTTGTTGAGAAAACGAGAGAAATGAAAAGATAATTGTCATTAAGAATGTCTTGTTTACATTATATAATGTTTAATTAGTCGATAAATGCTTCATAATTTGCATTGTGCTCAATGTTAAAATTATTAATTTTGGTGTTCTCTTAAAAAGATATGGTAGAAATAAAGCGGAGAAAAAGATAAAATTCCTTTCCTGTAAGCAAGTTTGATTAAGCATGAGGTATTTTGACTTATATAATGAATATATTTAAAGCTTTAGCCATAGGATGTTGAATCAAATTTTGGTTCCCGTTCTTTGAGAGGAAAGGTGTTCCTGTGCCAAGTGTAATATTTTTTTTATTGTGTACAATCTGCGAGAATAATGCATGTGAAGAGCATCCAGTTTGACTCAACCTTGAATATTTTCTGACGTTTTTCTCACCATCTCACAAACGAGTACTGCAACTAACGCCTTGTGAACGGCCTTGAATGCGTCCTCACACCTACTTTTAACTTTCCTCTCATTCGCTAAAGAGTAAGTTGTTGGTCACAGTAGATACCTAGCGGAAATCACCGCCGTCAAATCAACACTACCGGGAAATGTGGATCATGGCATCAACTGATATCACTGTAGTGCCTCTGTCTGGGAGGACCTAGGTTCAAATCCCGACTGAGGCACGATTTTTGACACTGGCTTGTCAGCTAGGTCGAATTCAGTCGCTGTCTGGAGGAGAATTCCAGCGGTCAGCTCTGATCGGTAGTTTTCCGTGGTTTCTCCTATCAATAGCAGGCGAATGCCGGAGCAGTACCCTAACAAACGAGCCACGAACCGCTCCCAATGTTTTCTTCCGCTTCCTTCTCCTATCCTCATACCTTACTTACACTTACATGCACTACACCACCACATGTGCCGGAGACCATTCGGGAGGTAAGAGCTTGTCCTGTCTGGGGCGGTGCCCTACTGGTGGGCTATATCAGGTTGCGTGAAACTCCGTTAGCCGACGGTAGGTCGCGCCGGATTTCGCCATCCAGCGAGGTAGGGGACATTGACACCTCCCCATGAGAAAACAGTTACGAGACTAATGACCTTAGCAACTGACGCGCCCGGAATCACTAACAATGAACAATTAAGAAAACAGTTCACAGATCTGAACCGAACTTGTACCGTAATGCTGAAGTGGCTAAATTGCAATAGTATTTTGTCGAAAATTATTTCACATGGATTAGGTTAGGGAGTTTGGTTGACGAGTGTGGAATAGTTTTAAGAAAATCATTAAACAAGTTCTTGGAATTCTATGTACCGTATACAGTCAGAAAAAATCCGATCCGGGGTATAATAATAATCGAATATGAAAGTTAAAAATCAAAACAAGGCGCAAGTTCACTTTTGCAATCGTTGCTTGAAAGCGCTGGTGATTAAACGTGCGAGTCCATCACGAAATTCGCACCGATCAAAGGTTCATGCTGATATCTCAAATTTTTGACGCGGGAGGCGGTTCTACAATTGGGTAGATTTATTATACTCATCTCCATACTTTATTTTTAGATGAGATGTTTATTTTAATGTGTAATCCTAATACGAATTCGTTACATTGAAATATGAAATCTGACTTCTTCCACCATAAGGCAATTTTTCACAATATAAGAAATTAGAGACAAGTTCTCTATTTTGACTCTACTGTGCATGTGTTTCAAAATATAATAAATCGACAAAAGTACTAATTACATACTATTTTACAGGTATACGATTGCTTTATTTTACTTGAACATTAATATTTGTTATCTGTATTATGAATTGAACGTTCTTAGATTTCTTAATTAGAAATGTTTTTAGTTCTGCTCTTCTTAGACTGCCTTTCAAGTCACATTCCACGTTTCCACTAAATGTTTGTCCATATCCTTGATGTTCTGCTCCTCACTGCAACACCAAAGATTAAATCTCAGAGTGTCAAAATGTAGTTTAATATTCATTTGGCCTTTCTCTCTTAACTTCTTAAGAATATATTGTACAATATTTTTTGTTAACATGATCATTGCGATAAGATATTTTCCTTGTAGTTTGTATACTGCAAACTAAATTAATTAATTTTGTAACATCTGCATATAAATACATTTTATTCCAAATCTGAAATATTAATTTTCTGTTTTCAGTCGAATTATAAGCGGATTAGTGATTTTGATACCCCACCTATTATTGATCCCATGTTAATTTATCTTTCACAGTTGGGCTTCTCTTGAGCCGTTGTGCAAATTTAGTTTGTTACTGTGTTGCGCTCTCACAAATTATTTGATATACAAAATCCAATAACACTTGTGAGTTTCTTCGCTGAAAATGCAATTTTTTATACTGCATCTGATATTCAGATAGGGGAAGGACAGGAAGCCCAATATACATAGCAGGAACGATCCTTGAGGCTATAGCCTTTCAGCCGTCAATGAGTATGCGCAGGTCGCAACCTTGACGTTCCACAGGGCAGTTATGGCGAAAGTTACGCGAAGAGATATCCAAACAAGATATCCTGATGATAATGTTTTGATTTCCTGACAATGTAGAGCCTTCATAAAATATAGCACTTCTCACAGTAGAATCCCACGAGGGTTTTTTCGATTATGTAAAAAAGTAATTTGCCAGAGAACGTTACAAAAGTAAATAACTTTTTTCAAAAGAGTTGCCTTAAACAGGTAATCGCATCTAAGTGTTATATTGATCAAAATTACAAAGGATCTTGCAATGGGGCTTAAGTCCTGAAAATGAGTATATAGTGTTTTGAAAAATAATTTAAATCCATGCAGTTTTTATATAGTAAATTAATCTAGTTTGAAGTAACTTTGAGGCTTGAACAAACTACTTACGAAAAATTGTAAAGGGACCGATATTCGTACACGCAGAACTTCTAAGGTCAACTTACTGTAACTTTGGGTGCGTGAAAATATAGCTCACACATTATTTAAATTAGGGTGCACGTCTGTAATATGTGGCATGCGCTCTTTTACTCGATGCGCATTAACGGACAATTGAAACAGCTCCACAGAAAAAAACACGAAATGACTGACCGCCGTTGGGCGAGTCGTTTTATTTAGGCGATGACACGGTCACCAGAAATTGCATGATTGGAAGTAAAATAAAGTCAAATTTTCTCGAAAGCGAGAATATTCATAAGTTATTTCACGAGTGATTTGAAACAACTGAAAAATTTTAAGTCACGAGTGGAATTCGGTTAGACTACTTCACGAATAAAGTCATAAATCGATTAAAAGGTATAAACATAATGTTAAAAATAACGAAAAATCATTTCTAGGTATGTTGTTTCCATCTTGATTGCTACATTTTCTGTCATGGAAAGTATATTTACTTATTTTTCAAAACATTTGAACGTAATTTGCGGTAAAACGGTAGCGAAAAGTATTACTCATGAGAACTTTTCCATTTTGGGTCAGTGATTGGTTTATAGCCATCTTATTATGAAACACTATTGGTGAGTTTGAGACTCATGAGTGGAATAATCACATAAAGACGAAAACTGCCATTTCTCACAGAATTCAATGGATCTTATCGCGCCAACGTTCACCAGTTGTCTCCCAACATGTCGACGTCGCGAGATCAATGAACAAAAGCGAAGAACAATAGCGTAACGTTTCTTAGTTCGAATGAGCCTGGCGATTTTAGCTTATTTTAAATTTTTTCGCATAAAATGCGTTGGAAATTATGCTTTTGACAGATTCAACGCTCAATGATACTAACCCAATCCAGCGTTCACAACTGGGGATGGACATTTCAGGTCCACTCAAATTTGCTTCTTTAGCACTAATTTGCAAATTTTACATCAATAGACTTACATAGGCTAAACGAAATACATAAAATTTTATAATTTCCTAATGCTAGATGTTGATTTAGTCGCAATCGTTAAAGCATTGCACGCTACCGGCCAGAACGTAATGGACTTGCGTCTGTTCGAATCTGATCCAACTTGTGGGTTTATACCTTTGAAGTGTGACTAATCACTGTTTCAATTTCTTACAAAATTATGTCATACTAGCAAAATTTGCTAGTAACCCGTTGCTCGGGGTTTCTTCATATTCAATCCTTGCGAATGAGGGAAAAGTTCAGTTCTATATAAACCACGGTGTTTAATATTTTTAACGTAATTGGTTCAAATTTTAATAAAATAAGTATTATAATTTTATTTTATTTGATTTTATAACGCATTGCTATTAGATGAAATTTTTTAAATATTATGCACCGCTACTGACCTCTAGCGTATAAATTGCTAACCAGTTTGGTGTAGCACTACTGGGCTCTGGTGGAACCATGTGCTGTAAGCGAGAGACGAAAATGGTCGCGATACAAACATATTATTTAAATTATTTATTTTCCGCATTTCGGTTGTGTTAATCTTTCAAACTTTGCGAGGACACTGCGACAATCCTGAAAAAGAGCCTGTAAAATTTTCATTCATCCGCTACTTTTTGTGTTATCGATGTCGGTTACACGTCGTTGAATTCAGTTTTATTAGTATAGATTATTTCAAAATTATATGATTCTTACATGGTAGTCTGACAAAGTAGTCTAAGATTTGAAATCGCAGCACTAGCACAAATAGAAGTGAACCCAGGAGCTGTATTATTTGGGTTGACATCGCGGATTCAAGCGTTAGAATGATCAACTAAAGCCTTGGCGCAGGAAGCAGTCTCCTTTGTGAACACCAGCGCCGGTCGCGACGCGTCCGCAAGCTGCTCGCGGGTGAAGGAACCCTGAGACGACTGGGGCAGAGTGCGTTAGCGGCGTGCCGCGGCATCGTCTGCCCTTGACACTGCCCCACACCATCTCGGCCCCCGCGCCACGCCCACTCTCTTCTCCGCCTCCCACTGCCCCGTGGCCTAGCTCTTCTCGGTCTCGCTCCCCCTCCCCGTCATCGCATTACGTCACGTCCCTGAAATGCCTGACTGGGAGGTCCTAGGCTCCAGGATTTTCGACGCTAGCTACATAGCTAGGTTGAATTCAGCTAGTGTCTGGAGGAGAATTCTAGCGGCTCTGAACGTTTACGTGGTTTCTCCGATCGTCATTTTACGTGGTTTCTCCGATCAATGCCATGCGAACACCGGAGCAGTACCCTAACAAATGGGCCACGTACTGCGCGCGATCTTTCCTACCTCTTCCTTGTCCTATCCTCATCCCTTACTTACACAATATGCACTACTACCATACATGCCGGGAGACAGGGAGTTTAGAGCTTGACCCGGCTGAGGTAGTGCCACGCTGGAGGGAGATACTTGGTTGAGAAAATCCGTTTCCCGACGTGTAGGGCGGCGCCGGAACGAACCATCTAGCAGGGAAGATCCCGCATCCTCCAGATAAAAACGTGTACTACACTTACGAGACGAATGACCACAGCAGTTGACGCGCCCGGAATTATTAATCAACCAATCAACAACCTCCCCATTCCTCTTCCGAACCTCTCATCCCGCCGTGCGTGCCCCCTTTCGCCCCCTCCCTTCCCCGTGGCTCCCGCCCAGCTCCCTCCCGCTCCGCCCCACCCCGCCCCGCTCCACTCCACTCCTCCGCAGCTGTGAGTGCTGTAGCACGTGACGAAAGCTTGAAGCTGAGCGTCTCCGCGGCGCAGCGGAGTGGAGCAGAGGAAGACGCGTCGTGCACATCGGCTCTGGTGCGGCCGGCGTCGACTCTGCGATACCACTCTGCGTGCTGCGGCCTTCGAGTTATCAGCCGGCGAGTGCACCTGCACCTGCGCCCAGTTGCCGTTGACGATTGTGCTCCAAGTTACGCACTGCGCTTTTCGACATCGTGGTCAGCGGATAAAGAAAAGTAAGTCAGGGAGGGAGAGGTGGAAAGCCGGCTCTTCGTCCCAGAATTATGTTATATATTTACGAAACGTTTATTCTGCTAGTACGAAAGAAATGAATTTGCATCAGATAGTTCTTTCGCGCCTATTTCGTTCTCAGGACGATTTCCATTGCATAGGCACGTATTGCATATTTTCATTCTGTAAAAGCTATTTCAACACGTATAAAAATATCGCGAATTTCTAATATATCCTTTAAAATGAATGTAACTCTTTGATTGCACATTTGACGAATTTGTTTATCAACTATAAAAAAACTAAAAATAAGAGATTCCATATACCAAAACCACTAATCATTAATGTTTAATATGTTTTCCACAAATACAAAACTATTTAGCGTTTCCCCCAAAATCTTCATTCTCTAGCTTGAAGGTTGATGCGGTGGCGCCAATTGGAATGGAATATCTCTGTTACTAATACTTTACTACAATCTACTGAGCGGATGACCATTGACCGGTGAAAGGGGGCAATTAGGCTTGATTTACATTTGTAACGAGCAGTCCTCATGGGGCCAGACCTAAACGTTTTACATGAGTATCTCTCGTGCTGTGAACTTAAAGGGATGGTACTAACCGTCATACGATCATTAGGAAAATTTGAGGCGCGACCTCGCGTAACATCAAGAAGTAAAAAAGAACAATGACGGAGTCTTATGTAACAAGGACTTTTATCGAATGATATTTGATTTGACTTTAACTGCGCGTGCTGCAAAGATTTCACATTCTACTTATTCTTAGCAGTGTTTTCACTGGGCGAAGAAACGTTGGGGGTGCCTCAGGAAGAGTCAAACATTCATTTTTGCACTTTTCGACAATAAAGGATTTTAAAGTTTACGTTTCGCGCCAGGAACTCAAATCTGCCATCACTTTAATACATTATTATTATTTACATTATACATTACATTATTATTTAATACATTAACAGGATAACGATTAGATTGGCAAATTCTTGAACCTCACACATTATAAACAAATATCTTAAAAAGCATCACATGTCCGTCTTTAACGTCATTACAATAATATAAAAAAACTCGTGTTCTTTTCACCAAACATATTTTAATTCACATGAAGTAAGGTTTTTGCATTTATAAAAATCATTAAATTAATTTGAAACCATGAAATATCAAAAGGGCTAGACAAAACAAGAAAGTAAATAATTCGAGAAAAACCGTCTAATTAATCACCATAAGTATCATCTTCCTAGACTATATACTCTATAGATGTAGCTGTTCAAAGGAAATTATCACCAAAACCTACATAAACCAACAACCACCTTCCATCATGACGATTTTAAAACTAAATTTTGTGAAAGGAGCTAAGGGCCTTATATTATCTCTTACAACCGACGTTCTATCAAGTAATGTAAATTGATCAATTATAACTCTCACAACCCTCCCCTTTTCCTTTGGCCCGTCTTTGCCAAACTGATTCGTTTTTCACACAAATTTCTCCCGCGACTGTACCATGCTGCAAATAGACTACGTCATGTTACTCATCATCGCTGGTACAAGACAATATAATAGATTGATGTTTTCGGGCTCGTCAGTACATTACTTACAGGACTGACCGAGCTAACAGTGGAAGCGGAACTGCAATTTGCATCCGAAAAGACATTCCACACACCGAACTTCCCCCCCGCCCCACCACTCACATTGAGAATACCATAATCCAAATCGCCACTCCTCACGGTCCCCTTTTAATAGCTTCAATCCACAAATCCCCCCGCCTCCCTCTACTTGACAACGATCTCAATCTACTGATACACGACAATTTTCTTTTAGCAGCGACATCAATACGAAATCGACTACCTGGGATGCAGACATTCTAACTCAAACGGACTAATACTTCAACCTACTTAGACAATAACTCCCACATTCCTCTCCCCACCAGCTGAACCCACACACCTCTCAGAAATCTTCCACACGATATCCTGGATTTTGCCCTTCATTCCCCAACATTACAATCAGTACGCCCCACCCAAAACCAGAACTAACCTCAGATCACCTCCCAATCCTCTTCACCATAGACGCCACTTCCTTCAAAATTAACCGATCCCTCCGAAAAGCCTCCACCTACACAACCAATTTCCCTCTTACCTAACAACCTACTACTCAAACACTACAACTACTCCGACTCAAACGTAAGACACAAAAGACTTTTTACAAAACACGACGACAAAAGACAAAATGACCTACTTACATTACAAACAGAAACTACGAGACGAATTACAAAACTATGAACAATAAAAAAAAAAAGACCCCAAAATTTTAATAAAAATCTAAAGAAACTCTCATAACATCTCCCCTCTAAATCAATCTGACGGAACTAAACCTACGACTCCAGACCATGACAGAACTTTTCGCTGACAAACGTCAGACTCGATTCACCGCCACTGACACTCCCCTCTCTACTTCCACTATCTACTATTATCTAAAAACACTCAACCTTCCTCAACATTTACAAACACCATGGACTCGACCAAAGACGTAACGGGCGAACTACAAAAACTCGACGAAACTAAATTGACTGGACCCGATGGAGTTAAAGCTATTGCATGAAAACGACTGACGAAAAACGCGATTGACTTCATCACCAAACTTTACAACGCCTGCATGAAACATTCATACTTCCCCACCTCTTGGAAAATAGCAAAAATCAAAATGATCCCCTAACCCAGCGAACCACTTAATGACCCTGACAACTACCGACCAATCAGCCTCCTCCCCATTTTAGGAAAAATCCTTGAACGCATCATCCTTAGCAAACTAGATCCAATACTAAACGAACGACTCCGACCGACCCAATTTGGCTTTCGAGCAGACATATCGACTGGACAAACGCTACGTAGAGTCGTAGGCTTCCGCGGCCGGAGTAGGCTTCCGCGGCCGGAGCAGTATAGCTCTGAAGAAGGCCACAGCAAGATGGCCGAAACGTCAGCTCCATCGACCATGACGCGGCTAATCCTGGACAGCCAAGAATACAAACGCTACGCCTCACTGCTGACATCGCAACAAGACTACAGGAGAGAGACCGACAACCAGTACCCGCCATTTATCTCTACTTCACCACGGCTTTCGACACAGTAAATCATCGCACTCTCATTTACAAAATCATCCCTCACATCTCACGCTTTCTTCTACCACTACTTACTAACTACTTGTCTGACCGCACTTTTTACGTCGACCACCTTCACTCCTTCCTCTACCAGACCAATTCTTGCCGGCGTCCCTCAAGGAGCCGTTCTCTCCCCTATCCTCTTTTCCCTCTACACTAACGACTTACCTACTTCAGCTTTAACAAACGACTACATCTACGCTGACGATACTGCACTGACAGTGACAAAACGAAAATTACCTCACTCTGTTCGAATACTACAACACGACTTAGACAAAATTATAACATGGGCAAAAGACAACAACTTGAAACTAAATCCGACTAAGAGCACTACCATATTTTTCAATAGAGGAAGCGCCTACAAATCCCACCCGACACCACCTCCACTTACTATTGACAATACCACATCAACTGGACATATGACACCAAATATCTAGGATTCACGCTCGACCGCAGACTGACGTGGAACAAGCACATCGACAATATAACACAAAAAGCCATCAGACGACTAAACGCCCTTGCACCCGTACTGACGCACCCGCACACCCAGACGAAGACTAAATTATACATTTACAATACTTACATTAAACCAATTATGACTTACAACTGTTCGACCTGGGCAATGACAACTAAGACCAACGGGCAAACAACTAGGGAATTTTGAAACTTTAAAGACTGAAAACAGCTTTTTTTTATATCCACAAACACTTAAAAAGAGCCTTACTGTTTTTTCTCCAGACTAGACAACACCAAAAATTATTCAACAGCCCCCACACTACTCAAGAATCTACGCCCACCCTTTCGACATTTTAACACCTTCCACCGAGCCCCTAAAGACATCACCTACCCGCTGATATTGGACTAATTCACACCTTCACAAACTAACCCTTCACTCCTCACAACTCCTCTAATCACTCTCTTTCTCCTCCTCTTCCTCTCCGAACAACGTCTAGTACGGGGTAGCGAGAGGATCCTTCTCTTCCCTTCCTTCTTCACCAGCACCACCGCAATGCGTCAGCCACCCAACTGGGATAAGCTACTATAGCAGGCCCACCAATCACAATCAACAAAGGAATCTCTCGAGCTCGTCAATATAAATTACAATTGTGAAGAGAATAAAATGCACATGACTAAGAGGTGTAATTATGTTGTTTATTTTTCATGTATTCCTCTAGTGTCGAAGCTTCCTCCAGCATGCTTTAATTAAACTACTGGTGCTACAGTATGGCACAGACTCTCGTCTACTTTTCTAATTATACATACTTTTTCTAACACTTGCGAGCCACCATCTATCGCTGCCCAAAGTACATTTTTTCCCCTCATTTCCTTAATTTTTCGGTTTCCTAATTTTAGAATCGAAATATTGCTTTAAGAATATTACAAAAGATAAAACCTCACCCTATAAAGATTTTTAAAAATTTGACGCTGATTTTACGAAAATATCGTTTAGCGTTACTGTAAATCCAAAATTAAATTTTTTACATAAATCTATTGAGCGATCAAAAAGTTTATTGGAAGTTATTTGAATCACTGCCGCTCACTAACGCAGTAATGTATACACATCGCTGGAGATGTGTATTTTAAAGGCGTGAGAGATAGTTCAAAAATTACTTTTGTGTAATTTTTGAAAAACAAAAGAATATTAAAATGAACAAATGTTAAACAGTGCAATTAGCACTATCCGTTCGAAAAGTTTGAAGAAAGAATTTGGAACCGTTTTTGAGAAAATGGGTTTGAGCTTTCTGAAAATGCGGATTTTTGAGCTCGTTTTCAAGAACAGGTTTTGAGTTAGCGTGAAAACTATATAAGACATTATTGAAGTTCATGTACTCGTAAATGCAATAATGTGAACAAATCGTCGTTAATGTCAATATTAACGACCTGAAAGGCTAGTCATTTTTTTTTTGTAATTTGTATTTTTTTAATTGCACATATTACACGCAATATTGCACGAAATGGACTAAAATTTTCAAAAACTGTACATGACATTAATGAAAGAACTAAAATGAAACAAATTTCATTTGAACGAAAACCTATATCTTCAATTTTGTAGTTGTAGGAAGACGACAAAAAATGTTTTGCAATTTTCGAGAATTCAGAGTTAAAATTCACAGTGAAAACCTTTGGCACCTTTATAAGCGCATTTTACTCTCTTCTTATAAGAAACTTAAAAAAATTGGAGCTATTGTTGTGAAAATATTGGAATATGGGATTCATGTACAATACCCCTACATTTTAAAGAACGTTTTTCAAAAAGGCAAAGCTTGAGGTCGAGCCAGATCGACCGGGGAAGATCCCATTTTGGAAAAAATCTTACGTATGATTTAGGCGTTAGTAGTGTTCACGTCTGACGGACGAACAGATGGACCTTTTGAAAAAACACTTTTTTGGTATCAGAAGACCTCTAAACATGTATTTCCTGGAAATTTCCAAATCGATTCTCCGCGCCATTACATAACTTTCTCTATACTACGTATGTTACTCCGTTACAACGTTTATAGGAAAGTAAAAATAATGTTGCTTTAAAGAAGTTTAGATTTTTAAGAAAAACAATAACATACAAAATTGTTGTAATAAAATATTTGATATATGCCTTGAGGCATTCCACATATTTGTCCAATAATTCTGCGTAATCATCTTTAACTTCGTTATCTGACATGAGAGGTCAAGGGCGGTACGAGGACGCAGCAAAACGAAAGTCATCATGCTCCCAGGATAGGGTACAGTTTGGAATGTGTATTCACTGATGTGTTAAGAAGAAATTCAGAAGAAAATGAACTCCCGTGACGCGAGGTAATAATAATTTATTTGACTAAATGTATTTAATATCAAAGAAAGTATGAGGATGCGATTCAAATATCTCAGTATTGAGCTCAAGCTTTCAACCAACGAATACGCTGAAAATAATTGGCGTTGCCTACATTCAAGAGAAGCCGTGTTATAACGTAGAGTGCAAATTAAACAACGAATAATAACGGGAGTGTAATGTGCCTGACAGAAATATGCAAAGAAAAGAAAACTCCGACATAATAATTCAAAATTGGATGTTTTTCAGTGATTTATAATTATTATTTGAAGTTGCTTTAGATAGCAACGCTTGTGGTCATAAGCATATTAGATTTCAATGATACGCTATTCTCACAACGTTCTTTTTGTTTTCATTTTAGAATGGGCTTTATTGGCAAATTCTTGGTCTTCGGAGCAGGACTAGCACTGCTTGTCGCTGCAGGAATCGGAGGTTTATGGTATAAATTGTCACAACCTGCACCTATGCCAAAACTGGAGCTTCAGTACTGGGGTCCAGGAAAAGCAAAACCAGACGACGTAACTATCAAACCGTTTAAGATCAACGTTTCAAACGAGGTAATATTTCTTTTCGCTTTTCAAGCTTGATTAAAAATATCCCTGCATGAACTGGTGCAACTGAGTACCATATGTTTTGTTACTTATATCGAATTTTTAAATTTTGATATTGGTGCATTAAATTAAAACTCCAGTGTTTTCACTTAGAAATCAAAGAAACTCTTTAATCTTTTATTAATATTTCTGGTAAATATCATTTTTAATTGGGACAGCATTGCATTTAGCTATATACATATTTAATCTCAGGAACGAAATTTCAGAAATTTCAACCAAATGTAAATGGCTTCTAAGGTTTTAGATGACCTGCGAGATCGATTGGAATTATTGCCACCGTTGACACCACCTTTGGAAGGTGCCAACTTCCGTTATGGTTTTAATTCCGACTACCTGCAAAAGATTGTCCAGTTTTGGCAGAACGAATACGACTGGAGATCTCGAGAAGCCTACCTCAACTCTTTGCCGCAATTCTCTACCCAGGTAAGAAAAGACAAATAATTATTACTTAACACGTTAGGATCGTTTTGATATTATGTTAGATTTTAGAATCAAAACCTGACTGTTGTGTTTTTAGATATTAAACTAGTTTATGTGGAGCTCACACTTTCTCTTATTATTTGTAATAATTACATATGTGTTTTATTTTTTGTAGTAGGTTCAATAGAGCCCTAATTAAATTCACTTTTTACAATTGTATAATACTATACAGTTTTTTAATTAGTATTCATTATTTTAAGCAGTTTCAACCTTAAAGGAAAGTGAATATTTTTTCTCTACCTCAAACCTTTCACCTCTTTAAATATCATTATCGCCCTAAGTGGAATGATAGTAAAATAATAAAAATCTTACAACTCAATGGCAAAATTATATGTCTATAAATAAAATGTTGCATTACGCACAATAATTAAGATTTTAATGAAGGTGAATTCGAATAAATTTATGTTAAAATCTTAATAACTGAATAGCCAGTTATCTCCACAGCAACTTGTCAATTTTTATTTATTTATTTATTTATTTATTTATTTATTTATTTATTTATTTATTTATTTATTTATTTATTTATTTATTTATTTATTTATTTATTTATTTATTTATTTATTTATTTATTTATTTATTTATTTATTTATTTATTTATTTATTTATTTATTTATTTATTTATTTATTTATTTATTTATTATTTATTTATTTATTTATTTATTTATTTATTTATTTATTTATTTATTTATTTATTTATTTATTTATTTATTTATTTATTTATTTATTTATTTATTTATTTATTTATTTATTTATTTTTTATTTATTTATTTATTTATTTATTTATTTATTTATTTATTTATTTATTTATTTTTTATTTATTTATTTTACGTCAAAAAACAGTTAAAAACTGCGTTGAGTGCTATGGGTTTTCACCAGATGGTATAAATTCAAATTATAATAATAATTTTATCCTTAACCTCTGTCGTCAATGTTTGTGATTTAACCACTGTTGTAATTCTGACAGAACCAACAATTATTGTATATATTTTCTAGATATAGTAAGAAATGAGCAGATGCTTGAAATAAAGCTTACATTTACTCATTTACAATTAATTTAGCATGTTGAAATATTAAAGGCCAATGGAAAGAGATTTATCCACCCAAAAATCATTTTAAAAATTGCTAGTTTGTAATATCATAAAACAATATTAGTGAGAGCAATATTGCCATGAGAAAAAACACATCAAATTAAATTTGAATACATAAGTAATCATATAAAGAAATGAAATGGAACATTTGAATTTTGAAAATCAAGTTGTACATAAAAAAAACTACAAGCACCTATTGAAACAACTGTTTTGGTAATACATTTGCATGCATTGATATCGGAATAATTATCTTCATCTAACATTGAATTTATTAACTCACTTAAACTCTCATCACTGACGCTCAGTCATGAAGGTAAAAATGTAAAACTGAACAAAATTAGTAATCTATCTTTTAAATCCATTGTTGTATGTGGAGATTTCAATATTGATTTTCTGAGCGAATCCCACGAAAAAGAGCAGTTTCTCAATTTAATTCATTCTTTTAATTTAGATATTACAGTGAACGTACCTACACGGAATACTTTTAAATCACAAACAGCAATAGATCAAATTATAATTAACAAAACCACAACTAGATATGAAATAATAACGAATAATCTAGGTTACAGTGACCATGATGCACAAATTCTTACAATTACTAATAACATGAATACTGACACAATAAATAAAACACGCATGTGCAGAGCTTTTACTACAGTTAACATAAAGTTATTTACGGACTACTTGCTGAAAGAATCATGGGAGGCAGTTTATAACGCTATTGACACGAATGAAAAATATAATTTATTTTTCTCAAAGCTTTCATTTCTCTTTAACGCATGCTTTCCTATTAAAAAGAGAAAATTAAACATTTCACGAAAAAGTAATACTTGGATCACAAAAGGAATTAGAACATCGTGTAAAAATAAACGTACTCTCTATTTTATTTCTAAACGTCATGACGTATCTCAAGATTTCTTATCTACTTCAAAAATACAAAACATTGTTACGAAAAGTCATAAGACAGGCTAAAATCATGAAAAACGATCAGGATATTTTGAACTCAAGTAATAAAACTAAAGCAATGTGGAATATAATAAATAATACTACCAAATCAACTAGAAAACCCGTAGAGAATGTTGTTTTAAAATATAACGATATAAATGTGAACGATCCGGCAACAGTGGCTAATCTCTTTAACCAATACTTTTCGAGAATTGCTGCCGATCTCACTAAGGGTCTTCAGGCACAAAATTCAAAAATAGACAGTTCACTCAAAATTTTAGACACAATGTTCGTTTCCGAAACTTCTTCCTATGAAATTCTTAAAATAATCGGTAAACTAAAAATAAATATTCGTCCGGTTTAGATGAATTCCCGGATTCTTTGTTAAAGACTTGTGCGTATGCCATTATACATCCGTTAACTCACATATTTAATGCATCTTTATGCACTGGAATGTTTCCAGATATTTTCAAAACAGCTAAAATTAAGCCGCTTTTAAAAAGGCAACAAAAATGAAATTCAAAATTATCGGCCCATTTCTCTTCTATCAGTTTTTCAAAAATATTAGAGACTTTTTACGTACGAATGGAAACTTTCTCACTAAACACGACGCGCTTTCAGATTGCCAACATGGATTTAGAAAATCAAAATCAACGGAAACAGCTATATTTTCTTTTCTTAAAGATGTCGCCTCATCATTAGATCAAAACGAGGCACCTATTGGATTATTTTTAGATCTTTCAAAAGCTTTTGACGTCATTGATCATGACATTTTACTTTCCAAATTACCTTCATATGGAATTCGTGGTATTGCTCTAGATTGGTTATGTTCGTACCTTAAACAACGATCTCAGAAAGTTGAAATACCTTACTGGAATGATGGAACATTACGTACGCACCTTTCCGACTCTTTGCCCGTTGCATGTGAGTTCCTCAAGGATCGATTTTAGGCCCTATTCTGTTCCTACTTTACGTAAACGATATGCCCTCGACGATTCAAAACGGAAGAACGGTTCTCTTTGCAGATGATACGAACATCCTTTGCAATAAAGAAACCGTAAATAGTACAATATCAGATGTTTCAAATTGGTTCCGAAATAACAAATTAATAGTAAACGAAAAGAAAACGGTTTTAATGCAGTTTTCCATTTCAAATAAACAATTCTGTGCTCCATTGAAAATGAACAGTGTACCATTGACTGATGTTAAGGCAACAAAATTTTAGGTCTCTCAATTCAGTCAAACCTTAAATGGAACGTCCATTTAAATGAATTGAACACACAATTAAGTTCATTGTGCTACGCGTTCAGAATTCTTGCAAATTCAGTCAGACTTCATACTGCTCGTTGGGTATACTTCACGAATGTTCATTCTCGCCTGAGATATGGCATAATATTCTGGGAAATACATCTTATAGCTCCCAGACTTTTAGATTACAAAAACGAATTGTACGAATAATAACCAAATCCCACCCACGTGATTCATGTAACCCTCTCTTCATTAATCTAGGAATTCTACCATTACCGTGTCTTTTATTTACGAATCAGTGGTTTTGTAAAAATGACTTGCTCAAGGGCGGAATATTTTTCAGAAAATGCAGAAGTCTATTACTATAACACTCGACGTAGAAATCATATTCATCAGGGGCAGTATCAACAGCTCATTACAAAAAATTCACATACAATACATGTACATTATTTTACAACACTTTGCCAGATGACATTAAACGATTAAATTCAATAGAAAAGTTTAAATCCCAAGTGAAATCGTTTCTGCTGCATAACTGTTTCTATACAATTAGAGACTATACTGAGCATAACAAGAAAAGTAACATTAATTTTAACAATGATACATAATGCATTATTTACCATTTGGACTGTATAAATGAGTATAAACAACCTGTAACAACTATTGTACTACAGCTTCCGGGTCAATGACCCCATCTCGATCAGGTTTTTCGTCCAGTTTCCTGATCCATTGAGCAAATGCTGAGATGGCCCCTTGTTTTGCTTCTGGGCATAAATGTAACTTCATTTTCTGTGCACGTCTTCTAGAATTCAGTGGGAAATACAATTATTCAAATTATCGTTTCCATGTTGTCGCGGCAGGAAGTAATAAGAGCCAAAATTTATTGCTTATTTATCTTTGACAATAGATTTTATTACATGGGAGTTTTTTGTTTTTTCTCCCTTTCAAAATTCAAAATTTATTGCTTATTTATCCTTGAAAATAGATTTTATTACATGGGAGTTTTTGTTTTTTCTCCCTTTCAAAATTTCAAAATTCAAGTAGTATATGAGTAAGTGTAGGGTTTAAGGGATCACAGAATTTTGAAAATGTGCACACAATTCACTTTTCCCCATAGCACGTCATACGCAGTTTTTAACTGTTTTTCTGACGTAAAATAAAAAAATAAATAAGGTATATCTACCATTGTTCAGACAACTAACGTTTCTTTACTATCAAACGCAACAAAACCTTTTTTTATAACAGATGGCATTTATAGAAAACGTAAGTAACTGCTGCCTTGAGTCTCTCAGACCCATGAAATCTCTAAAACTCAGAAATTAATAACACAAGCTGCATACCCACTCCACGAATCACAACAGTCTCTACAAAAATTCAGCTCCTGACAATAGCAAGACTCACACTCGAACAATCACGTTGGTAGGGGAAGTATCGTTTGGGGCTGACCAACATCACCTAGACATGTCTAGGTGGTGTTGGACAGACCCACGACAGCGGTTAAGGGTCCATTGTATCATAAAATACAAATAGTTGTAGTTGTTATTCCTACTCGATTTGTACATTAAGTTAATAGGGAATATTTTTTGTAGGCCAAGCATCCAGAAAACACTGTAGAAAGACTTACTAATAAAATTCTTGGAAATTTAATTTCATGTGACTCCAAAAGCAGTAATTGAATAAAATTTCATTTTATGCTGCAGTAAATAGAGACATTGTAGTTATCGTAGAGACGTTTTGGTTTCATGAACATTTCTTCATGCTTTGTAATCAGTAATCACTTGTTTGTATTTGGACTTTTGAAAAATAGTTATAATTTGTACGTCACATAGCAAAATGAAATCTTTTTGCTCTTTTAAGTCAGAAGGCAAGACAAGAGCTAGTATTATTTTATTTATTTATTTAACGTCAAAAAAACTTAATAACTATGTGTGACGTGTTATAGAAAGGAGTGTGTTCTGTGCACGTTTTCTTAAACTATGAGATCTCTACCGTGGCAAGTTTAATTATTAATGCAGGTGAAGAAGCAGGTTTTTTTTTGTGGCAAGAATTGATTTGAAAATATTAGCTTCCGTGTAATAAAAACTACTTTTTTTATTTAATAGGTAATTATTACAGACAAATTAGAAAACTTAATGCAATGTGGCTAGGCCGAAGGCCTTTAAGCCATTACAATACCTACATTCTACCGCGTTCTAACCTTCGCATTCTGGTATTCACCCCAAATGGTCTCTCCATCGCATCAAAGCCGCGGAAAAGAGACCATAAGGTACGGCTGAGGAAAAACCCCTGAAGGGGGAAAAACCTGCCGTCAGAAGCCGAGTACATGCTAATCTATCCGGTTTTAAACTATTTATTTATGTGGCGCGGGCGTCAGGCATTCTCCTTCCAGTGTTTGATTTAATTTACCGCCTCTGCCCTAAATTTCCGATTCCACTTCCCTTCGCCCCCTAATGTGTTTTATTTTAACCGTTTCTTTTTTTTATTTAATTTAATTTAATTTTAATTTATTTAACTTATTTTAATTAATTATTTTAATTTTTAACTTATTTTAATTATTTTAAGTTAATTTATTTATTTTTATTGACTTATTTATCTACTTATACTTAACAATTGACTACAATTTATAACTTTTTTTGTACTGTTTACTAACCTAACATAACTTACTGACTAACTTAATTATTGTTAGTTTGTTGATTTATTATTTATTTCTCTCCAGTCTAGGCTCTGCTCGTACTAACCTATGCTGTTTTCCCACTCCCTAATTTCAGTTTCTCTAATGGTCCGAACCTTTCCGAGAAATGTTCCTAATTCTTTCATGAAGTTAGATCTTTTATCATCTAGAATGGTTTGGGCGAGCGTTACGTTCCCATGTTGGAAGTAGTAATTTCCCATTCCCATCCATTTTCCTCTCCAAGTTTCGGTCGCACTGCAAATTAAAAGGACGTGGATCCAGTCTTCCCTATCACCGCAAAGCACACAGATGCCATTACCATTAGAGTCCTTTAATCTACGTTGCATCCACCCCCCGACCCTGAACCAAGCGTATCCCCCTCTTGCGTCCTTTCGCAGTGTGTTTACGTAACGTTCGCAACCCCATAACGGACTCGCGTGAATTTGCGCAACTAGCGAACGTTTTTCGGCCGTTACTGCCAGAATCTCTTGCCTTTAATATCCGCAAGTCTATCCGAAATTAACCGTTCTATGTCAAGTGTTTCCAATCTCCCACCATCTCCGGAGAAACGTCTCCCAGACCTGCACGTTCCAGTAGCAGTTTAATTTTATACGACCAGTGGCGTTGGTTGCTTCCCTGTAACTGCCCTCGAAATAAAAACTATTTGCAAGAATATAGAGAATGTTAATTTGAATAACTATATTCCCCACTGAACTCTTGAAAACGTATATAGATAGTGAAGTTACATTTATGTCCAGAACGTAACATGGGGGCATCTTAGCATTCGCTCAAAGGATTAGGAAAACTGAACGGAAAACATGATCGAGATGGGAGTCATTGATACAAAAGCTGATCTACAGTACTTATTACATACGTCCTTAGTCTTATTGAATTATACAGTCCAATATACATTAAATAATCAGTGTTAAAATCAATATTACTTTCCTTTTCTGTGTTCGGTACTGCCTAAAAGACTTCTCTTCAAGCCGTTTTGCAATTGCATAGTGCTCTCCTTTTACATTCGACCCTGACACCACAGAGCACTCTTTTTACATTCGACCCTGACACCACAATGATTCTACCTTCAGAATGCAAGTCGGTTGTTTGAGGCCATTACTTATCGAACCAAAATCATGCAAACTTACAAAAGTTCTCTAAATATGTAAATGCCAAGGTCATCTTATGGGAACGCGCAAAATCCACAATTTCTTTAATTGATTGTGTTCTTTAAATGCACCCCGTGTCCAATTCTACCAATTCTGTTGTCAATAATACTAACCTGACATGATTTTCTACAAACGATTAAGAGTATATGAGTACTTGCCCCTGGCCGAAGGGATAAAAAGTAATGACTGACTTCATTAAAAAAAAAAGGATTTCAACGAGGATTATACGAAGCGCGCAATGCCTCCAGAAGGGCTTATATACGCGTTACGAAGGTGCAACCACTTTTTTTAAACTTCTTCGTGGCATGACAGGAGCTTCTCAGCCCAACTAGCGTCAGGAAAGGAAAGTATCAGCAGTAACCTCGCCGTTTCTTCGATAGAGATGGCGTTGTCGAAACCTGCTGCAGGACTTTATTGGACGCTTAAAATCAGAAATTAGTCGGCGAATATAATTCGTTTCAACGTTCAGTGCCTTATCCATACGGAAGCTCTCGTGCTGAACGTTTGACAATGAAAAATGTAATGAATACAGTTATTAAAATTGCAAAGTGAATTCGATCAAATCCGTCATCGACAGTTTCGAGAAATTTTTACCTACTCTTGACGCTGATGGATACTCCGTTCTATTGATGCTGATGCTGATGGACGCTATATGGATATTTCGTACTATTGTGAACATACTTTTGTACCATGACTTAAGTTGTGGGCGTTGGTGTGCAGGTTGGCGGGCAGCAGTTGCACTTCATCCATGCCTTTCATGGCATATGTCAGAATATGATTATAGCTTTTTGAGCAATGACTAAAGTGTTCTGGGCGTTGGTGTGCAGGTGGGCGAACTGCAGCAGCACTTAATCAACGCTTTTCATTGCATATATCATTCTAGGAACGTGCTTTTGAAGCAATGACTTAAATTGTGGGCGTAGGTTTGCAGGTGAGCTGACTGCAGCTGCACTTCATCCACGCCTTGCATGACATGTATTAGTCTAAGAACATGCTTTGGAGCAAGGGACCAATGTTGTGGGCGCTGGTTGGCGTTCAAACCGCCTTTCATGACATATATCAATCTAGGAATATGCTTTTGGAACTGTGGCTAAAGTATTGTGGGCGTTGGTGCGCCGGTGGGCGGGCTGCAGTAACACTTCATACTTGCCAGGCATACGTCAGTTTAGGAACATATCAAGACTAAAGTGTTGACAAGACAATGTTCGGGTGGCGCAGGGGGCGGGCTCGACTTCGCCAGTCTCTGTCTCTGGCAAACGGGCTGCAGCGCACTTCATCCACGCCAGTCATAGCATATATCATTCTAGTAGCATGCTTTTGGAGCAATGACTAAAGTGCTCTGGGCGTTGGCGCGCAGGTGGGCGGGCTGCAGCAGTTCATCCACGCCAGTCATAGCATATATCATTCTAGAGCATGCTTTTGGAGCAATGACTAAGTGCTTGGGCGTTGGGCGCAGGTGGGCGGACTGCAGCTGCACTTCGCCACGCCAGTCATAGCATATATCATTCTAGACATGCTTTTGGAGCAATGACTAAAGTGCTCTGGGCGTTGGCGCGCAGGGGGCGGGCTGCAGCTGCACTTCGTCCACGCCAGTCATAGCATATATCATTCTAGTAGCATGCTTTTGGAGCAATGACTAAAGTGCTCTGGGCGTTGGCGCGCAGGTGGGCGGGCTGCAGCAGCACTTCATCCACGCCAAGCCGCGAGAGGGCCGGCGGGCGTGCGCGTGCTGCCGCTGTGCTGCTGCACGGATGGCCGGGCTCCGTGCGCGAGTTCTACGAGCTCATCCCGCTGCTGACGGAGGCGCGGCCGGGCGCGGGCTTCGTGTTCGAGGTGGTGGCGCCGTCGCTGCCGGGCTACGGCTTCTCGGAGGCCGCGGCCAAGCAGGGCCTGGGGCCCGCGCAGATGGGCGTGCTCTTCCGTGCGCTGATGGAGCGCCTGGGTCACAAGAAGTTCTACGTGCAGGGTGGTGACTGGGGGCATGTAATCGGTTCGGCCATGGCTACCTTACTCCCTGAAAGGTAACGCAGTTCGTGATTTCTGCAGTGTTCACATGGCAACGTGTGTACTTGCAAGTGCATGAATTGTCAAATATTTTGGGTACGTCAATGGATTACTTCTTTCTAATTTCATTTCTTATTACTTCCCTTTTTATTTTGTTTATATTATTTTCCTTAACTCCTTTTCTCTTGTATTTACCCTATTGTTCTAGTTGAGATAAAGATTGCACTATCATGACTGTATCTTCAAGGAATTTTAAAAACAATTCTGACCAGTATAGGACGTAAATTCTTGAAAGAGCAAAGTCTCTGAAAGTGACGCTTTAGGGTATATTGACAGTAAGGCTTTACGATAGGGGTGTCCGTGGGGCTTTAGTCTACCCAAACTGTATGCCTTTTATCAGAAATATTGTTTTTATTATTTTTTTGTTAGTAACAAATATCATTCGAAATCTCAATTTAATACTTTGAAAATAACTATAAATTAAAAAATTAAATACATTTTAAATATCGCGTAAATGAAAAATAATTTATTGCTGAGAAATATCCTTCCTTTATATTTAATATTACACATCTCATACTATTTACAAATATTGAAGGGTTTACTTTCTCTGCTATTATCAATATTATTATTTCTTCCGTTGCCCTGCTCATACATTTTCTTAATGTTAAACATGCTTTTATTAATTTCACTTTCAATTTTAACATGGGTTTCGACGTATAATTTTGTATTTTATATAGAATTATATTTCTGGAAGTCCTATTGAAAAAAAATAGTGAATTGATCGCAACTACTATAGATTACCAGCCTTTTTCTAAAAAAATAAAAATAACTTACATTTTGACATTCTTGCAAATACTATTGAGCTCATTAATGAGATTAACATTTTCTATGTATAAATATTAATGTCCCGTGCGGTTTTGAATAAAGTTCATAAGCTTACTGAGATATCCTCAATATCCCTATTATCGCGTTCTTGCCTATCATTAAATAGATTAAAAATGTTTCCGGAATATCCTCAATTATTTGATTCTTTATAGTATTCAGTAATTTCTATTAAATGAATACAAGGTCGTGACTTCCCCTGGCTGTGCTTCGGATGAAACACCTACGTGTGACTATCTTTAGCCGACTTACTGAAAATTCTTCCCATCCATGGAGCTATCCTAATATAAATCCCTTCGTAATACGCAGTCTATTTGAATTCGAATCCCAAATTACAATAACAAAAATTATAATTATAATTCAATGCGAATAATTCCTTCGACTTCTTACTCTGCGCAATGCCAAGCTATAAAAAATAATCATAAGTCAAGCACCTCGCTATCATTTAAGGATTATTATCCCCTGTCTATGCTGAAAAAAATATTCGCACCTCGCCGATTGCTTTCGATGTGTTCAGTTCTGTAGCTTTCGAGAAAGTGATTAATTCAACCAACCTTACCATAGAATCACAGCTCTCAGTGCCCTCTCCACACTTTGCGCACGTAATATCTCCGGGGGGGGGTCTCCCCAAATGAACATCGCTATTACACAAAGCATGAAATACTACTAATTTCTGAGCCTGCATACAACTGCAATTTATTACTAACGCTTGATGCCTTTTTCCCATTCAAATTAAACCCAGGGTTTCTGACTTATCACATTACAAACCATAAAGGAGGTTGGCCACACCCCCATATAAAAATATTGGATGCTCCTCGATCATTAGTGTTCATTTCATTTCATCTAGTGGTTTTATGAATGGCTTCAGGTTACCTAAAAAAAATAGGGCTGCGATGATTTGCTGCTTTTGATGAAAATGGGTGATTATGAATCGATTTTTCATCTTGATTACATGTATAATTTAAATTGTTATTTTCTATCACGAACAGTTTTTGCAAAATTATCGGCTTTTCGTATTTCAAATTAGCACTCTCTATGTCATACCATATCAGGCGGACTAGGGTCACAGGTAACACAGCTAGGCATTCTAGCAGGCTATGCTGTCATAGACTGGCCGAAATTTACGATTGATTAAAATTTAAATGAACGCTGACAATGTAGTACAGAACTTACGTATCGTTGTGTAGAAGCCAATCAGTAATGTTTGAAGAGAGGTTGATCGTTCTCTAACCCGTTTCAGTCAGTGTTCTCTTGCATTTAACCAGAACTATTTGTTACAAATGCTGTAAAATACATCTAATTGGTGGGAAAAGTGTTTAAAAGAATGGCAAGTTCATCTAGAAGATGTGAAAATGATCCAAGCTGTTGTTATATATGTGGCTCATTTACACTAAAATTCCGAAAGGAAAACATTACCTCGTTTCTAAGGAAAGCGTATCACGCTAAGTTCGACATTAAGTTACGGGATCAAGATAAATCTTGGGGCCCTATAAACACTAGTTACCACGCATATGTTGCAGATTTGAAACTAGTGGTTCTAAAACAGAACATATTTTCTCGCCCCCTAGTAATGGTTACGAAATACTATTTATACTGCAATTTCTCTCCGAATTTACACATCTCAGTCATCATTTTTTTGTAAAACTCATTACAAATTGTAGAACATTAGGTGTCAGTTCCTCGGTCTGTGGTCAGCAGACTCACAAGGCCTTCCACCAAACATGAAAAACAAGGGAACAATCAACCATGCCCACTGCGGGACTCGAACCCGCGATCCTTCAGACCGAGGAGCTGAGTGAGCCCACGTTCTAGCCACCTCGGCCATCCGAATCGACAACAATTATAATTGAGTTTCATACAGCTAAATCATGACCCTGTAGCGTCGTGACGAATAAAGACGACAGGATTCCATGTGTACATTTAATTTGCATATAATGTACAAGGATAGCATAGGATTTGTACAGAACATACATATATCATCCGCGTGTCGTTTGCGGAAAACAGATGATGATTTTAATAACAACCTTCACATGTTGATATGCACCATGGTAATATGTTGTCATGGTCGTCAGGCGGGACCGTCTCTCATAAAGGGATGAGAGAGCTAGTCTGCGACGTTACAACACGACAATGAGACGTAATTCACGGCTGCCGTCTAGCCGCGGAATGCCCTTTCGCATTCCAATCTGATATTCCCTGAAGATTAGCAATTTTTCTTGTATATTTCATTTAAGTGGAATTTTCAAGAGAGTAAATTTAATTGGGCTAATTTCAATTAAAGTATGCTGATTGCTTAAAAAACTTCCATACATTGATAATGCAAATACATTCCTTGCAACACGGACAAGAAATATGGATTGTCAAATAGGTTTTACATTATTTCTAAAAGATCAATTTGTAAACTGTCGTGACCGGCCGCACAGATTTGAATGTGCCGCCACAGTAGGGCGTTACCGCCACTGGCGGCAGAGGCCAGCGACAAGCGCAGGCCAGCGAGGCTCGACGGTGTGCGGCCACCACGCCTGAGCGAGCGGGGCAAGGCCAACCCCGCCCCTACTACGCGTGCCAGTCAGCGGGCCTCGACCTGGGGCAAATATAAGCCGGCCGTGGCCCGGAGAGGACAGAGAGTGAGCGGCGGAGTAAGAGTGACGAGTTGGTGATACGAGATAGTACGGTGTGAAGATTGTGATTACGACGACAGTGCTGCGACAACGGACTTCTCTTTACGGAGATTTAGCGACTCGGCAATTTTGTGGTGCATCTTCTGGTTACGATAACTCGGCTACGTTTCACTGTACATTCTCCTGGATTTTCGCCACTGTAGCTCTGTACCTGTTTTCAACCATTAAATTTGTTTATTGAATTTTGTGTGTGTTGAATTTGGACACATCATAAACGTATAACAAAAGCTCAAAAGTAAGAAACAAACAAAGAAATATGAAATAATTACAAATTCTAATTAGTAGCCAACTAGCATCCAACTGCCTACAAACATTTCTCAAAGTACGTTCACGAAGTGCAAGAAATTCGGAGCGGGGGACTATATTTGACGCCAAATTACAAAAAAAAAATAGTCATATTTTCTAAAGATTGAAGTGACCTTATTACACATTTCGTGAAGAAAAAATTGCATTTTCATAATTGTAGTTGAAAGAAGACGATGAAAAAATTACATTCTTTTCGATTTTCGAAAAATGGTATTGTAACGAACATGAGACCTGCCCCATTCTCTTAAACGTTCTTCGCAATATTCAACAACAAAATTTAATAAAAAATGTTGAAGCCATTTTTTGATAATTTTGAAAATGCTCCAGGGGCTTCGTGTAAAGTATCCCCCAAAATTAAAATATCGGTTTCAATTCAAGGAAGACGTGAAATCGGCCAGATAGATTGGGAAATTTCTATTTGGACGAGTGGCGGCTCGTGGTCATGCCATTAGGCTGTGCAACGTTTTCTTCTTTTCCCACACTCTCTCCCTCTGTCTCTCTCTCACGCACACACATGCATGCATTGACACATTAACATTAATAATGACAATTAAACACAAATCATCTTATGACGTCTGATAGCATGCCGAACAATTCCATTCCATTGTTTCTTTTCAGCAATTTTTTCTGTGGCTTTTCATTGAAATCATTGATTTCTTACGTTTCATATTTTCAACGCTATTCATTGTTAGTTGCACAAACACCCTTGACAGAAAAGAACTCTCTGATTTCGGTTTCTCAAATCACATTGAAACGTAGCCTAATACTTACGTTTACAAAATACACTAGGGGTTTGAATACTTCGGAATGGTTCTGTAATTTCAACTCACTTTAAAACACATGAGAATACACATATTATATACTATTAACATTTTTATGAATGCAACAGTGCACAGCAATGCGTTCGCGTTTCGCGCGCTAGTGCTAAAGCTCATTTAAGTGGAGAGATATCTCACACTTTCTTCGTTCAATGTCATACTTCTGTTAAAGACTTGTGCTACTCGAGTGTTATATCTTCGAGACACGTCAAGGCATTTCCCGAGATCGCCACTGCGCCTGCGCCGTAGATGGAGCACCGCGCCGGGTATGCTCCAGTCCTCCATAAGCCACCGTTGTTCCCCCTCTTTCCCCTGCAGCCACGCGGCATGCAAGGACGCAGTTTCCTCGGTCCTATTCTCCTGAGTGTGCCCCGCAGGCTTTCACGAAAGAAAGGCGGACGGACCGGCAATCGCAGCTTCGAATGGCGCGTGTTTTGAAATAACATGTTTCGGGAATGCTCTGAGAGGACTTGTATTCTCCTCTTGTTAAGAGATGTTTAAGAGAAATGGCACCGAATTAATTTGGGTGTGCACATGCGAACGTGCGAATACCACGAGCCGCCACTGATTTGGACGAAATGGGATGAACGGCTTAGCCGCTGGCGTTTTTCACAGACAGACAGACATTTTGCCGTCAGTCGATTTTTCGATATCAAGGACCCATGGAGGGACCCAACAAAAACATGGATTCTGGCTACACCATGTGCTGGAGGATTGTTTCCAAATTTAGCAACTTGATTTATCCACTTATTCGTTACCAGGGCAACTAGAGCTTTTCTTTTCTAGAGAAATCTTTCTATTTCGGTATTCCAATGGTGTGGAGAGAACAGAAGAATCATATAAACGATTGTTACTTTTACCTGGTGAACGAGTACCGACATGATAAATAAAGTTTGAAAGAAATAGTTTACCTGAATATTCCGTCAGCCATTAGACCCGTACATGGTCCTGACATTCCCGTACCACACCCACCAAATGACCTACCATGTACATCCATCAGCAAATTATTCGGACTGCTGTGAGAGTGAAATAGACGTTACTGACTTCCCCAAAGACAGAAGACCCCAGGTGTTTAATCAGGAAGAAACTTAATGCTTTGGTGCGAGACCTTAGCCTCTCGGAGGTATGGCGCAGGATTTGGCTTACGGTTGAAAGAGAAAAATGAATTCGCTCAAGGCAGAACGTTTTAATGGTACTGAAAGATAGAAGAAGAGTTCCTTGATTATTTCACGAAAAAAGGTCAGCGTGTATAGTGCAATAACATTCATGATGTACTTTCAGGATTTGGAATAAGATATGCCAGTGATCAACGGAGGTTATTTGTAGATTCTTCGAAACGCAGCCCCAAAGATGTTCTGCTTCATAATGGAAATTAATAATTCTTGTTACAATAGCACATTCTGTTAATTTAAAGAAATTGAATGGGCCCGTAAATTGAACTGGTTTAAAAGGGATTGGTCAATCAGATATACTTTGAATTTCGGAGATAAAAATGACCAAGAAGTTTGGTTAATCGTGAAAATATTATTTTTCCACCTCTCCATAGTAAGCTGGGAATTATGAAACAGATTGTCAAGGCTCTGAATAAGAATGGAGAGTGCTTATATATTTATATTTGTTCAAAATATGATATTCTTTCAGAGACCAAGGTAAAGAAAGCATCTTTTTTTGGGGGGGGAACTCAAATTAGAAATCTGTCAAAAGATGACCTTTAGAAGAACTTTAATGAGTGATGAAAAAAGACCGGCCCGGTCACATTTTAAAACTGTCTCCGAGTATGTTTTACGAAATTAAAAACATCCAGATTTCAAAACAATGGTGCACAGAAGACGATTGAGGTGGCAAAAGTTCAGCAAAAGAAAGTATTAGCATATAATATTATTGTTAATATGCATAAGATGTGTACTGCATGTATACATATTTACTTTTTTCTTTAGTAAAATTGTGTACATCTAGTTTTCAATCGTTTGTTCAATGTATTTCTGAGACTTTCATAAATCAAGAGTTTTTGTTTACCAGTCTTTGCTTTGAATTTACCAAAACATTCTAACGAGCTAGAGGAAAATGGATTTCAGATCTTTCATGTATTAATTCAAATGTATTCATATCATTCATTAGAACCGAAAGTGCCGATTTTTTCGCAGCCCTGTGTAATCATCTACGAACCTAATTATAAAAATGTTAACAGGTAAATTTCTGAAGAATGTATTGTGTGGTAAATATTTTTCTTCTGTCTTTCTTGATACCATTTCTTAAACCATAGATCTTCGATTGTATCGACATTTCACAGATGTAACAATTATATTCTTTAAAATATTTTGTATTTATATTTAAATTGAGGGAATCAATAGTTTAGTAAAAAACTAGAATTTATAACACAAATTAATGCTAATTCAAAATTAGAGAACTCCGGTTCGCAATACAAAAAATACTTGAAAAGGGAATAACATTTTGAGAACGTCACAATGTTTTTGTATTTATCAGAGTGTGAAAATGTAGTTTTAATTTCCTTCCTAACTCGTACAATGGTAAATAAACAGATCAAAAGAATAGATTTTTATGAACAGGTACGGTGCAGAAACACTTTCAGAGGAAGCGGAGGAATTGATTTTCGAATAAATGGTCTTAAAGAAAATAATCTCTTCTTTTTCAGCGTTCTTGGATTTCACACAAATATGGTCTTCCTGACCACACCATTATCACAATTCAAATTGCTTTTGGGCAGCTTTATTCCCAGCTTAGTTGTTGAACCAGAACATTATAATAAAGTATATCCCATGGGAAAGAACTTCATGTATTTATTAGAAGAAAGTGGTTATTTCCACTTACAAACAACTAAGCCCGACACCGTAGGTACGTATTTTGTTAATATCTGTATATAAACCATTGCTTGGTTTTTCATATTACTTACGTGGTGTACTGCCTTCATTGAGACAGTTATATTATGCCAACGCTTTTCCAGGTGTTAGTTTAAGAGACTCTCCAGTGGGACTAGCAGCCTACATTCTCGAGAAATTTTCTACATGGACTGATAAAGATTGGCGATCTTTGCCTGATGGTAACCTCGAGAAAAAATACTCTTTGACCAACCTGTTGGACAACGTTATGATATACTGGGTTTCAGGATCAATCACTACTTCAATGCGTTTATACAGCGAAGCCTTTACCAAGCAATATTTAGGGCTTCAGATAGACAGGTAACGAAATTTTTGTACTTTCAAGAGAATGATCATGAAAGCTTTTGTGAGAATAACGATATTTGGATATTAAAATATTTGTTTATATAAAATTGCAAAATATGAAAGTGGGCATGTACGCTTTGGTTGCCGATATATTGCATTATAGTGAATGTGCTTAAGGAACTAAGTTTGCCAAAGGTTCCATATTATCACATCATATTATCCAGAGCATCACAAGGAAAGTAACATTAATTTTAACAGTGATATTTAATGTATTATTTACCATTGGACTGTATAATTCTGAACAATATGTAACAAGCTTCTTAAGTATCGCAGCTTCTGGTAGTTTCATAAACAAGCCTCAAATAGTATTCATAAACAATAAGTATCGCAGTTTCTGGGTCAATGACCCCCATCTCGATCAGGTTTTTCGTCCAGTTTCCCTGATCCATTGAGCAACTGCTGAGATGGCTCCTTGTTTTGCTTTTGGACATAATGTAACTTCATTATCTTGGCACGACTTCTAGAATTCAGTGGGAAATACAGTTATTCAAATTATCGTTTCCATGTTGTCGCGGCAAGAAGTATTATTCCTTGACGAAGGACATCATGGATAAGAACCCAAAATTTATTGCTTATTTATTCTTGAAAATAGATTTTATTACATGGGAGAGGTTTTTTATTCAAAATTCAAGTAGGGATCACAGAATTTTGAAAATGTGCACAGAATTCACTTCTCACCATAGCACGTCATACGCAGTTTTAACTGTTTTTTGACGTAAAATAAATAAATAAATAAATAAATAAATAAATAAATAAATAAATAAATAAATAAATAAATAAATAAATAAATAAATAAATAAATAAATAAATAAATAAATAAATAAATAAATAAATAAATAAATAAATAAATAAATAAATAAATAAATAAATAAATAAATAAATAAATAAATAAATAAATAAATAAATAAATAAATAAATAAATAAATAAATAAATAAATAAATAAATAAATAAATAAATAAATAAATAAATAAATTTCTTCACAAATCTATGTGGTAGCTCCAGTGGACCAGTAGTACTGTGAACTCCGATAAATTAGTCATTGATAACTAGAAGCAGTGGGAATCAATTCAAAGAATTGGAGAACTCGAAGCATTGGGTACACAACTTTCCCCTATCATTCCTAATTAAACTAATTAGACGATAGAATTTAATTCATTTTTTAATGTTCCAGTCGGTCAGTTCGGGAAAGAGGATGTTACAGAACTGGAAAAAAATCTGTAAACGTAGGTTTTCATAAAATATCAGAAAAAAATCAGAAAGCGGAACCACGTTTACGGAAACTCTGAGGACAAAGACGAAGTGCTGCTGATAGGTATTCTAAATACTATACAACTCTACGACGAGAGACTGACAGGTCGACTGGATCGACAGAGGTCACCTGGATCCACAGACAGGCAAACTGACTCCACAGACGGGCGGACTGACTCGACAGACAGGCAGTTGGACAAAATGACATGGCGGCGACGACGAGGACAAACAACAGCCTGGCGGCAGACGGACAGACGGACGGACGGACGTTTAAAAAAAAAACTTTTTCGGTATCAGGGGATCCCAAAACGTGTATTTCCGTTGAAATCTCGAAATGTATTTTCCGCAACATTACATAACTTTCTCTATACTACATACAGTATATTACTCCATATACACGTATGCATACGAGGAAAGAAAATTTAACATCAACGTATATCAAAATAAGCATGTACAATAACAAAGGGGAACGTTGAAAGGGTTATTACAATGGCAATAACAAAGAGGGAAGAAAGGGGAATAATTATGTATATTTAACTCAATCTTCAGTAAGGATACCCAGGCGACATTGACACTCATTATAATAATGTTGTACAATATTCTAAATTATTTTATTTTTGAATATCTTTTCAGTATACCCTGTATTGTACCAACGGCTGTTGCAAATTTTCCAAATGAAATTTCCTATATTCCAAAGAAAATTGCCCAAGATAAGTATAGAAATTTGGTACAGTATAGTCATCTACCGAGAGGTGGACATTTCGCAGCCTTTGAAGAGCCTCAATTGCTTGCAAATGATTTGTGGGCAGCAGTAGAGAATATAAGAAAAATTAATTCTCAAACTTCAAGTAAGTCCAAGAAATAAAGTCAAATTTGTAAAACATTTTATGTAATAAATAAATTTCCATAATATTGTCATTGTGATAAATTCTTAGGTTTTCTTTGGAGCCTACTACAAATGTTCTACACAATTTCTCCTTATTGACCACTAATTATGCGATATCTTCTTGTGTGTCTTTTACGGCCGTCTCTTGCATTCCAATCTCCATACCGCTCTGCCGTCCCAGTCATTCTTTTCTACACCTCTTCTTTAAAAACCTAATTGCGCCATTCCTCTCTGGGCGTACCAATTTTTTCTCTCTAATAGAAACTACTCACAAAACTTTCTGGGCCATCTCTCACGATCAAGCGTTTTTACGATATAATGAAATATATTCTTACATAGGTAAAGTCGAAATTGTAAAAATATAGAAGAATTCAAGAATTGTAATATATACGAAAGGTTAGGGGTGACATAATGACGACAGTCATTTCTGTAACTTTTGTAAACCAGAGGAAAAACCAAATGTGTGTAGAACCAGTTTCTTTTTCCACTTCCTGCTGATTTCTTTTGAAATTTTATGATTCTATGAGCCCATTGTGTAGCGTTTAAATCGTAATTTTTGTTTTCAGGGAGCTGAATATCAGATGTGTGAAAGAGTGCTATCATATGTGTGTGTGTAAGAGAAAGAGAAATAGAAGGAAAAAGGAAAAGGATAGGGAGACTTTTACCACTTCGCTACTAAACTTGATAAAAAATTATTTTCAAAAAACTATAATTATTTTAAAAAAATCTTGTTTAAACAACCCTGATGGAGTGCAAGAATAAATTAGAAACTGTAAAATCTAATAAATGATGGAATACATTTATTCTTAAATCAAACAAATTGCTCTCGAGATAGTTCTACTAACTTTTGATACAACCGTACTGTGAAAAGTGTAGTTACCCAAAATGATTTTGCACGTGAAAACAAGAATACTCATTAAAGTCAATAAGTATTATATTCTCTTTCACGATATAAGAAAAATTTTCCGATCTCCGCGGATCATTGTTCACAAAACCCACATCCCTACGTAAAGAGCAAGGAAGTTCTGGTCGAATATTGACATCACGAATCACTGAAAATCATGAAGATTCTTTCTTCGTCCTAAGCGTTCAGGGCTTCGGATTAGTTGCAACGGAATCATTATTACTTTCAATGATATTAAATTCACATTCTCTGCAATCAGTCCAGTCACTTTCTGGAAGAATGGCTAATCCCAGGGAAAATGTATTTTTACTCTTTTGCCATACTAATGTATTCTAAGAGTTCACCGAAAATGGTCCCTCCGCAACCTGACTATTTAAATTTCTAAATTGAGACTCAAAAATATTTTTAAATGAATAACATAAGATATTCACGGATTTTTCTAACCTGGCCGATGACACATCACCAGCTGTTCAGACACATTATCAGCAGTGTCATCCAATCGAGAGTTAAAACGTCATTACGATAACGTCACTATGGTAACATTTAAGCTCTCGATTGGACGAAACCGTATCAGCTATCATCAGCCAGGTTACAGAAACCCAAGTATAATACTTTTATTTATTTGTAATACATTCTTATCAACTATCCACTCAAACGAAAATTATTTTTATTTTTTATTTAATAGGTAATTATTACAGCCAAATTAGAAACTTGATGCAATGTGGCTAGGCCGAAGGCCTTTAAGCCATTACAATACCTACATTCTACCGCGTTCTAACCTTTCGCCTTCTGGTATTCACCCCAAATGGTCTCTCCATCGCCTCAAAGCCGCGGAAACGAGACCATAAGGTACGGCTGAGGGAAAAACCCCTGAAGGGAAAAACCTGCCATCAGAAGCCGAGTACATGCTACTCTATCCGGTTTTTAGACTATTTATTTATTTGGCGCGGGCGTCAGGCATTCTCCTTCCAGTGTTTGGCCTCCACCGCACCTGAAAACAAACAGCACCACAGAAAATCGTCCGCACCAACGCCTCTGCCCTAACATTTCCGATTCCCTTCCCTTCGCCCCTAATGTGTTTTATTTTAAACGTTTCCTTTTATTTTATTTATTTAATTTAATTTTAATTTATTTAACTTATTTTAATTAATTTAATTTTAATTTATTTAACTTATTTTGATTAATTTAATTTTAATTTATATAACTTATTTTAATTTAATTTTAATTTATTTAACTTGTTTTAAATTAATTTAATTTTAATTTATTTAACTTATTTTAATTATTTTAAGTTAATATATATTTTTTATTGACTTATTTATCTACTTATACTTAACAATTGACTACAATTTATAACTTTTATTTTATTTTTTGTACTGTTTACTAACCTAACATAACTTACTGACTAACTTAATTATTGTTAGTTTATTGATTTATTACATATTTCTCTCCAGTCTAGGCTCTGCTCGTACTAACCACTGCTGTTTTCCCACTCCTTAATTTCAGTTTCTCTAGTGGTCCGAACCTTTCCGAGAAATGTTCCTAATTCTTTCATGAAGTTAGCTCTTTTATCCCCTAGAATGCTTTGGGCGAGCGTTACGTTCCTATGTTGGCAGTAGTAATTTCCCATTCCCATCCATTTTCCTCTCCAAGTTTCGGTCGCACTGCAAATTAAAAGGATATGGATCCAGTCTTCCCTATCACCGCAAAGCACACAGATGCCATTACCATTCGAGTCCTTTAATCTACGTTGCATCCACCCCCCGACCCTGAACCAAGCGTATCCCCCTCTTGCGTCTTTTTGCAGTGTGTTTACGTAACGTTCGCAACCCAATAACGTTCGCATAACGTTCGCAACCCAAACGAAAATTATATCAGTTCTCTGAAAAGGTTAAATTTATTTTGACGTAACGTCAAAAAAATAGAAGAAAGAAAAACTGACTATTAGTTCCGATGATGATTGTTTAAAGGCTTGTTCCATTTGTCCTTTTCATTCTTCTGTGCGATGGTGATGTGAACGGAAGTAGATCATTGGGATATTTCGCGTATACTTGGGTTTTTCTAACATGGCAGCTGAGGGTTTTATCGCCAAGATGAAATATGGCACGACTTTTAGCGTCTTTCTCAGTCCTGCCGCAAAATGTCGCATGATCGCGACCGTATCAAGCAGTGCTGCAGACCAAACGACTTTAGCAACACGACCGAAAAAGACGCGAAAAGCCGTGCCATATTCCATCTTGAAGATCATTCGCGTAGATATGAAGCCTTACTCGAAGAAGAATAAGAGAAATCTTCAATGCTTGCGAAAATCCGTCGACTTTCTTTTCTTTACCTTATAGGAATGCCTATAAATTAAAGGAGTCAACGAATTTTTGCAAGCAGTGAAGCTCATATACTTGTTATATAATATATATCCTTTATCAGCGATTCGTTCTCGATTTCAAAGTACTGAAAAAGAAACACTGGAAAAAGAAAAGTAGAATTCTATTAATTTACTGTTCTAAATAAATTATTTTCTGTTGCAATTTGCCAAGGAATTTTACGGTTCGCGTAGCACTTACTAAAATTACATAAACGTTCAATCAAGATTATTTTGTGTAATTTGGAAACATTTATAGTAATTAACTGGTTCCAGAAAGATACGTTTTTACTTTCTCATTTTTACAGAAACACATTTCATTATGTCATTTTATCCAGTATTGCAATATGAAATGAAGAGTAATATTTCTCTACGTTAAAACTAAAGTATCCTTGCTTAAAAATTTCATTCATTTTATGGTATTATTTGGAGTGTGTTAATATGCATTGCATTAACATAAATCATCGGCTTGTTTCCATACATACATTTCAGCTCATATATTTCATGTAACCCACTGTTTCACAGGCGCCATTGTCTTCCAACGCAAGACCAGCCCACCTCGACCCCTGCTATTCTTGCTTCTTTTAAATTCCACTGAGGTCAAGCATATTCGTCTATTTAAAAATATCGCACTGACTACAAAAGGAGAAAGCTCGATAACTGAAAGGTTAAGCTGCCTTGACATTGATAGTAAATTATTACGAGGACATTACTGTTAATCGATCAGTAAAGCATATTAACCGTCTGATGTCAAATTAGACTCAGAAATGTCAAACAATTCCACCTATCAGTTTTTTTTTAATTTTGTGCCTGAAGACCCTTAGTGAGATCGGCAGCAATTCTCGAAAAGTATTGGTTAAAGAGATTAGCCACTGTTGCCGGATCGTTCACATTTATATCGTTATATTTTAAAACAACATTCTCTACGGGTTTTCTAGTTGATTTAGTAGTATTTTTTATTGTATTCCACATTGCTTTTGTTTTATTATTTGAGTTCAAAATATCCTGATCGTTTTTCATGATTTTAACCTGCCTTATGACTTTTCGTAACAATGTTTTGTATTTTTTAAAGTAGATAAGGAAATCTTGAGATACGTCATGACGTTTAGAAATAAAGTAGAGAGTACGTTTATTTTTACACGATGTTCTAATTCCTTTTGTGATCCAAGTATTACTTTTTCGCGAAATGTTTAATTTTCTCTTTTTAATAGGAAAGCATTAGCAGGAAAGTTTAACATCGATACAAAGTTATGGAAGTAAGCATGAGAAAGAAGAAGCGAATGCTTGATGAAAAGAGCAAGAGCAAAGAAGAAACCTATTAATTCTCAGAAGAAGAAAAAGGTTCAGATGATTGTTAATTACAGAAACAGTAGATCGGATTTTGAACAGGAGTAATGGATTCAAGCCGTTCAAAATATGAACGAATACGTATTACGTCGATATGAACGATTTCTTATTATGTCCTATATTTCTTTCATTCTTATTACTGTTATCATTTAGACATTACTTGCCATGTTCAGTTTAATATTATACTCGTGCTTCATGAACCCGTGGTTTAGCTTGTCCAATACCCTCTCACTCCGTAACAATGCGCACCTACCAGTTCCCATGTAAATATTCGCTTCATCACCAACACTTGTTTTGTATCACTATTCTGCATTTAGTTCTCCGTTCTTTGCACTCACTTCAGAGATTCCTATCTCTTCTACTCTCACTATCATATTCTATTCCTATTGTCTTACCTTATCTTCCTCTTTTTTTTATTTACACAATGAAAATTTACAATCTATTTCATTCCAAAATAAGAAGTAAATATGATAATTAATTGCTTATACAATATCAAAATAAAATACAATGATCAAAGAAGCATTAACTTGCAGAAAAGTCCCCCATTGGTACTTTCCAGGATCAATACACAAGGACTATAACAGAAAATAGAAGCAAATATTAGAATAATAATAACACAAAACGGAGAATTATTTTTGTGTTGTGTATGTCAAATACTAAAGCGGTAAGGAAGTTGCAAAGGGGAGGTTCTATTGAGGCGATATATTTCTTGGCTATTGTCTAAAAGGTTTAGGGCTAGATGGTTTGGATAGGTTTCCAGGCGCTTATTGTAGTTTAGGCTCATTTCTCGTATCTTCGTATGATTTGTTTGAATATTGAGGTCTCAATGGAGTGCTGCATTAGACATGTACCAAGGTGCTGATGAGATGACTCTTAAAATTTCTTGGCACGATGTTATAAGTGTCCATTCGTCATCTTACTTACAACTATGCCTAACCTACTACAAATTTGTTTCTTCTCCATCAACTACACGCTTAATTCTTACAAACTAAAACCTATCTCCCTATTTACATTTTAACCTGACCTACTCTGTCCTAAATTTCCAACTCCTTATACGATTTGAAGTTTCGCATGTTATACGGGCCTATTTGATCACCAATTTCATTCACTAACAATACGACGAATGTCTAATACTTTTTGAACAGTGAAGGAACCTTTGTATAATGGAAAAAATATGAAAGAATTTCTGTCCAAGTGGGGATGACTGCAGTGACTTTATTAAAACCTTGTCACCTACGTTATACCCTTACCTACATAAGAAAATGGAGTTAGCGTTACTGTAAATGCGAAGTTTGAAGCTCTTTTTCACAGCAATCTATTGAATTTTCGAAAAACTTCATTTTAAGTCATTTGAAGCACTTTTACTCAATAATGCAATAATGTACACAAATTCATTGAAAAGTGAGTATTAGCGACATGAGAGATTTAAAAAAAATACATTTGTGTAATTTTTTACAAAACAAAAGAGTACACCAAAACAAATTTTACGTCATATTAAACAGCGCACATAGCACTATCTATTAGAAAAATTTGAAGAAAAAATGTGAAGCCATTTTGAGAAAATGGCGTTTAAAGTATTTCAAAATGCGGGATTTACAGTTCATTTTTACAGAAAATGTTGAGTTTTTGAGAAACTTTATTTGACATTATTTAAAGCTCATGTTCCCATAAATGAAATACTGTGAAGAAAAAGCGTCGAAAGTAAGTGTTGGTGAGGTAAGACACAATTTTAAAAAAATTACATTTTTGAATTTTTTAAAAATCAAAATAATTGAGGAATAAGGCTTTGTTATCGTACAGAGTTTGTTTGGCACTAACGGTACAAAAAATTAAAGAAAAAACTTGAAGTCAATTAGCACTATCCATTAGAAAAATGCGAAGAAAACATTTGGAGCAATTTTTGGGAAAATGTAATTTATGTGGTTCTGAAAATACGGAATTTTGAGCTCATTTTTATAGAAAACTGTTGTGTTCTCGAGAAACTTCACTTGACATTATTTAAAACGAATGTACTCATAAATATAATAACGTCAAGAAATCCCCTCTAATGTAAATATTACTGACGTGAGAGACCGGTCAAAAAAATTACATTTTTGTAGTTTTTGAAAACCAAATAAATAGAGCAACATAGCGCTTATGTCATCGGATAGGGAGTATTTGGTACTATATCTTACAATAATTTAAAGAAAAAATCTTGAGACGCTTTTGATAAAATCTTGCTTTTGTATTATTTTAAAATTTGAAATATTTCACGCTCTATTACACGGAAACTACTAAGATTTTCGAAAGAATGAACGTGACCTTTATGATACTACTATTAATGGACACGAAATTTCGTTTGAAGGAAAATCTCTATCTTCAATTTTATAGTTGTAGGAAGACGCAGTAAAAAATTCAAACTTTTGCAATTTTCGAAACTTAAGAGTTAACCGTGAAAATCGGATCCATTAAGCCCGATAAGTGCTTTATTGCCGATCCGATAAGTTTGAAACTTCATTTGACATATACACGATCAGGGGTCCCTTGATACCGAAAAAGTCGTGTTTTGTTTTTCTTCAAAACGTCCATCCTTCCGTTTGTCTGTCAATCCGTCTATTTGTTCGTCTGGTGTATGTGAACAACTTTCGCGCCTAAACTATGCGATGGTTTTTTCCAAACTGAATAAACCTTTGATCTGGCATGAGTCGAAGCTCTACGATTTTGAAAAACATTAATTAATTTTTTAGGGTATTTTACATGAAACTCCCTTTCAAAATTTTCTGAAATACGGATCCAATTTATTTCTTTAAATTTCTTATTTCTAATTGCACTGTTTAATATGATGTAAACTGGTTTGGTGTATTCTTTTCTTGTTGTTTTTTCAAATAATACACAAACTTTTTTTTTAACTATTACTCACGTTGCTAATATGCACATCTCGATGGCTTTGTATACATTATTAATTAAAGTGGATGTTCTTCAAATTACTTCAAATGAAGTTTTCAAAAACTCAATAGATTCATTTGAAAAAGAAATTCAATTTCTGATTAACAGTAATGTTTAATCTCAAAACTGCTACAATTTTTCAATTAAAATTTCTATTTAGGACAAGTTTTACTCTTTTTAATATTCTTGAAGTAATATTTTGATTCTATTATTATGAAACCGAAAAGTGGAGAAAATGCCCCAAAAATGTATATTGGGCGACAATAGACGGCAGTTGGCAAGAGGATGGGGTAAGACCGTAAAGCCAGTCCACACTAAGAAACTTGAAAACTGTACTACAGGAAAGTCTGTGCCATTCTGTAGCACCTCTAATTCGTTATCAGGACCCAGTAATGATTTTTTTCTGCCGAAAATCCGCCGTTTTTTCGCGCAGCATTACATAACATTCTCTAAACTGCGTATTTTCAGTTGCGGCTGGTGCTCCAACAGACAAGGTTGAACCTCTATCGAATGACGGAAATGTAATTTCCGACATTCAAAATATGAATACATAATAAATGTTAGCAAATCAAATCAGTTTAAACTAAATGAAATAAAAGTCTATATTGAAACACTACTTAATTTTATGCGTCGTGTCCGCGCATATACACCTCCCGCGCACGTGATTCTGGATTTGATTTCCACTGGGCACTTAAGTTCGCCACCAGCACAATGCTTCGACACGTTTCACACAATTAAAATTATTTTATTTTGAAAACTTCACTACCCTGGTAAAGTTGGCAATAATGATAGATCTTCGACACTCATTCGTTTTCATAAGAACGTTCGCAACCGCTGGCCAGCTGCAACCACCAGACAGCCACACTGGTTTCCGCGAGACACTATCCAGTTATAAAAAAGGTCACCTTTACAGAAAGAACTTATCAAATGTACTTTTTGAACCAACAAACCTAATATCAAATGGAAATCAAATTCTCCAAATAGCATAAAAATAATTGACTGAACTTGTGTACTTTCAATAAAAAACTAAATTCATAAAACTACGTTGCAACGAGTGAGACGAAGACAGAATATGGGTATTCCCCTGCGACTCACTCGGTGGCCGCGCAGCGCGACAGCGGCACCTGCTTGGTTGCCCAACCAAAAGGCCGTCTATTCTCCATGTTAAACCAAAGTGCCAAAGAGCAATGCAGTAAATTCAGCAACACTGTCAAGAGCCAAGTTCGCGTTGCAATTCCTGGCAAGGCACCAGACACCAGAGAGACCGCCATTTGGGCGCTGTTTTGTTTCAGAATGATTTCATATACATCGATATTGCTGCAGTACCTTGAAAATTGAATGTCCTTAAAAGGAAAATGTATATTCCTAAGATATTATAAGATCTTTTTCCTTTTCTGGGGGTTATGCAACCGTGCAACCGAAGCCCTGCGTATATAACTTGGTATATACGTACGTATACGAGAAAGTAAAAACTTCACTATTGTATTAAACCTATATATGTTAATGCATGGAAAACTGCCCCCCCAGACGTAATGCTCTTTAAAATTCTGAATGAATTAGAACCAGCTGAATCCAAAATTGTAAAATTGCAAAATTGCGCTGCATTATGAAGTCTATAATTTACTCAGACTGAAATTATTAACAAACTTCAAGTTTGATTTTACGTATTAAGGGTTAAATTGAACACATTGTGCATTCGCGCGTCAGTCGCATGTGCAAATCGAATGAATCTCACATACGTGTTAAATAACAAATTAAAGCGACATTACATTGTAATCTGCCAGAGGCAAATGAAACTCATATTTTCATTGGGAATGACGTCCCTTCATTCAATGTAAATTGGGTTGTGTTCCCAAAGGCGGAAGTAAATACCTTTTTTAAGGCTGATAATACTCGCGAACGTCATCAAGAGGACTGGTAAACTGGCCACAGAAGCGAGCGCTTTGCTGTTAGTAACTCCGCCCCTGAAAAACAGGAGTAGCCACCGCTGCCGACTCTCGTCCCTTGTCCATAAAACTGACTGATTCACAGCAGAATACAAACATCACAGACTCATGATTTAAAACTAATAATATCCTTTACCTGAAAATTGACTTTGAGATAACTACAACAACCTAAAATTACAGAGTTAGACAGTTGATGCGAAATTTAATTAGATGTGCTACAGAATGAGACAGACTTTTTCGTACCAAAGTTTTCTATTTTCCTTGGTGTGGACTGCTACTGTACAGTATGCCTGCTTCCATCTACTGCGGCCCAAAGAAACTTTTTTTGAAATTTTCGCAACTTTTCGTTTTCCAATTAGTAGAGCCTAAATTATATTTTAATTATATTAAAGAAGGCTATAACGTCGTCCTAAACAGCAATTTTCATAGAAAAATATGGAGCCCTTTTTAAGAAAATGGTGATTAAGCATTACTGAAAAAGCGGAATTCGAAGCTTTTTTTTCACAGGAATATTGAATTTTCGAAAAATTTCATTTGAAGTATTTTTACTAACAATTTTAATAATGTAAACAATTACATGAAAATGGGCATATTAATGGCGTGAGAGATATTTAAAAAAAATTACATTTGTGTAATGGACAGATGGACAGACACACGGACAGATGGAAAAACGGACGGAAAAGACGGACGGACGGGCGACGAACGAACAGACGAGACGGAGCAGACAGACGAACGAACAGACAGACGGAGCAGACGGAGAGACAGACGACGGACAGACAGACAGACGAACAGACAGACAGACGACGGACAGACGAACGAGGACAGACAGACGACGGAGCAGGCGGACAGACGGGCAGACGAACGAGCGACAGACAGACGAGCAGACAGACGAGCAGACGAACGAGCAGACGGAGCAGACAGACGGACAGACGAACGGGGCAGACAACGAGCAGACAACGAACAGACAGACGGACAGACAGACGACGGCAGACGAGAACGAACAGACGAACAGACGAACGAGCAGACGGACGGGCAGACAGACAGACAGACGGAGCAGACAGACGAACGAACGACGCAGACAGACGACAGACGAACAGACGACGCAGACGGAGCAGACGGAGCAGACGAGACAGACGAAGACAGACGAGCAGACGACGCAGACGAACGGGCAGACGCAGACGGGCAGACGAACGAACGGGCAGACGAGACAGACGGAACGAGCAGACGGACGACGAACAGACAGACGAACAGACGAGACGAACAGACGAACGAACGACAACGGAGCAGACGGACAGGGCAGACGCAGACAGACGAACAGACAGACAGACGAACAGACAGACGAGACGGAGCAGACGCAGACGAACGAACAGACAGACGAGCAGACGACAGAGCAGACGAACAGGCGAACGGGCAGACGACGAAGCAGGCGAACGGAGCAGGCAGACGGAGCAGGCGGGCAACGGCAGACGAGCAGACAGACGAACGGGCAGACGAACGAGCAGACGAACAGACGCAACGAACAGACAGACGGCAGACAGCAGACAGACGGGCAGACGGCAAGAACCAGACGAACGAACAGACAGACGACAGACGGCAGAACAGACAGACAGACAGACGGACAGACGACGGGCAGACAACGAGACAGACGAACGAGCAGACGAACGACGACGAGCAGACAGACGAGCAGACGAACGAGCAGACAGAACGAACGGAGCAGACGACGAACAGACGAACGGAGCAGACCGGAGACAGACCAGACGAGCAGACAGACGAACGAGCAGCAGACGAGCAGACGAACGAAGCAGACGAGACGGAGCAGACAGACGGAGCAGACAGACGGAGCAGGACGAACGAACGGGCAGACGCAGACGAACGGGACAGACGAACAGCAGACGAGACAGACGAACAGGGCAGACGAGCGACGACGAGACAGACGGACAGACAGACAACGAACGAGCAGACAGAACAGACGGAGCAGACGACGAACGGCAGACGAACGGGCAGACAGACGACGGACGAACGACAGACGAGCAGACGAGACGAACAACAGACGGACAGACAGACAGCAGACGCAGACGAACGAGACAGACGAACAGACGAACGGCAGACAGACGAACAGACAGACAACGAAGAGACGAACAGACAGAGACGGCAGACAGACGAGAGCAGACGAACAGACAGAACAAGCAGGCAGACGAGCAGGCGAGACAGGCAGGCAGACGGAGCAGGCAGACAGACAGGCAGACGGAGCAGGCAGACGGCAGGCAGACGAACAGACAGACGAACAGACAGACGAACAGACAGACGAGGGCAGACGACGAGCAGACAGACGGAGCAGACAGACGGAGCAGACGAACGAACGACGCAGACGGAGCAGACGAACGAACAGACAGACGAACAGGGAACGAACGGAGCAGACGAGACGGAGCAGACGAACGAACAGACGGGCAGACGAACGAACGACAGACGACAGACGAACGACAGCCAGACGGAGCGAACAACGAACGGGCAGGACGAACAGACAGACGACAGACGACGAACGAACGAACGAACAGACGAACGGAGCAGACGAACGACGAAGACCAGACGAACAGACGACGCAGAAAGAACGAACGAACGAACGGACAGACAGACAGACGGAGCAGACGAACGGACAGACGAACGGGGCAGACGAACAACGAGACGAACGGAAGAACAGACGAACAGGCAGACGAGACGAACAGACGCAGACGAACAGACGAACGAACGGCAGACGACGCAACGGCTGAACGGAGCAGACGAGCAGACGAACGACAGACGACGACGAACGGAGCAGACGAACGAACGGGCAGACCAGACGAACAGGCAGACGAGCAGACGAACAGACAACGAGCAGACGAACGAACAGACGACGAACGAACAGACAGACAGGCAGAGACAGACGAACGAGCAGCAGACGACGAGCGACGAGACAGACGGGCAGACAGACGAACAGACGAACGACAGACGAACGGGGCAGACAGAACGAGACAGACGAACGAGCAGACGACGAACGAACGAACGGAGCAGACGAACGAAGGGCGAACGAGCAGACGGCAGACAGACGGGCAGACGAACGAACGACAGACGAAGACGGAGCAGACGAACGAACGGCAGACGAGCAGACGAACGAGCAGACGAACGACAGACGGACAGACAGACGGACGACAGACGAACAGACGAGACGACAGACGAACGGAGCAGACGAACGGAGCAGACGAGACAGACGAGCAGACAGACGAGCAGACGCAGACGGAGCAGACCGAGACGAACAGACAGACGACGAACGGGCAGACAGACAGACGAGACAGACGAACAGACAGACGAACGGGCAGACGAACGACAGACGAACGAAAAGACAGACAGAAGAGCAGACGAGGACAGACGGGAACGAGAGACGAACAGACGAACAGACGAACGAAGCAGACGACAGACGACAGACGGACAGACAGACAGATGAACGAACAGACAGACGAGCAGACAGAAAAACAGACAGAAAGAACAGACGAACAGACGCAGACGAACAGACGAGACGGAGCAGACAGACGACAGACGAACAGACGAACGAGACAGACGACGAACAGACAGACGGAGCAGACGACGAACAGACGGAAGACGACAGACGGAGAAGAGCAGACGAGACAGACAGACGAACAGACAGACGAAGCAGACGGGCAGACAGAGCAGACAGACGACAGACGGGAAGACAGACGGGCAGACGAAGACAGACAGACAGACGAACGACAGACGAACGAGAACAGACGGGCAGACAGACGAGAGACGACGACAGACGAGGACAGACGAACAGACGGAGCGAGACAGACAGACGACAGACGAACAGACAGACGGAGCAGACAGACAGACGAACAGACGAACGACAGAACAGACAACGGACAGACGAACAGACAGAAGACAGACGAACGAACAGACGAACGGCAGACGGCAGACGACGGCAGACAGACGACAGACGACGAAGACGGACAGACGAGACAGACCAGACGAGCAGACGAACGAAGGCAGACGGAGACGCAGACGGAGCAGACGAACAGACAGACAGACAGACGAACGAACGACAGACGAACGCAGACGGGCAGACAGAAGCGAACAGACGGAGACGAACAGACGACGGAAGACAGACGAACGGAAGAGCAGACAGACGAACAGACAGAGCAGACGGGCAGACGAAAAGCAGACGGCGAGACGGAGCAGACGAAGAGCAGACGAAGACAGACGAACGGAGCAGACAGACGAACAGACGAAAGCAGACAGACGACAGACGAACAGACGAGCAGACGAACGGGGCAGACGGCAGACGGAGACAGACAGACGAGACGAACGCAACGGAGCAGACGAACGAACGACAAAGAGCAGACGAACGGCAGACGCCCGACGACGGCAGACGACGAGCAGACAACGAACGAGACGACGAACGCAGACGACAGACAGACAGACGAACGACAGACGACAGACGGAGCAGACGAACGAACGGGCAGACAGAGCAGACGGGCAGACAGACGAGAACGAACAGACGAACGCAGACGAACGAACAGACAGACGAGCAGACAGACAGACGGAACAGACAGAAGCAGACGAACGACAGACGGAGCAGACGAGGCAGACGGGCAGACGACAACGAACCAACGAAGACAGACGCAGCAGACGGAGCAGACAGACGGACGAACAGACAGAACAACAGACAGACCGACGACAGACAGGAACGACAGACAGACAGACGACGGCAGACGAAACGCAGACGGAAGCAGACAGCAGAGAACGACAGACGAACGGGCAGACAGACGGGCAGACGGAGACAGACGAACAGACGAACAGACAGACAACGACAGACAGACGAACGAGACGAACGAAAAGACGAGCGACGACGGGCAGACAGACGAGGCAGACGAACGAGACAGACGAACGAGCAGACAGAACGACGACAGACGAACGAACAGACAGACGAACAGACGAACGAACAGAACGACGAACAGAACGACAGACGACGAACAACGAAAGGGCAGACGACGAACAGACGACGAGCAGATGAACGAAGCAGACGACAGACGAATGACAGACAGACAGACAGACAGACAGACAGACGAACGAACAGACAACGAGCAGACAGACGGAAGACAGACAGACAGAGAGAGACAGACAGAGAAGACAGACAGACGGAAGACAGACAGACGAGAGAACAGACGACAGAAGACAGACAGACGGAAGACAGACAGACGGAAGACGGACAGACGGAAGACAGACGGGCGGAGAAGACAGACAGACGGGAAGACAGACAGACGGAAGACAGACAGACGGAGAGACGACAGACGACGAAATCAATTTTCCGCAGCAATACGTGACAGAGACAGACGTTTTGAAAGAAAAAAACACTTTTCGGTATGAGGTGACCCAAAAACGTGTATTTCCATTTAAAACTCGAAATCAATTTTCCGCAGCAATACGTAACTTTCTCTAAACTACGTATATTATTCCCGTATATGTATACAGGAAAGTAAAAATATAAAGAAACCTGCTACAAAAACTCGCAATTCTTGTTAGTCTGGATATAAAGAGAGCGTACGACATGGTATGGAAAAGACGGATCTTGAAGATTTTGCAGATAATAGGAATAAAAGGATGTATGTCGATTTTATTAAAAATTTTACCCTTGATCGAAGACTACAAGTCAGGATCAATGGTCAACTCTCAGATATAAAGCAAATTGAAAATGGTGTACCTCAGGGATCCATGCTAATTGTGACTCTCTCCTATTAGCAATTAATGATATAGACAAGGAGATTCAACCTCCAGCTATCACTAGAAAATATGCAGATGACATAACTGTACTATGCAAAGGGAAATCTCTATCTACTCAAAATATCATGCAAAAAGCGGGGGAAGATCATCGCCATTTCCGAAGAGAAAAACATGCACTACACTAACGGGACTAATGACCAAAGCAGTTGACGCGCCCGGAAACACGAAAAAATCAATCAATCAATCAATTCACTGCGGAAACAAAGACCGTGACCTGCGTGGGCTACATCTGGCGGCGGTGTGCAATAGCTTGCTTCAGTTTCAAGCTTGGTGTTACGTGATATGCCGTGGGACAAAATGCATTGAATTCTACGTAGGAGACAGGATGCACGCGTCTGCAACAGGCTGGCAATAACCGTCCGCACAAAAAGTGATCAGTTTCATTAGCCGCTTGTGCCATCCCGCTACCCAAAGCATCTCGTAGTAGCAACTTAGGCGAGTAAAAGGGCTTTCGGAGAGTGGGAAAGTGTTCCAACTGTACAAGAGGCATTAAAGGGTGTCGAGATTGCATTGCGATTCTTATACACAGAGGACAATGCAGAATCAAGTATGGAGAGAGCACGAACTCTGGAGAATGATCTAAAGACAGTACCAATAAAAAACGTACGAAGCAAACAATTGAAATTGGTTGATTTTTTAACGACAAATAAAGATATTCAAATTTTAAGCTCGTGCTGTTAATGTATTTTGCTGTATCTCTATATTAATATAATCACCCATTATGGAAAAAATTCTATTTAATTTTGACACCATCGGATATAGTGAATCTCTGATATAGTGAACCAAAAATGATAGACCCCAGGAATTTACTATAACCGAAGTAGACTGCACTGGTTATTTGTTGCATTATCACGCTTATTTATGTATTTTTATCTCTTCCTTAATGACGCACTGAAGTATTTTAATATTCAAGTAACCGCTGTGCTCACCCTCGACCTACCAGGGGATTTAATGAGCTAAAATGTCAATGTCGAGTCCTCAAAACAAATTAATCATATGCATTTCCATTCACTCTTCGTGTGGGTAGCAGGTTTTCTGGTGGTATAACGACTTCCAACCCAGGAAGAGGAGGAAATGGTAATACGAGTATGTGTAATAAATAGGGGCGGATTTTGATGACCTAAAACATCGCCAAAAATTGATCAATAAAGTGCTCTAAAAATGTCCAAAAACCAAAGAAAAATGACTCACAACGGCTGTCAAAACAATTTCTGAGCAAACAAATAGGAGAGGTTACTGAGTAATTCTGTGAAGAACATTAGTTGCATCTCGTAAATATTATTTGAGGCAAGTACCATTAAAAATCATTAAAATCGATGATATCGGCATTAAAATCGATATCAGTAAAACATGCAATGACGGGAAGAGGTGAAAATGACTTATTAGTCAAAATCGGCAAAAAATTGAAAATAATGGCATATGAAAATGGGTAATTTCCTTTTGTCATAACATAAAATGAATTTCTATACTAAACGGCATTGTTCTAAAGTGAAAAGAAAAAAATGACATTTCATTAAAATCCGCCCCTAGTAATAAACATCAATTAGTTTAATTAACTAAACAATAATTCGTGAAGACCCATAGATCATATTGAATTAGTAACTGATGATAGGCAGCATATTCTAAATAACATGCTTAATGTAGATTTTCCGATTTCTGCATGCATTGGATTGGAATAAGCTAGATCGTAGCTAATTTTGTTTCTTAATAATTATCATGGTTGAATAGGTTCTGTTATAGGAAATTAACAAATGGTTCTAAGAATTGATGGGATAATACGATCGATTTGCATTTAGTTGCATTGGCAAATTCGGCAAAAATCATCGCAAAACTGCATTAGCGCTGTTACGCAACAGATTTGAAAAATAATGGTGATGTGTTCACATTTTCTCTCGTAGTGTGTGCTGTGAAAGAAAGTTTCTTAAGTATAAATTTTATTATCCTAATGAAAAAAAAAACTTTAATTACCGGATACTGTTGATTTGTTCACTAGTCATAAATCATTACAATATATACATAAACGCAATGTTCAACAAAAGTCCGCTATGTGTCAATGTGTCTTGGAATGTAACTACTGAATGACAAAAAATATTTTTCTCTTGTAACTTTTCTACAGCTCTCTCTTTTGTGCAATGTAATCGCGGGTTCAACTAGTAGTAATGAATGAGTGTCGTGTAGTTTTAATGAATAATATTACGAGTAAATTGCATCATACTATGTCATATGCCATGTATTGTTGTATGATGAGTTTGTGAGGGAATAAGAAATCCTTAGATGTATTTAAAACTTAGTGCTATTTCAACAGTACATGTTTTCTCACAATTATTCCAATTTTCGAATAGTCCGAGTTCATCGAAAACGGAACTTACGCCGTTTCATAAACGTACTCTACTCAAATGGAGAATTTTTTAAACTAATGGTGCTAACAGCACGTTCTTTCTCACCCGTATTTTCACGCAAAATAGAACGAAAAGTACTCCAATTTTCGAAACATTATACGTGCCCTTATTGCAAAATCTATCTTTAAGGAATCTATCATTAAGGGAAAAATCTCTATCTTTAATATATTAGTTTTAGGAAGACTCAAAACATGTTGAACTTTTGCAATTTCTCGAAAATCAGGGTTTTTAACGACCATGAGACCTGCGACATTCGCTTAAATGTCCCTCACAGTATCCAACAAAAAATGAATCAAAAACGATGGAGTTTTTTTATTTGGAAAATGTCCCGTGGGCTGTACGTGAACTACCCTTCAAAATTAAACTATTGGTTGTAAGTTTAAGGGGCCGTGACATCAGACAGATTGATCGCGAAATGTCAATTTTGAAGAGAAACGGCTGAAGGGTTTATCCGTTAGCGTTGGTCACAGTCTGACGGACATTTTGCCGTCATTCGATTTTCCCGTATTAAGAACCCACAAAACATGGATGCTGGCTATACCACGTGTTTTTTTCCTAAACTTTCTTCCCTAAAATTCTGGCTATACCACTTTATCCCCTAAACTTATCAACTGGATTTATCTACTTTTTCGTAACCATTGCCCTGGCAAAAATTCGCCGTTTTTTCGCGTAGCATTACATAGCTTTCTCTCTACTCCGTAGCCAGAAAGTAAAAATGATGACTGAGTTGTGTTAATTCGGGGATAAATGGTGATATAAATAGTATTACATAACCATTACTAAAGGCGAGAAAGTGCAGGGCTGTTTAAGCACCTCTTGTTTTCTTTTTATTTTGCCGAAAATTCCTAATTCTCTTAAAATATGTATTCGGTTTTTGATTTTAAAACTGGCTGTAAAACTAAGACTTCTCACATTAATTGTATGAATTATAGTTGAACTTGGCAATAAATGAAAAAAAAGTTAAGTGTTGAAGAAATTAGTGGTAGGGGTGGTGGATAAAGATGTGTTAGCGTTAATAGGAAGGTTGCATATTCGTGTCGAAACGGGTTAAAAGTTGATAGTGATTAATATGGGTATGTTATCCGGGGTACAAGGAATAAATGTAAACAATCTTTTGTTGGATTAGATCATGTTTCAATAAGCAAATTAAGTTAATTCTTAAACCATACAGTTTATATTCAGCATTCAAACGATACTGTGATTGGTCTTTTGTTTCTGTAATATAGCTTGCAGAGGTTGTGTAATTTCTTCTGACAGCTTCTGTTATAAATGAGATGATGAGGAAAGGAGTTATAAATGAGATGATAGTGGAAAGTCAAGAAAGAAACTTAAGTAAGTTTATGAAGAAAGTTTATTTTGTGTATTTCAAATTGAAACTTGGAGATCAAGACAAAACATGGGAAATAAGGTGTACAGAAGATGCGAGGAAGTTCTTCATTTATGGTTAAAGGGTAAGAAAAACTCATATCGTTTTGGCGTTCCTACGATATGGCGTGAGCAGAAAAATCATACAACGACAGTTACTTCTGTTTGGTAGGTGTGAAAGTATTTAATACAAAAAGTAAAAGTACAATATCTTGTCCTAACCTTGACTCAGCTATTCGCCCAGGGTCCCATGGTTCTGAAATGCCAATTCTACAGCCTTACAATTTAGCTGAGTGAATCAGAGTACTCAGACTCATTAGCTGCCGAGAGCGAATCGAGTTCAGACATTTAATTTTGTCGAGGGACCTCAGCTTTTTTCTTAGTGAGCTCAACGATCTACAAAAAGACTCGGATATTTCAAAAGATGCAGCCAAAGTTCTAGGATCAAGCCTAAAAAAAACAAAAATCTGTTATCATTTGGGTCCCCATTGTCACGGTACAGGTGTCGAGAGAAAATTTACTCAGTTTTTTTCTCCAACGAGATAAATCTAGCTTCTTGTCATGGTGTTGATGTTCATGAGCTCATGAAGTGTTTGAAATAGAATATGATTCATCAGAATGGCTTATATTAATTTATTCCTAGCCTCGAAGCAGTCTTGCTGCATAAAGTATATGCACCTCTTCCTATGACACGTTCGGCTCATATGAAAGAAAACAATAATGACTCCTCTACGATTCTTCAGAAAATCATATATTAAGGGCATGTGGAAATTTCAAAATACTAACCATGTTGTTGGATCTGCAGGAAGTTGTAGAAAATATCCATGCTTTCTTTTTTTTATGGGATAGTAGACACACAGATGCACTGAACAAAACTGATTGGCCTTCTGGAGACAGTGTAACCCCCCGGCGAGAAAAAAGTCAATAGGACCTTGGTTCCTTCGGAACAAATATTATTACCACCTCTTTATATTAAATAATGGGACTTATATAGCAGTTTGTCAAATCACTGCCAAGAGATGGCAATTGTTTCAGTTATCTGTGTTCCAAGTTCCCGAAACTCTTTGAAGCCAAGTTAAAAGAGAGAGTTTTCACTGGTCCGACATAAGAAAGCTTCTAACTGCTACTAACTAACTCCTGACCCTCCGTTGTCTTCAACAACGGAGAACAAACAATAACACGCAATTAAAACCTTCAAAGAAATACGTTACCAGGGAAGGGGTTGCGCCCGACCAATAAACAACCTCCCAGCAACAGAACTTTTCAGAAAATGCGCGCTCTTCTTATTTCTGCTCCATACAATGTAACTCTTTCAATCATACATTTATATAGTATAATTTTCGTTTACATTTCTACCTAAGGTAGAAGGATACGGGTATGATCTCGCCAACGGAACTACGTGATTTGTAAAGAGATCTGGTTAGGAGGAGCTCAAAGGCACAGAGACGCCAGCCTCTTTGGGGAGTTAACACTAAAAAAAAATCTGGTTCCACCTAGTACGGGGTCCGGACGATGAACCAGCTCCTCATCACCCATGTAAAAACTACGAAATGCTAAAAGATCTTCTCATGAGAAAACGCGCACATAACCAAAATAATAAGACAGTCTGTACGCACGTGATCGGGCAATGACACACCCGAAAGGACGGGGGGGGGGAGCAGAGGACGAAGGAACCGCGAAGGAAACGAAACACACACGGACGGACTCGATCTTAACATCAAGTTGACGCAGGGAGAGGCTCTCCTGCCATCAGTCTGTCGCATTTCACTTCTCTCGGCCCTGAAAATTTGCTCCACCGTGAGCACCCTTACCCACAATACAGTTAAACCGTATCTGCCTGCCAAAATTAACTGTGCAAACTGTCGATTTCACTTGGAATTTATTCCATTTCGCGGACGTAGTAAAGCACCGTCCGAAAGGCACCATCAAAGGTGCGCCATTATTATTATTATTATTATTATTATTATTATTATTATTATTATTATTATTATTATTATTATTATTATTATTATTATTATCCTACTTTTTCTCAGCTATTTTTGCTGGTAGAAATGCTTACTTTCCCCAGAGTTGTTTTGGAGACGGGTTCGGTCACAGGAGAAGAACTTCATATATAACTGGACTTAAGATAGAAAGTTTCTAACGATATGGGCTGTTTGCAACAAAACTGAGCGCTGTCCCATGTTCGGAATGTTTTTCGGTAGTTAAAGTTCTGTTAAGTTTTTTAGGAAGTTTTTACTGACCAGGCCTTCCGCCGATATCACGAGTGGGTATGTTTTGGTAGCATTTAATTTCCAAACATGTTTTAGTTCACAGGATAAATTTTCATATTTTGAAATTTTTTTCTATTTCTTTCTGTTTGATGTTGTAGGATAATGGTACTGCGATGTCTATTATTACTCCTTCTTTCTTCTTCTTTTCTTCTTCTTCTTCTTCTTCTTCTTCTTCTTCTTCTTCTTCTCTTCTTTTCTTCTTGTTCTTCTTTTCTTCTTCTTCTCTTCTTCTTCGTCTTCTTCTTCTTCTTCTCTTCTTCTTCTTCTTATTCTCTTCTTCTCTTCTTCTTCGTCTTCTTTTCTTCTTCTTCTCTTCTTCTTCGTCTTCTTCTCTTCTTCTTCTTCTTCTTCTTCTTATTATTATTATTATTATCATTATCATTATAATAGAGATTGTGATAACACAAAATAAATGAAAGGGCATAATACCCAAGGAGACTCATTACTCCTTTCAGGTTATTTTCGCAGCGGCTTAGCCTGTGTGCGAACGAGTACAAAATCTTGAATACGAAACTGAACATTTTAAATTAAACATATTTGAACTAATAATTTATAAATGGACAGAAAATGAAGCTGTCTAAAGAACAAACAATAAATTACAAAGTAATAACCAAGTTAAAAACTAAGATTATGTTACGCATTCAGTATTCTTTCAAATTATCTCAGCTTTCATGCAGCTCGTTGCATGGGGAGAGAGGGGGAGAGGGGGGTGGGAGAGAGGGGGAGGGAGAGATGTGCGGGGGGAGGGAGAGGAGGGGAAAAGAGATATCTCTCACGCACACGAGCGCAAAAGAGATATCTCTCTCTCTCTCTCTATTTATATATATATACTATATATATATATATATATATAGAGAGAGAAGAGAGAAGAGAGAAAAGAAGAGAGAGTTTGACGCGGGGCCCGGCGCCTGCTGCTGACCGTCGTCCAAGCCAACATAACTCTCTCTCAACTACTTAGGTCGTTATTCCCGTAAGCGTAGTGTGTGTGTTTTCACCGGGAGGTGGCGGTGATTTTCCCCCACTGGATAGCGAAATTCGTCCGAACACGTTCTAAGCTCCCGACCGGACTCCCGGTATGTGTGGTAGTGTAGTGCATGTTAGTGTAAGTGTGTGTGTAAGAGGTGAGGATAGGACAAGGAAGAGGAAGGAAAGATCGCGCGCGGTCCATAGCCCGTTTTTTAGGCTACTGCTCCGGTATTCGCCTAGTGTTGATCGAAGAAACCTCGGAAAACTACCGATCAGAGCAGCTGTCCGCTAGAATTCTCTTCCAGACAGCGACTGAATTCGACCACCTGAAAAGCTAGTGTCGAAAATCCTACCGCCGTCCGGACTCGAACCTAGGACCTCCCAGTCAGAGGTACTGCAGTGACATCGGTTGATGCACTGAGCCACCGATCCCGGTCCCAGTGGCAGAGCGTGCATGCAAATCTTAAAAGCGAGGTTATTGCATACAAGTCATTATAGTCCCCTGTCCATCATTCAGAAACTGTCTTTTTTTTCTGGACAGAGGGGAACTTGTGTAGAATTTGTGACAGTCCTATACAAAGTAAAACTTATTTTAAAATAAATGTTTCTCCGCCACTTCCACGAACGCCGATTAATTATTTCAATTAGTCTTATTTAACTTCGTTTGGCGCTCACAAATAAAAGTTCAGCGGTGCGGCCTGAGCTCGGGCGCAGTATCGATAGCTCAACGCTTGTATCGATACTCAAGAGTACCCCTGCCCGCCAGGGCCTGGCAATTCATCGCGTATTCTGGCGCTCACGTGCTGGGGGTCATCACAGTATTGAGTTCATTCTAAAAAAATAAGTGTTTTATTAAACATTTGTCTTTATTTTGCAAAAAAAAGTACATGAAGGAATGTTCCGAAAGTCATATTTTGAATCTGTGACTTTTAAAACATATAATTTAGCATTTTAACATAAATAGCCTCTGCAAATGAAAAAAATTGCAAACCCGTGTAATTAACGTGAATAATTTTGAAAAATGTATTAATTACACTTCAGACCTGTATCTCAAACATTAGTACCGGTATTCCCCGTAACTCTCCATACGATTGTCTTCCGGGAAAAGGATATAATTGGATGTTGCATTACTTGAACAGTTTTCTAAAAAAAAAAAAAAAAAAAAAAAAAAAAACATTAAGAAGCAAGATAAAAGGACAGTAGGATGTTCATGGCAGGGTTGCCAGATTGAGGAATTTTGACCCCAAAATGAGGATAATTTTCGTTGTAGGGAAAGAATGGGGAACATTATTGGACGGGGAAATGTTTGGGGATTTTTGGGGGTAATCATTTTTATCCAGGGTCAAGATAGAAATATTATTTGCTTAATTATGAATAAAAAATAGACAATAGAAGGTATTCTCTCTCTTCTTCTCTTATTGAGTATCAAAAACAGAAAAATAAACGACAGGCGTAGAGAAAGAAAAATGAAGATAATCTAGGGTTTCCAGCAGCTCAAATGACAATGATTGGTTGACTTGAATTATTAGAATTTATGGGGACAACAATGGAATCATCAAAGATATCTCATTTGGTTATCCATCGTATGGAAAATATTTTCTTTTTTTTAAGTTGGGGAATTTTGTTTCATTGAAGAGGTTTTTTTGGGAAATTCCGTACGAGTGGTGGGGAAAGAGCTCGCAACAAAGGTTCAGGGTTTACAAGGAATTATGTACGAGGACAACATCAAGAGTAGCCGCCAACATTAGCCTCGTGGAGAGGATTTTATCTATGTATTGCGAGTTTCTAGGGTTCTTCAAAACCAAAAAAGGAAAGAATAAATCAATGAATGATTAATTTACTAGACAGTGAACAACAAGACACTTAACAAGTACTTGTCATTACTATAGTGACTATATATATATATATATATATATATATATATATATATATATATATATATATATTCTAACGAATATCCCCGCCCAGCAATTCTTAGGCGCCTGTCGGGAATTCACAGATATTATGCTCTTGCGAGCTTTGTGATACCTCAGGGCAGTGGGATCTTTTTGGGTGTCGAGAGGAAATCCAAATAAGTATACATAAATTAATTTAACTGGGTTTAATATTCTGAAACCCTTTTAAATGGTTACACTGATCACACATAAAAATACAAAGAACAACACGAATCAATGGTACTTTCTCTTTTAATGCATGAAAACTTATTTTCATTTCTTTCGCATATGTAACCTGAGAATTCCCGTCGATCAGTTTACACCTGAAATATACTCCAATTTCTGTTTAACCTGCCCAGTGACGCCGGGTTCAGATTTGCGACATTCAGTCTCAAAAAAAATTTAACATCAACGTGAGAACATTTGCATAATACTCTCAAATAATTTATCGTCACTGTGAATAACATAAACCAAACACAATTTTTATAAAAATTCTATTGGCAAATTACTTAAAATTACAGAAAGTTTTAGCTTCTCTGCTAGCTCCGTGCACTATTTTATCTCTGCCTACCAACTTCCCTTTTAAAGTTCTCCCCGGTCGCGTAGCGTTGACCTATATTTCAGCGCTTTTGCGGCGGTTGTACGCTGGCGTTTGAAGGGCGTTGCTGCTGCCGGCTACTCTTGGCTGCGGCGCGTGCCGTTTCACCTCTCTTCTCGTCTGACAATTCCTAGGCGCCTTCGCCGCTCCCGACTTCTTCCCTCTTCCTCTCACGGCACCTCACGTCCTCGTCTGCTTCTTTCTTGCCCCGTCGTCTCGTTCACGCCCGCGTGCGAATGTCCCTTGCAGGTCACAACTGATTAAATAATTGCGTGTTTGCTTACTTCGGGCGTACGCGTCGCACTAGATATCGCAGTCTACTTAGCGCCTCTAATCGAAACTAACTGCATCTTCACCATGCAAATTACCGTTCCTTCTTTGCTGACCACTGAATCATTTTTAACTATTTAATTCGAATCACATGCTCCCGTCCTTGACAGACGACAAATTCTCCTCAGGCAAAAATTCTAATAACTTCGTGACTATCTACACGTCTCTCTGACGTCTGGCGATCGGAACCAGAAGAAAGAATGTTCGGTCGCCCGCCATCTTCATGTGTCTGCTCTTCTCGTAGGGTTAGCGGCATGTCATCTCCCTCTCCCCAGTCTGGCCGCTGATACGTCACCTGGCTCGCGTCGTGCCTCCGGCATTGCACGCTGCGATCTTGAAGACGCGCCGCTTTTGAATGGCGCCGCGCTCACTCACCGCGTCCACAGCCGTCGTTTGCATGTAGCGTGGGCGTGTGGGACGAAAGTGGGCACCCGCATTCGTCCCAATTATATATAAATCATTACTATAAAAAGAGACCGGAAAAATATGTAGTATGAAACGTCAAAATAAGTACATCAATATGTAATGAAAACGGTAAGAATATGTTATCAATATGTAAAATCGGCTATAATATGTTATATTAAAATTCACTAATTATACAAGACATTTACATAATACACAATTAGATTCATACAAAATTTCCTAACATTTTAAAAATAATTTAATCGTCTTAAAAATTACATGGAGAGCACAAGTTGATACTAGTAGTAGTCATTACTATTGCCGTCCATACTAGTAGTAGTATTATGGCGTCAATTCTAATAGTAATATTAGCTTAATCTATTGCAGCTTCATCTATTCCTATCCAGGTCCGTAGTTTTGCAGCCTGACTTAACGCAATAAATATATTAACATCATATCGTACAAACTGGTGAAATTTGCAACCTGCAAACAATCATTGCAACATACTGTTAAACTTGATGATAGCCGATGCCAAATGAAGGCTAAAGGTCACAATCCGCCGCGACTGTGAAACTTTTCATACCAAAAGGTGAAAATGATCTCTGCCGCTGACGCGCACATCTCGCCAATGAGATAACTGAAACAGGCGCTTCGAGCTGTGACATCATCCTGAGTTTTCATATCGGGTACTTGGAGGTGACAGCACGCAGTAATAATATAGGAAAAACTGCTCATTTAAAAAGACAACTTCTTTTCATAAAAAATGGTAAAATTGAAGAAAATTGATCGATTAAACAAATATATTGTAAAAATACCAAAATATATAATATAGTACTGAACATATAAAAATATGTAACGAAAAAATTGGATTTTGTTAGGATGGCGACGACGAAATAAAATTTAGATCAGTAACAATAATAACAAAAAATATGAATTACATAAAAATGCGGTATTAGTCATTACCTCTCCGAGTATTCATCAGGTGAAGACTAAACGTATAGTCGTGTTAAATATGTTTCTTTCTAATTCTTTAATTTGTTTCCGTGTTCGCTTATCTATATTTTTATTTTTTTCCTTATCGATTCACAATTAAGAATATAATTTGTTAAATTTAATAAATATACATAATTTATTTTTATTTTATTTTGCGTTTTTCTTTCTCAATTGTGTATGCCGACTTCGTATTATTGCCAAAAAAAACAGTCGCCATCAAAATATTTTAAAGAAAATTGTTACATATATTAAACTTATCATTTGCTTTCAACATATGGTTTGGATAACAGTAAACAATTCCCAGTTTTGTAGTTTCTGTCTTTTCCCATTAGATTACCCAAATTACTCAGTGTGCTTTCTGACGGAGATTTGTAGCGACCGGCCTCTCTGATTTGTCGTTTTCTGTAGTTATTCCAGTCAATACCAGGCGATTGTTGGAGCAGTATCCTAACCAATGGTTCACAGACAGCTCGCGATCTTTCCTTCCTCAACGCTCGTTCGTCCTCTCCCTTTGTATGCACGCGCGCGCACACGCACGCACGCACGCACGCACATACACGCACACGCACGCGCACACACACATACACACACTTATATGCACCGCACTGTCATAGATATCGTAAGACCAGTTGGGAGCTTAATGTAGACTGCGTAAACGAGGCTGTATATCTTTTTACTTATACTTTTTACTTCTATTTAGGATACATTTTTCCAACTTGTTTGTTTAATTTGACTGAACAATTTATCGGCTTCTATAGGACGTAGATAGTGGCGGTTTTCACAATTTTAGTATGTAATACTGCGACAAACGCCAAAGCTCTTGTGAAAGTTTTGAGTCTCCGACTCATAGTTCAGAGAGAAAATAAACATAATTTAGTTTGTTCCTAGACTCAATATGTGGACTTACTCTGGCGCGTGTGACCGCTCTACCTTTTCCCTATTCTCTAAAAAGCCTACAGCGGGTCACTCAAGTAACCTTGTAATATTACTTGATCTGTGACTTGTTATGACAATGTCACATCAAAAATTAGGAATGGTTTTATGTATCCTAATTGCCTTACAGGAGTGGGTTCGTCTTTTATCCTGCTTTTGTAATAAAAGAAACATATGCAAGTTAATATTTTAACTATGAACAGCGTTCTGAATATATTCTGTTTAAATATTGGAATACAATTCTACTCTAGCATTTACATATTGCATTGAAAAATTCTATTACTTGCGCTACCTTTAGCAATTACATGATTTCCTAACAACTGCAGTTACGTTTTAACACTTGCATAAACACTTTACATAAAATTATATTACCCTTCACTTCACAAAAAAGAACACAATAAAATAACTGTACACAAGATTATAATACATGCAAACACACAATACTGAAAAAGAATCACATACCGAAATACCCTTTGCATACACTTTCAAAGAAATTGTCACATAAATAGTGAATAAAATATATACAAGACGTAGTTTCACTTTCACATAGATTATTACTTTATACAATTTAGCCAGCAAAAAGAATATTGTTATTCAATGAACGTATAATCAATAATAACTCTTTTACGAATTATTGGTTTTGAACAATTTGAAAAATTAAAATATAATATATAAACACACTAAAAGAATAAATATTATCAATAACAGAAAAAATGAAATAAATAGATTTTTACAATTCTTTTACAGGGATTAGTTATCTGGCTTCCTTTTACGACTGCAATATTATATAAGATAATGTTTAAATGATTTTCATGAATTTAACTCTACTATCTACGTATGTAAGTGAGGTGAATTTTATCTCCGTATTTCCGTTATTCCGTATTCTCGCTTCTTTAAACAGTTCTTTTTATGAGGATTTCTAGTGAATTTTCTGACTCACAAAACGTCTCGAAGAAATATTTCCACAGCTTGGAGCAGCGAAGGCGACCCAGATCCTTTCAAGGTCGTGCAACCCTTGCTTCGGTGAACACGTGCTCTGGTGAATCTCTACCACAGTCCTTCGAATTTTATATAATCTGACTGCAATATCTCCGCGTAATGAATTTCTTACGTGGTAAGCCAAGTTGAAAGACAAAAGCAAAAAAGCTGAAAATAGAAAGAAACATTTTCTATAGCACATGCTTTCTATTTCAGTACACGTTCTTGAACGTTGAAATATATTATTTCCTCGTTGTTAGAAAAATAGTATATTTCTGCGTAATGCGTTCACGTGAATTTATCAAAATATTCATGATTTAAAGTTCTAAATTCTCTCATACATGGTTCAAGCTTCTACTCGTCGAAATACGGCAAATTCTCTCCGTCCAGCACGAACAATTGCGGTGTGATCAGATCGGCGAGCGGCAGCGAAAGAGCTTTGCTTTGCCATTTACTGCCGGCGCGATCTCTTGCAATTCGTTAACACTATAATTGCAACTTGTCGTGTATTCACGTTCTCGGGTGCTTCTTAAAAATCAATGTAACCGACATATGAGCGGTTACACGCGGGAAAAAATATTACACTTAAAAAACAATTTTCAAGGTTTTTCTAGTTCTACGAATATTTTATTAAAAAATCGAAGAGCATTATTGTTCTAAAGATATATAAAATCGTTTCTGGTAGGATGTAAATTTTCCTCTAAAAAAGTCATAGTTTTTTTTTTTAATTTGTTGCGTCTACTTCGACGCAACGCGTCTCCAAGCCCCTTGGGGGCGTTGAGCGCTTGCGCTTTTAGGAGTAATCCTCCCATTACTGCGCTTGTTTTATGGAGTAATCCTCCGTTAACATTGTCTGTCGCGTCTCGTCGTAGTCGGTTGTCAAGAGGACCGCCAGGTAGCATCTCCGCGTACGCGCCTCCTACCGCGCGCTCCTGCGTCACTACCCAGCGGCCAGAATTAGGAAGGAATAAGGATAGGGTAGGGTTTAGGACACTTCACAGGGGTTGGGACTAGCCCTTGTGAAGCAGCCGAACTCGTTTTGTTGGAACAAATTTCACATGAGATTCGAGGGAAATCGAACCCGGATCTCAATGGTGAAAGGCTTGCGACTTTCCAATGAGCCACGAGTACAGCCTTCAGTTTTTTTAGTTCAGAAATTTATACGCGATCCTTTTGTGGATTTGAATGTCACCAAACCGGAAATCGTGCTCTCCAAAGCACTTTCGCAAACTCATATTCTCATTGTCAATGCCGATTATTTCATTCTCATAATAGCGAATTAGTGTCATCGTGACTGGTTCGGTATACTAATAACTTTGAACCTTTTGTAAACATATTCTTGCCAAGTAGTCAGTAGTCAATATAAATTAATTTACTTCCACCAGATCTACAACGATCATTACAACTGCTACTTATAATAATAGTAATAATAATAATAATAATAATAATAATAATAATAATAATAATGAAAAATCGTTACTGAAAGGGAAAAAAACACATTTAAAACAAGCTGAACGATGACTTGTTGTTCATATTAAGTTAACACGCGTATATCTCTTTTTCTATTTAGACAAAGTATAGATTTCAAAAAATGTCTTATTTTTTATATATTGGGACACGACGTTTTGCGTAGTATTTATACTGTGATAAGCCATGAACCCTAGGACTAGTTTTTAATGACAAAATCAGCATCTAGCGTTGGAATAAGGCATTGTTGTCACACTCGGAAGTCAAAGAATATGCGTTATTAGGACAACGGATCGACAAGGTTGAATATTTCATGCTTGGTGATAACGTTGTGCAAATGGACACGGCCTCGAATACATTATGTGCAGGTGTGAAGAGGGCGTTGGATGGTCATGATCTTTAGAAAGGACGCATGGATTCACGCTCTAAAAGATTATTGTAACGAGCACGCGTAAATGGTTGGTGAGGTGCAATCGGCTTATCCACATAGGCTGAGTATGAGGTAAATGATAGTGAACCGGGAAGTTATGTTTATTTTGAAGTCAAAGAGATTGGTCTTGTATAAATTGTAATTGGGAGTTTTTATTAATGTAATAGTTGAAGTCGGAAATAAATAGACTCCATTTTTCGAGGAGATACATTAGGGTAGCTCCATAGATGGAAGAATTTTCCAATAAGTAGTTGAATATAGTCAGTCGCGAGGTGTTCATACGAAACACAGCAATAGCAATCGTTGAGGACATTCTGGAACATTTATTTAATTTAGGAAAGGACTCGAGAATTGGTACACCCAGGTGTCCATGGAGAACATTCTGCTCGACAGCCCAAAAGCCAGTGATCAAGATTACGAACGTAATTATGAAAGTAAGGTTACGAACTATAGTCAAACACGTACGGTGTTTTTAATGTTTCAAAGTGAAAAGTAATTCTCATTAGAAGGAAAAACTGTAATATACATAGGAGTAAATGTTAAATGTTTATTTTGAAAAGACTGATAATTTATAGTAGTTGCCATCAATTAATAATTGATTTCAATCAATGAACTTCCAGAAATCGCAATTCTGTAAAGAATTACACGTCCACATGCAACAGATGAGTGTGAGTCGAACTCATTGTTGAGAGTAAAATTCAATAAATTAATGTTAAATTTCACAAATAGCTAGCCCACCGCGAAGATTGACAATCTCCAAAATCTTCGATCTGAAAATGAAAACAAATTTTAATGGTATTGTTTAGAATGAAAGAATTAAAAAGTAAATTCCCGTAATCAGAATGAAATTTTTCAATAAAACAATATAAACAAAACAATTAGTAAAAAATGTATATAAATAGATGGGAGAGAACTAACCAAAACTTGTTAAAATTAATAAAAAGAAATTAAAAAGATGAATCCATTTTTGTTTACACGCACATATGAGTGTGTGTGTGGATTTTGCTATGTACCAGAGCGGTGTACTCCGACACCGTGTGACCGATCTCCACGAAAGCTGGCATATACGTGTTTTTCATGGAGAAGGTTTTTATGTAGTTCATTTTGTTGTAACTAAATAGCGCTGCAGCACAAGATGGTGTTTCAGTTAAATGCAATCCCTATCCACCTGAGCTTCATTGTTGTTGGACGTCATAGAGGAACGATACCTATGGCCATATGGTCTATGGCCATTTGACGTAGGGCAAGCCCGAGGAGGACAGAACTAGCAGCGTGAGAGAAAGACAGACAGAGAGACCCAGAGAGAGAGATAGAGAAGACAGAAAGAGAGGGACAGAAAGATATATGCATGAGAGACAGAGAAAGACATGCAGAGACACACAGACAAAGAGACAGAAAGACAGACGAGAGAGTCAGAGACATAAAGAGACAGAGGAGGAGGCGAGAGAGGGAGAGGAGGAGGAAAAGAGGGGAAGGAAGCAGAGAGATGGTGGGAGGAGGGGAGAGAAGGAGAGGGAGCAGGACGTCTACTGGGGTCTGTTAAGATTATATTGAAAATTATACATGTTTCCGAAAACTTGTCCTACATTGATTGTCTAAAAAGAAAAAAAGATACCCCAGTGTTCAATTAATTTAATTTTTGTATATACTTGATTGTTTAAACTTATTGTTAATGATAAAAATAAAGGCACAAATTAATGAAAATGCTGAGAAATGATGACGGAGAGATCGAAAGTAGCTGAAATGTAAAAAAAAAGAGCGCCTTCTCTTACCTCCTTAACCAGATTATTCCTGAAAATACGTGAATTTATAGTTGAGAGAATTCTCACAACTGTGAATTAAATATCGCCAATTCCTATTAATATATTTGTGAACACATCAAAAAAGGTTTCATATATTCATCCATCAAGACGGTGAAATTGTCTTATTACTACATGATGACATATTTAGAGATGAGAGAATTTGTGCTTAGTGTAAAGTGTAACCAATCATTGATAAAGAAAATGTCACGTCTTATTTTAAACGGGCGAAGGTACCTTATGCACCGTACACCACTACCGTACAACTTCATTTGTGAACTTCGGAATCCTTGCTTTTGCTGTATCACTTGAGGCTCTTATGACGCCGTTATCGCTATGTCGTAATAGCCCATGTGGAGGGGGGAAGCATAATGAAAATATAACCACTGCCAGCACGCTTTTCTTCAGAGGACTCGCTTGCCTTTGTGCCGAGCACTGCGACAAGCAGCTTTGGTTGTATTGATCGCCTTCTTGACATCTGTGATTGTAACGGAGGGTGCTTACAATAACTGTGAGTTCACATCTATATATTTAAAAAAAATAAGGTATTCTGCCATGGCTTCGTTTAGAGCTTCTACTGAACCGATTGTAGTATTTTTTCCTTTAAATGAAATCATGTGATCGTTAGATGTGTTATCAGATATTGTTTGTGTTGATTCACCAACATTTACGGTGTAAATTAATTAAATCATTCTTTAATAGTACGCTTATCAATAGTCAATTGTTTTCTTCCAAAGGTGGCTGTTTCAAATTCAATATATAGACTCCAGGCCGTGTATCAGGCCGCACTAAATTCGCAATATGGCAGCTTGAAAGATTTCCTGTCGAAATTGCCAACTTATGAAACTATAACTCTGATCAAGTCTCTCGCTTTTGTTTTGTTTGTTGTCTCATTCACAATCCTCGCGCGGTCTCGAGTCTTGTCCACTGTTCAATAATACATGTTTCGTTTTTCGGTAGAATTAAAAGAGATGTTCATCTATAAACGAATATTAACTCTGTGAATCATTATTAAGTTAATTAAGAATTATCATTATCAACTATTGCGAGCTTAGAAGTGTTAAAAAGTGTCAAGTGCAAATGAAAAATACAACCTCAAAAGTTATCTGCGGTCATACTTCTATGTTATTAATGCTTTTGAGATGTGTGTCAACAGTTCCTTCACGTTTTGAAGTGGTAGTAATGAGTTTTATTGAACGCAAATAAATACCACAATTATTGAAGTTAATTAACGTGATATACATGGTAGTTTTTAAGTGATCTAATGAATTGTTCCTTACAGTCCAGTTATGTCAATATATATGAGACGATACATGTGAGTGCACCCTGCTTCATGGTGGCACTGCTTGATGTTTTGTTTTGATTGTTGAAATTTGTTTACAATTCGTCAAGGTTTTGTTTCAGTGTAATAATTGCATTGTGGCGTTGACAGTTTGCATGTATTAACTTTTATGGTGTATTTTGTAGAGAATATTCGTACTGTGGGTTTTGCTCGGATGTACTGAAGTAGTGAAGTTGTTCACAGGTGTTCACAGGTTTTGTCGAATTCCGAATCGTTGCCCACGCGCCCCAAAAGACGCAAATGTACATTAAGTGAACGCAGGGAAAGAGAAAGTCAACGTAGGTGTCGTGTTGGTGAGGTCATTTCGTTTTCTGTTAGTTCATTCTCTATGAAATATCAGTTTTGTTCTGCTTTGTACTTCCTATGTGAGAGAAATTTTGCAAACGAGTTTACTCTGTATTGCTTAAATGGGAAAATAGTTTACCTTCCTGCAATATGCCAAAAGAAATCAAACTTGTTTATAGGAGATGATGACACATAAAATAACTTTAGAAATAATATCCGTCAATATAATAGAGCTCTCTCTTTTGTGTCTTTTGGTGCCGATATTCCATTGCCACATGGTCATGGGCCATATGTGTTCAAAATTTTGGGAACTCCATAACACATCACACTCCACAACATCTTCGTCACATTCATCACATCGTCACTTCATCACATCATCATTCTTCACACTCCAAACAATGCAACACATTGTGAACATTAGCCTGGGCACAGTATTTTACATTTATCTCAGTCAAATTTCTCACCGTCAAATTTTGACGGGTTCTCACTAGTTGTTGTTGTTGTTGTTATTATTATTATTATTATTATTATTATTATTATTATTATTAACCTATTTACCCGAATACAAATCGAGGTTTTTACTAAATAATATATCATTTGAAAAATGTGAAGTCGTGTTCATTCACAGATTAAGCCTATTCAGTTAGAATTTTACTCTGCCTTTCCAGAAGAAACTCGGATGCTGCAGTAACAATAAGTGGGGTACTTCTGTTTTCTTCAAATAGTATAATAGTGATTCTTGAAAATGGGATAAGTCATTTCAGCGTATACCTCAAATAATTATCAAGGTGTAAGGAATAATTTTTCTTTGTAATGTGATTCCATATGACCACGAGGTAGGTTAATGGCTACGAATTTATTCGACTCACGACATGAAAAATCTCCGTCTTCTTCGAAATGCTATTGTGAACTCCCTTTTGAATCTTGCAATGGCATCAGTGAAAACGGAATTATATTTCTCGTTCGCACTTGTGTAATCGCGAAAGGTAAATAATTTACAGAGAGCTGTCCTCAAAGGGGAGCGGTGGCTATACTAAAAAATAGAATGGGATTCCTTGTGAGCGAACAAAGACTGTCGGCATCAATGAAAAAAACATTTTTGTCTGGTATCATCTTTCTTTTTTTTTTATAGATTTTTAACACAGCCTCTGCTTCCACAGAAAGACAAAATACGACCGTTCATTAGTTTCCATGCTTGCAGGTGTATATCCAGTTTGATCACACCCGTCACCAAGAGAAAAAAAGAAAAATAATGAGAAAAAAATATGTATCAGAGGCTTTAATAGTCAAAAAGGCAAAATGAAAATCTACTAAAATAACCCCATAAGTACAATTAAGTTATTCCTATTGTTAAAAGTCATGAATTGGTATCAGTAAGTCACAAGTCATAAAAAGGCATTTTGGCAAACTTCCGGGCTCTAGACATTAGTTTAGTAGCTCATTAGCGAGTCCACTGCAATTCTGCCAGCCGGATGGCGGTCCAAAGTCCTGACGCCCTAAAATCTAGGGCGCAATCGCAGCGCCATGCGTGATACAGGACTGTCGTAATTTGCATCCCTGTTCTGTCAATTCATAAATTTGCGATCTTCTTCATTTGAATTTTTTGTTCTTCTGCTACACTTATAACTATCCTCGGAGCTTCGACTCGCTGTTAGTACAACCTCATCGACGTTATAAAAGAAGAGAAACTGCTGTGCTCAGAGGAAGCGTTTCTCAGGAAAATACCATTTGATAAGACATTGGTGAATTTTCTTTCACCTGCAGTTACTCATGTGATTCGTGTTTACTGTGTATATTGTGAAGTTAGTCACATATTATTTGTGTTTACTGTGTGTATTGTGCAGCTTACAACACTGCTATAGACAAATTAGTGTTTGCTGTAAGCAGATACAAAAAATGCATTACAAAAACACTTCTTTTTACAGAAAATGGAACTGCTCAAGTACTTCTTTATATCTGCAAGTTCCTTAGTACTTGCTGTAATTCTAGTCATAGTTTGCATTTGGCGTAAGTTAACCAAACCAGTACCTCGACCAGTCCTCAAGAAAGAGTACTGGGGTCCAGGAAATCCAAAAGATGACGACCACACCATCCTGCCATTCAAGATCGACGTCTCCAATGAAGTATGTGATAATCCAAGAGAAACAAATATTAAACCTTATTCAAAAACCTCACAACACACCTATTCTTTCCATTCTCTTTTAAATCAGCTTAAGTCCTCAAATTTTCGAAATCCACAGAAGACTTCATTTTGATGAAAAATTGTATGTCAAGATTATCATACTCTCTTTAAATTGTTCAATTTTCTTATTAAATTTTTTTTCAATTCTTCTTTTTAATATATGTTCTTTTTAATATATTCTTCAAACACATCTAAAGCATTTATCGGCATAAAAACAAACTCCACACTATCTACTTACTGTGATTCATTGTTTAAAAATTAAGCAATTAACCAAACATTTTATTTCTCACAATAATTATTTTAGTCCCCGCTCCATTAATAACTAACACTATTATTATGTATCTGCAGAATATTAATCAAACAGTTAATAAAGTGTAATTTTAATGTTAGTAAACTGAGTTATAATTTCCGGAACAAAGTTACATTGTGTTAATATTCCTAATTGTAATATGTAAATTGTAGTGTTCTGCCACCAGGTTGTATAAACCTACCTGCAGAAATAATAAATATCTGTCTACATTCGCGCCCTATTTTCACCCAAAATTTCACGAAAAGTACTCATATTTTCGAAAAATTGTACATAATCTTATTTCAAAATCTATCTTTAAGAAACAGATTTCATTAAGGGGAAAATCTATCATTAATATTTTAGTTGTAGAAAGACGCCGAAAAAATTTAGAACTTTTGCCATTTTCGAAAACTCAGGGTGTTCAACGAACATGAGACATGCACCATTCTCTTAAACGTCTTTCTCACTATCTAATAACAAAATTTAATCAAAAAAGTTTGAAAAAGTCCCAGGCGCTTAATGTTAAGTATCCCCCAAAATTCAAACATCGGTAACAATTTCTAGGGCCCGCTCGTCAGATCGTTAGAAGTATATCAATTTTGGAGAAAATCGGCTGAACGGTTTAGCCATTACCGTTGTTCTCAGACGGACACACGTCTGATGGACCGACAGATGAACCGACAGTTGGACCAACAGATGAACAGACGTTTTGTCCTCATTCGATTTTCGGGTATCAGGACCCGCGCGGCCTTTTTTCTTGCAGCATTACATCACTTTCTGTCTACTGCATAAGCGGTAGCGAGAAAGTGAAAGTTAATATCTTAGACCCGTATCTTCGATGTGTGTTTATTCTCGAGGCATTCTGTATAATGGGACAACCCACAGTGAGCGACCGTCTTCCAAATCTGGGGTAGCGTGGATCAAATCCCAGTCGATGCTTTTGGACTTTGTGGGGGCAAAGTGGGTTCATAGGTTTTCTCAGGGTACTCTCGTTTTATCGAGTCTTTATTTCCACAATTGTTTCATCGTTCATACCATAACATCTACCTAAAACCATTATTTTACCACTCATATTATGGCTGTAAGATTAGGAACTTACATCCTCATAATTACATTATCATGCATTTTCAGTTAATGTACTTCTGTCGCACCCATTATTAAGTATTAATATTTATTCTAGGAGCTGAATGATCTGCAGCAGAGGCTTAAAAATGTACGAAAGCTGACTCCTCCTCTCGAAGACAATTTTCGGTATGGTTTCAACACTGATTATCTGCAGAAGGTGACGAAATTCTGGTTGAAGGAATACGACTGGCGGTCACGCGAGAAATATCTCAATTCTCTACCGCAGTTTACAACGCAGGTAACAATTAGCTACAGACTGAGGTAGCTCAGCAGCAACATTCTTGTCTTTGCAGCATCGCTTATCGGGAGATCCTAGAGTTTGAGGACTGGCGGTGATGGATTTTTGACACTAACTGCATAGCTAGACCTAATTCAAAACTGGCTGGAGGAGAATTCTAGCAAACAACTACTGTAATATGTAGTTTTTCGTGGTTTCCACCATCAATACATGGTGAATACTGGAATACTAAGCTAATCAACGGGCCACGGATCGCGCGCAATCTTTCTTTCCAAGCCCTTGGGCCCTCTTCTCCTCTTATTTGCCCTTTTCACAAAGGCACCATGTCGGGAGCGTGAGCAGACTGTGGTGCCCTAAAACAGGAAACGATGACGCAATATGACATTTTCCTCGGGGCTAGATCTCTCATCTCATTGGATGAAAGAGGCACAATTTCACCTCCTGAAACTCCTCCCTCCCATGCACTCTGCTTATGGGACTAATGACGTCAGTAGTTGACTCGGCTTGAATCAGTGCGCACTCATTAAATAACTGATGAAAGCAACGGAATTGTTATGTTTATACTTTGATATTTTTATTGTTGCCTGGACTTTTTCATTGACTTAGGATAGTTTTCCATTGACCCTCACTCGACATAGGCTGTATTGTTGAATGTGATTTCAAATGGACGTTTAATCAGCGAATTAGTTTTTGTCTTTGCCGCAAGGGACTGACACAACCATGATCATTTTAATTATCACCTGCATTGTTGCCTGACTTTGTGAATATGGATTCTGATTTGCTCGGGAAAATCTCAAAGGATATAATTTTTCGAGCATTTGGCCGTAGTCATAACGTTGGTGCGCAGGTCGGCAGGATTCATTCTTACAGGACAGTAATAACACGTAATTAGGTCTGGGAGTTTGCTTTCGAAGTAATCACTAACTGTTCGCTGAGACCAAAGTTGTGGACGTTGATGAGCAGATGGGTGGATGCAACTGTACTTCATGCGTTTCATGACATATGCCAGTCCAGAAATATCCTGAAGTATCAATGACTTAAGTGTTTACTGATGCCAAGTTGCGGAAGTTGGTGCACAGGAAAATGGACTGCTGTTCCACTTCATCCACGCCAGTCATGGCGTATGTCACAGTAGGAACATTCCTTTAGAGCCATGGTTAAAGTCTTGGGCGAGACCAATGTGGCGGGCTGCAGCTGCACTTCATCCACGCCAATCATGACATATGACAGTCTAGGAGCATGAATTTGGAGCAATGACTAAAGTGCTCTGGGCGTTGGTGCGCAGGTGGGCGGGCTGCAGCTATACTTCGTCCACGCCAATCATGGCAATTGTCAGTTAGGAGCATGGTTTTGGAGCAATGACTTAAAGTGTTTTGGGCGTTGGCGCAGGTGGGCGGGCTGCAGCTGCACTTCTCCACGCCGTCATTTGGAGCAATGACTTAAAGTGTTTTGGGCGTTGGCGCGCAGGTGGGCGGGCTGCAGCTGCACTTCATCCACGCCAATCATGGCCATTGTCAGTCTAGGAGCATTGTTTTGGAGCAATGACTATAGTGCTCTGGGCGTTGGCGCGCAGGTGGGCGGGCTGCAGCTGCACTTCATCCACGCCAAGCCGCGAGAGGTGCCGGCGGGCGTGCGCGTGCTGCCGCTGGTGCTGCTGCACGGATGGCCGGGATCCGTGCGGAGTTCTACGAGCTCATCCCGCTGCTAACGGAGGGGCCGGGCGTGGACTTCGTGTTCGAGGTGGTGGCGCCGTCGCTGCCGGGCTTCGGCTTCTCAGAGGGCGCGGCGAAGCCAGGCTTGGGACCCGCGCAGATCGGCCTGCTCGTCCGTGTGCTCATGCAGCGCCTGGGCCTCTTCACGTTCTACGTGCACGGCAGCGACTGGGGACACATCATTGGATCATCCATGGCAACGCTATTCCCCGAAAGGTACTGATGCGGTGTCTGACCGGGAGGTCCTAGGATTCGGGTCCCGTCTTTGGCGGATTTTCGACACTTGCCATATAGTTAAATCGAATTCAGGTAGTTTTTCGTTCGGTCAATATTAGGCAAATGCCGAACCAGTACCCTAACTAATGGGACGATGATTGCGCACGATCGTTTCTTCCTCTTCCTTGTCCGATACTCGTCCCTTTACGTACATACTCCAACATGCGCTACATTACCACAGATGTCAGGAAACCAGTCTGGATCTAAGAGCTTGTCCTGGGTGAATCGGTGCCCCGCTAGTGCGAGATACGTGGATGGGTAAAACCCCGCTAGCCAAAGTTTAGGTCGGCGCCGGATATGACCTCCACCAAGGAATTTCCGGATAAAAAACATATTTTTCTTAATAAAACTTCCAATATTTCTTTTTATAGGCAGTCCAAATTCTTACTGTTATCGGCAGTGTTGTACCATTTACGGATAACGTCCAGTAAGAATAAGATGTACAATTCAACGTAGATCCTTTTATTTCAGCAGACCAGTCAGTCATACAATCCACAAAAAACAAGTGAAGAAAACTCGTACATAGTTACAATACTATTATGTTTTTGCTTTTACGTTACAAATAGTATTATATCACATATTACACAAAATACTTAATAAACTAAATTACAACACAAATTACATTTATTAAAACACAAATGATTATTACATTCAAGGCAGTATCTTGTACAAGAATAGCATGGCAACGTTTCAGAAATCGAGTTGTGCCTCCATCATCAGGCCTTTAACAATTCCCGAATTAAGAGTCAGAACGCACCTAACATACATTGTGTCGCGCGCGTGACTTTTAATTTTGAAAATTTATAGATATATTGAACAAAAAGTGAAAACAAAAAATGAAAATGAAACTGAAAAAAAGGTACCATAAAGGTTATATGAATTACATTAATATTCAAATTATAATAAAAATATGATACGTAGTGGACTTCAGTGGCCTCTTCAAGCTCCATGTATCCCCGTGAGATTCATGGGTTCTGGAGAATTGTCCCGGCAGCTCCGTCTCTCCTCGGGCTTGTGTGACAATGGAAAGAAGTCATACTTAAAATGAGGGGTCCCTTAAGCGAACGAATTTTATTCATAACCAGCACTTGAGTGGATTCTTAAGTGACCACCTACAAGGGAGGCCGCCTGCTTCCTCAAGTGTCCCTTATTGTTGTGGGAATGCGGATGCGGTGTTGACGTTATTGTATTGTGGCGTCATACTGGTGTAATCAGTACACAGACGAGAGTGGGTTGTAATAACAGCTGGTTTATTCACAATTTAGACCGTAGTCACAAATAACCAATGCACTGTATACAATTAACTAACTAAATAGACCCCACTGCTAGGAGAGATATTTACAACGGCTACCACACCGCAACATACTACCTAATGTTTCGCCGTGCGTAGTACCGCTGCCCTGAGACCGACTACATGTCTCACTAGTCACGACAATAACTGCCGGCTCCTTCGCCGCGAGCACGCTCGCACCTATCACGACGACCTACGCTGCCGCTGCCGCTGCCCCATTGTTCTCACGGCCCTTAAATAGCCCTCGCGACGCTGCCCGCCGCCTCCATTGCCTCCGCTCTAGCAATGCCACACCCAGTCAGAAAAACCCCGTGCGTTATCGCTTCTGCCTTTGTCTAACATTCGGTGCACACCACGCCGCATGCCCATGCTGGTATTAGCGACATGACGCTACAGTATGAAGAAATAAAAGAGGTCATCTCCGTCTACTAAATCTAATCTATATATCTATCTCCTTAGTATAAAGTTGACGAAGATGACCTCTTTTATTTCTTCTCTTATTGTTGTCTCGCCCCGTCAGTCGTAGTCAGTTTAGGTTATACTCGTATTTTACGCGGCGTTCACCAACTGTTGTATTAGTTTTATTAGTGCTTGTATTGTTTTATTAGTGTCAGTAAAAATTTGTATTATTCGTTAAAACGATCCGTTAGTAAAACGATTTATGGAAAACGATCAAGACTTCCATAATTTTAATAATAATATATAAATATATAATATATATAAATATATATAATATATAATATATATAAATATATAATAATATATAAATAATAATATTTGAGTTTTATACATCGTGCGTATTACAAAAGGCTTCATTAATGATTATAGCAATCCACTGGAAATGTACAATAACCAACTATGCCGAAAGCGGTTTCGTGTAAATAAAACAACAGTAGTGAATACAATTGAAAAGGTCCCAGTGACGAAAGAGGTCTACCGATTTCTCTATTACTGAAGTTCTCTTTGCATTAAGATCTTATGCAACTGTATCCTTTCAGGTTTTAAAATTTAAATTTATTCATTACTTTGATCGATAAGACCTATTAATTCCAATTATGAATACTCAACATGAATAAAAAGTCAAATGAAGAAAGAAACGATGTGCATGGGAGGCATAATCGTGACTGGAAGTGGGAGAATCTTCTCTTTCTGTCATCCGCCGCCGTGCTGAACATATCGTATTCAGCTCGCATCTAGACTTTGAATCAGATGGAGACGCGTTGTCAGATATTGGCGGTATGAATTAGTAAGGATCCAATGTTCAACTTAGGAGGGGAATAGTATTGCTCATTATTATTGCGAGGAATAAGAAAACAATGATTAATATGACGTTAGCATCATACAATTTTATTAATTGAATAGTAAACGGGGCACGTGTTTTTTGAAATATTACGTACAATACGGACGATATCGTAGTCATGAAGTTAGATAAATAACTTTTTATAGAGTTAGGAAGTGACGGATAAGTCGCCCATCGGAAGGGAAAGATTGGAAGTATGATTTATAGGGATAAACTAATATTCATCATTATACGGTGAGCTGGCTAATAATTCAATAGAATAACAGAATTTATTTTTTAATAACATTTCCCAGACAGTAACGTGTAGAGAATAAGGGGGAGTAGGGGATATGTACGCGATGACTGAGACAAAAGTGTATTTATTTCACTATCAAACTATTAACAAATAATTTATGAGCTCATTTTTACGATCTGTATTAATTCTGATAAGTCATTTTTTATACACTTTAAATAAAATGTCTGGATTGCTTACGTCGGATCTTGACACGCATTCCCAAACTTCTCGGATGAGTCCAATATTCCACAATATCTTCTCTCTTCCACTTCGCCCTTATACTCGTATTTTATTCTCCCTTATTCTCTTATTCACAATATGTGAGGTATAAAATATTTTAAATTAACAAATTTTAAATATTTGGTAAAAAACATAACATTACAAAAACATACTGATATACAAAATTTCTCTACATTAATATCTGGCAAAGATCTTAGCGTCCGGCTTGCTGGGTCAAAGGGTCACGATATATTATAATCCTTATTACCTTTGTAATGAATTATAGGATCCGCAGACTATACAGCGCAGCTGGGAATCTGAAATAGAATGATTCTATTCCTAGTTCATTACTGTTTGGATTGACTAAATGAAAGATCACTTTCTTTTCTAAAGAACAAAATTTAACAAAGTTTATTGTTACCTTTTTAGCAAACAATTTAGTGAATTTAATAAAATGATATGATGTTATGCCTTTGATCAAGATATCTTTGAATTTACAATTTTATACCGCGTTAACTTATCTATTCTTCGTTGATGTCCCTCGAAGACTTCTCAGTCGAAATATCTTGCGAGCTTGCCGTAGTCCAAAGTCCCAAGAAATCCTCTTCTGCCCCTATCCAAGCTGGTCTCAAACTATCAAAATTATCAGTCCGATTACGTCCTATGACATAGTCCCGAAATCTATTACTCGATTACCAATCCCGACAAAGTCCCAATTTATGCAATATCATTTACTTCCTTAAAATTTCACGATCTGATTACCCGATTCTGACTATCTGTATTATTCTCGTTCCCTCTCACGAACCTACGATCAGTTCAGAAACGCGATGCCGGTCAGAATGAAATCTTCCTGCATGATTCACCCTCTAAGACTTCGTATTAAAACTACCTTCCCCTTTTTCATAACATTTACCGTCCTTCTCTCACCCAGCCAATCCATACGTTCTTATATTTTGGTGTAGTGACCTTTCGATCGTCTAAACTTCTTCGCCCAATCCCAAATTTTCTACTTTCGGCATCCAGCACCTCTTAATGCATTTACAAAAAACAAAAACTACATTGTTTATTCACGGTCGTTGCTAAGCCCTCGCTCTCGTGATATATCCTAATGCATGTTCCACCATATAGTCTACAAATAAATCTTAGTTTATTTTCATGTGACATATCGGTATGTCACAATACTGTTCCACTTATGATGGAAACTGGTTGAGCTTTGCAAGTGAACGCAGCGCGCCGCGTCAACTCTATGTTCGATGTTCGCGTTCCGCGCGCTCCAGACAAATTGGGCGATCTTTGTCCTACACGCGCAAGTTTTCTTGATATTCCACAGCGGGAGGTGCGGGGAAAGGAGGGCTCTGGCTACGTCACAGCTGGCGTACCAACTGTTGGCATGAACGTAACGCGCTAAAGCGTCCCACGACAAATGCGACAATAGTTTAGACAGTACGAGTCGGTTGTTGCCAGCATTATAAATTGATACGTGCCCTTTCGAGTCGAACATAAGTATCTCAACGGGCCGTGCCATTCAGCGCTGGGTGATGACTAGGGAGCTCGTGTATCAAGAAAACGTGCGCGAGCAATACAAATATTATTGGGTGTGTAAACTCGGTTGCCAAGAACCACGAAACAGCTACCGCCAGAGTAACGGTGCCATATTTTTCTTTCACTTAAGGCAACACCCATTCCACGGTCGAAGGAACTGGCGCTCGTATTTCATATACTGCGATTTTTACAGAACTGCCCCTCAAGACCACTCAAGGCGCCACGGTGGCATTACGTATGACACAGTTTCTCGCGTCTTTCTCGGTCGTGCCGCTAGAGTCGCATCGTCTGCTGCACTGCTTGATACGGTCGAAAGCATGCGATACCTAGCGGCACGACAGAGAAAGACGCGAAAAACCGTACCATGTCGTCCCCACTTATTTTGAGAAAGCACTCATCAAGGGTTCTCTTATTACGTAAGTGACGACTAATGAATTCGGATGTGTAAGTTTTGTAAATCTGAAAATTCTAGAAACCTTTTCTTGAAGGTGTTAAATCTCGCTAACTTCTCTCTAAATTATAGTACGGAAACAAATCAAACTTGATAATTATTTTCAATTGTTATTTCTGTCATGTCATCTATGCAATTGTAAGTCACCGGAGACAATACTTCCGCACAAGGTATATTGTGGAGCAGGATTTCAGTAAGTAAAATGTCTAAACTGAACCTGTACAAACTGGAAAACCGCCTTAACCGGAAAATTTCTGCAGCCCGTGAAGTTAAATGGCATTTTACGCAGCATAAAACGGAACCTATCCAACGCGGAAACAGAACGGTTTTACATGTCCTGCAGGAAAAAATCTTTATAAAACGGAACGGCTCTGAATTTAATGCAATTGACAGAGAGACGTGAAATGGTCTTAAAGAAATGAGTGCATCTGCAAGCGTTTTAAATTCTGTATCCCTGTGGCACGCGAATTACTCGTGGCAGCCAGACATTGAACGAGAGGGACTTCAACTCTCAGCGTACAATTCGAACATGGAGTCGCTTATCTCTCAAGACGTACTCCGTAGGGGAATTCCCTCTCTCCCGTTGCGTGGAGCATGGGAAGGTGTACGGGTATGGCTTCAATTCACGCGACTCCTGACCCGTTAAAAAACATAACCCCTCGATCAGATACGCATTGCTCAAGGCCATGGGGGCCATCAGAAAGTCATACCGATAGTACTAGGTTGTGACGAATTGTACGTTGAAAGAGCCAGTAAGCAGTCCAAATATATCCAGTAAGGAGTGTATTTTTTTAAATTCATACGCATTAATGTCAATAAAGAGTGTTTATACTTGAGTTTTTATAACTTGGCACTTGACGTAAATCAGCTATTACGGTTCATCCAGTCGAGAGTTAAAATGTCATCAAACGGTGACGTCACTGTGGTGACGTTTAAGCTCCCAATTGGACGAAACCGTCAACAGCTAATTTACGTCATGTGGCAAGTTATAAAAACCCAAGTATAATATTCATTTATTGATTATTTCTCCCTTAAATAAGTTACATGTTAATGCACTTTGATAATTACAATAGTCATGTAATTTACTACTTTCAGGGCAGAAACGTCAATATCACAAGTGTCATAAAATGGACAACCTTGCATAAAACGGAAACCTCCCTAAACCGGATTTTTTTGTGTCCCTATCGATTCCAGCTTAGACAGATTTTACTCTATTTGATTTAGAGTCTCACGATTCCGCAGTTAATTGATGCTTTTGAAAAGTCTTGAAAATGTGTCCGCGTATGCCATCGCGAATGAAATAAGTGGAAAATTCATGATTTATTTTATTTTTGGTACGCAAATAACTGTTAATGTTTACTATATGAATCTGTCTTTTCAGTGTTCTAGGATTCCACACAAATATGGTGTATTCAGGATCAGCGTTAAGCAGATTCAAGATGATGCTGGGTAGCATTTACCCAAATTTTGTTGTTGAGCCAGAACATTACAGTAAGGTTTATCCACTGAGAAAACATATGGCTGAACTCTTGCAAGAAACTGGGTATTTCCATTTGCATGCTACAAAACCAGACACCGTTGGTAAGTCGCATTTTGTTCATAAGTTGCTATTTAATTTTAATTAATTCAGTCATAAAATATTAAAAATGCAATGGATTGTTTATTGGGATTTCCGTGAATTTCTTTGTTGAATCAATAAATATTTTTAGGTGTTGCCCTACAAGATTCTCCAATAGGATTAGCAGCATATATTCTTGAAAAGTTCTCGACTTGGACAAATAATGAGTGGCGAGATCTTCCTGATGGTGGTCTAGAGAAAAAGTACAAGTTAACTAATTTGTTGGATAACATTATGATATACTGGATTACTGGTACAATTACTACTTCAGTAAGACTTTACAGTGAGGCTTTCTCTAAAAACAATCCGGCTGCAAAACTGGACAGGTACGTTTCCAATTATATATTTATCTTAATTAATTTTCGTAATATTCGTATTAATTATCTCATTAAAAACATTAATGTAAGTTTATTATTTTTTCGTACATTCAAATGTCTTTTTATTCATAGATGGAATGTGATAGTTATTATTAACTTATATGTTCTCACAGTCCATTTTATCTCAGACTAGCCGTAGTATTAACGCCTGAGACTAGCCGTAGTATTATGCCGTAACATTGGCATTGCCCATGTCAGGGCAGGCGAAACATAAATTCCAGGTGGGTAGTACTATGGGTGGGGGTCATCCATTTTGGAGGATCTGTGAACGGTTTTGCGCCAGCGCTGTTCACAAATGGACATATAGACGGTTGTTTTTAAAAAACACTTTTTCGGTAGTAGAGACCCTTGAATCGTGTATTTCCGTAAAAATTTCGAGTTCGATTTTTTGTGTAGGACAATCCTTTCTCTGTTCTCCGTATAGGAGAAAGTAACGAGTTTATCCTCGATGCCATTGATTACTTCCAGCAAATTTTGGACAATAAACCGTTTTTATGGACTTCACGCCTTTCGAAAAATCCGTGTTTCCAAATAACCATTGGATCAGAATCGAATCCGTACAATTGCAGAAGATCGTTCAGTTAGAAATTGTCAGATCTCATTTTCATTTAGCGGTGCTTGTCGGTATCTTACGAAAATATTTGATTCAAATAATATTAAATATGATTGGCATCTCCAATTCATATATTATGTATCATAATTATATAATTATCAAGTACAATATTTTTTAATACCAACAGAAATATTTCTCATTTATTTTAGATTTCCCGCTGTTGTGCCAACGGCAATATCTAATTTCCCAAAGGAGCTTGTCTATGTTCCTGAAATATTGGCTCGAGACAAGTTTCCCAACTTGGTACGATTTACTCATTTGCCAAGAGGAGGACACTTCCCAGCATTTGAAGAACCTCAATTGCTTGCAGATGATATGTGGAATGCTTTTGAAAAAATTCGGAGAAATATCGATGAAAAATACAATCAATTCAGGTGATCACTCGAGTGATCAAGTGGTCAATCAAGTGATCAAGTGATAAACCAAGTGAATCAACTCAAGTGATAAATCAACTTAGTATTAATGAAATAATTGTATCTGTGTTACAATTACGATCAATTTTAGTTAAAATATTTTTCATGTTAAAAAAATTAATTTCTTGGTAGAAACTTCTGCAACATATTTATTCGCATTTAAAGTGATTTTAAATGAAAACTGTTCGTGAGTGCAATTGAGACTTTTGGAGGATAAATAAAACGCAACTGATCCAAACGTATATTAAAGGACTCATAGAAGGCGTTTTGAAGTGACCATTTCGCGACACTTTCTGTTGACATGCTTATAATTTATCATTATATATAATGATATATAATTTTTTAAAAATTATAACTTTTTAAATATTTATTTTCTGCTTGTTCAATTTTTAATTGATTTATATTTTATTTACAATAATTGTACAAGCAAGATGCCAGCACTTCATCTACGGGTAAATAATATTGCCCAACATTTTAAAAAATGTCTTATTTTAACTCTATGTGAATAAATTGCGTACAATTTAAACAGAAGCGGATTGAAAACGGGGGGAAATAATTATTTAAGATAGGGAGGATGATGTCCTTATAGAAACGTGAATATATTCGAAGATTTGGAAATAGTTATTTTTATATTAAGTGTGTGAAGTTATTGTTTGCACAGGAATTTTTGCTGAATCAATAGGTCGAAGCAAAACAATCATCAATCGAGATTGAGCAAAAAACAAAAACTTCACTCACGAAATAAAAAAGTATTTTTCTACGATCGTACAAAAATGCTTCTATTATGAATCATGATTTGTTTCAACTCTAATCTTTATGGTTTATTCGAAAGGAATCCCCAGGTTAAGGTTGTATAAGAGGAGGCCCTGGTTTCGCCTCATAAGGTAGTGAGGCATTGATTCATACGAGTTCCTATTGTATAACTGGTACATCGTGATTATATTAATTATTGAATTTAAAATGATTGAAAGCAATGCTGACATTGCACAACAGTTGTTTGAATCTGCGAAAGCCTCAATGTCTAATTTACTCTCTCAAATTCCTAAGATATTTACGGGAAAAATATACAATCAGTTGTGAAATTGGGGTACATCTAAGAGAGTTGTTAAGAGTTTCATAATATATTATGTGTTAATAGTTACGTACTGATTATATAATAATAGGTAATTGTAACTTAAGTTATTGGGAAAGTTTATCATAGTGAAATTAAAGTTGTTTTGCCAATGTGTGCTTTAATTCCTTACTTCTTTTGGAAGCTACCTACGTACGTAAATGTCTTTTTTGCATTTCACCTCATCGAAAAAAAGTATTTTATACACGTTTTCAGATGTTTTAAGAAAAGGCTAACCTCACGACCGTAGCAGCAAGAGAAACTTACATTTTTATACGATCGTAGAAGAATAATTGTGTTCTAAAGTAAAACTTTTAGATGCAGATGTAGCTAAGTTGTTATGAAAGTTTTTTATGAGATAAAGGATTTAAAAGAATCAATTTGAAGTTTTCTGTGCATATGTTTATTTGAAATGAACCACTTGTGCACTTAATATTTCCCGAAGAAATATTTTGAACAATTTAGAATTTATTAAGAACATTAGTAGAAGCATTGTACCAAATAGGGAAGACTTGTGAACGGAAAGGCGTCATGATATATTTATATAATAATATACCACAATCATTTATAAGGTTTTGTTAATTAATGGAAATATTTTGGAAATTTTGTGATATGTTTTATCAATGATTTATGAATGAAATTGTGCATAAATAGAACTAAATATTTAATTAGAATATTATTTTCAAACCAAGGAATGGTAGTATTATTAATAATAAGTAGAGGAGAATTAAACGGACAATAGTTAATTTTGAATAGGTTTGAGTCCAGCTTGCATAAATACAGAAAAATTTTGAATCTTAAATAATTACAAAGCATTGTGAAGTATTTACTAGATATTATGAACAGGGAGCGTCAACGATATGAATAGATACAGTTAACGACGGTATAAGTGTAGATTGAAAGATATCTTGATCAAGTAATTGTAAATGTCATAAGCATTAGTTTGCCAGTGAAAAATAAAAATAAATATTTGTTAGAATATTGTTTTAGAACCAAGGAATGTAGTATTCATTAGTCCATAAATAGAGGATGAATTAGGTAATAGTTCTAGTTTTCTGAATCAGCTGATATTGCGATCCCTCATAACCCAATAGAGGTAATCAAGGATTATAATATATGTAAATAATGAAAAGGAAGCGGACAGCTAAGATTTTGCAGATATAATGTAGAGCGCGAAATTTTGTATGATTCATGACTTGAACAATCACTGAGCTTGACAATAACTGTAAGCGATTGGAAGACAAGCGCTGAAGATAAAGTGTACTAGCGCGAAGATTTGGATAACACTGGTATGTACCAAAATCCGATAACCTTTGTGTAAAGTAACTTTTTTCCGTAACAAGAACAAAACTCGTTGGTTCTGTAAGATAATTTGCCTCTCAATTCAGATCTAATTTCAGAATTTCTGTATGGGCCTCAGTTTTCATGTCATGAAATTTTTGTAATTGCGTATTCTCTCTATGTATTACATGTAACTGTCAAAATGTCAGGATCTAATAACAGCTGATCCCCATGTATGCAGTAAGAATTACAACAACATAAGTGTTAAAGAACAGCAGAAAAGGAGGCTTTAATTGATGGGTCAGCAGGGATATCTCTTCTTCAGTCTTCTGAAAGTTCATCACTGTGGTATTCATCTTCCTTCACTTTCACGTTCTCAGGAGGTAATGGTACCGGCAGTTCTTCACTGCAACGTACAGACTGTATCATATGATATCAGATGGTAAATTAGGATATTGCAGAGTTTTCTTCGTTTTTGAGGCGATTACAGCTATTTATGTTAGACAAAAATAACCGTCTGTTGTGTGATCCGTAAATGGAAAGAAAGCAAATATCAATGTAAATAAAAAAAATACGATAAGACACGCGCACCTCGGCAACGTAAAATACAGCGACAAACTTAGTAATTCTCTAGGAATCGCTGACTCGCACAGCAGAGGTTGCCATCAAACACTTTCCCACCAAACCTTGTGACGTCATTCTGGACATCACTATAATCCGAGAACAGCGACGGCAACGCGAACGGGAACGTAAAGAAAGTTGAAAGACGGACATCTCAAGCAGGCGTTTTTAAACACGACGGGAACGGGAAGGATGGTCAACTTTTGTAGGTCCGAAACGGGCCCGGGCCAAGGAGGCTCTTGACCAATGAAAATGCAACAAATGGCGGCGAAGCTTCCCAGCTGATCGAGCGCGGGACCTGCGTGCGAACTATTCAGGAGCAGAGTTGAGGTTGCAGGGTGGATTTGCAAAGTTAAGGTTTTAGGCAGGGCTTCTTAGTCATTGTTGAGTTGTTTTAGTTATTTTTAGTAAATATAATTTTCTTATTTTTCTATTCAAACATAAAATTACAATTTCTCTCAAAAGTATCTTTTATAAATTTGGTTAAAGTACTTTGCAGTTGTTTGTTTTTGAAAAAAATTAGTTAGTTGTATTTTCCGTAGGTTTGTAGTAGTTTTTCCAATTTTTCGTTCTTACTATTGTGTTTTTCTAATTAATTTCGTTCAAGAACTTATTATTCATAGCAGCACACGCAAACACGACAAACGGCAAATCAAAGAGTGAACAGAGCAACGTAGCTAGAAAAGAATTGGATTCAGCAACTGTTTCTTGACGTTTCCTTTTTCCCACTACAGGTTCGCAGCGCTATTTCTCTACCCGTTGGCGTTTATTGTGATGCGTACGTATCTCGCGTTCCGCTCAGGGCGCTCCACAATAGCCCGTATGTTCGATGGAGGTGCAACCTCCAGGTTGTTGGGGCACCAGCCGCCACTGCATCTAACACTCCAAACACTTTTTCTTTCTCTTCTTCTCATACCACCCCTCACATCCTCCCTCTCCAAACAAGATCTTGTCTGGGGTACAGAGGGGCTCCTTCACCCACCCGTCCCCTTTCCGTTCGTCTCGGTCGGTGCAAGGGTAGTGGTCTAGCCGTGAGTGACGGAACCGCACATCCCAACATCCACACACTCGGGAGTTTCTCAAATACTATATGGGGATAGTACCAAATATTTATATCTTCAGATTCAGAGTATCAAGTCTAATGTGCTATAAAACATGATTTTCTCATATTGACGTCATTCCTGGGTTTCTTACCAATTACCCAGAATTTCACCCTTACAACTCCATTACAGATTATCAAATTAGTCCCAATATATGCAGTTACATATATTCCTAACCAAAAGTACTAAATTGACACTCTCTCTCTCTCTCTCTCTCTCTCTCTCTCTCTCTCTCTCTCTCTCTCTCTCTCCTCTCCTCTCTCTCTCTCTCTGTGTGTTCTAGACTCAAGAAGGCAGTGAATGTACCACTGGGATACTTGCACTCACAAAATATCATAGTCAATTACAAATGTTAAGAAATGCACTAATTATTTTTAATGTAAAATAGATAGTAAATTTACCTCGTTCAGAATTTTAAAAAAACCTGGGTTTCTGAAATCATTTTGAAGCACTATTCCCAATCCTTAACAATAGCTTTTGTAGTTCAACGAGACACTGAAAAGTTACAAATGATTCAACTTCTTGATATATTTTCATGAAAGAATTTGAATTTTGGCAGGGGTTTTCGAATGATGTTGGAACACTGAAAGAAGCCGACTCAGTGCTACTGTCGAAATGATAACAGACGAAGCAGCAGTTGTGCCACGTGGTGCTCTCTTCAAGGTTGACGAAGATTCAATGTTCGAAAATCTGATATTTCGTCGCACACCCGAGCCAACTCAACCAAACTGGGAAGAGCACGTGTGCAAGCCCGACAACATAACCCATCGACAACGACTAAGGAATAAGTCATAAATGAATAAGAAAAGTAAAATTGAAAGAATTAAAATAAATATATTTATATGTCTAATGGTTCTTGAGTTTGAGTCACAAGAAAGAAAACAGACACTTTAAATTGTCGACGTTTCGGCCATATATTTGGCCTTCATCAGGGCTACAGTATAGATATTATTATTTGTTATGTTCTGCAGCCCTGATAAAAGCCAAATATATGGCAAACTCAAGAACCATTAGACATATAATTACAACGGGACAAGAATCATTGAATATTAAATATATTTATATACTAAATACTACGTCTACATCAAAATAAATTCAACGTAAAATACGAGTAGGTACATAAAATAAAAAGCATAATCATAGACTGACTTATAAATAGTTGTGTTACTGAACACGACTATTCAGCTTTTATTGATACCAACTTCATCAGGGGTTTTGTCAAGTTTCCCTTGATCCTTTCAACAAATACTGAGATGGCCCCCTTGCTTTGATTTCTGGACAGTAAATGTAACTCTACCAAGTTTTCTTGAGCTCCCGTTTACTAGACGTGAGGGGAGTGGAGGGTCAAAAATTGTTAGCAGTGTATTCAAAATGAAAATTGAATGTCGCTTCCAGTTTTTTCACATACAGGTGAACATTTCTTATATTAAAATACTGCTTTTATCTTTACTCATAATAGTGTGTAGTAAGAGAACGCTAAAAATCTGGAGCCCAGGAAGACTTGTGCTCCTGCATATATCATATCTGACTCGTTATACACGATTAAAATTGTATATGTGACTCAATAAATATCATTATTATTATTATTATTATTATTATTATTATTAATTAGCATTGTTTTTGTGAACAACATTTTAATTATTAAAATTTATACTCGTATTCAATTATACAACATTCTAAAGGACTAAATATGTCTGTAACTAGTATTGTACCTCAGCTTCTGGGTCAATGACCCAATTTCCATTAGGAATCTGTGTGCAATCGACACAAAGAAAATTTGAAATGACCGAAATTTTCAAAATGATTTGGTGATATCAGATTGGTGCATCAGATTTAATTTCGCGTTCTTTGGTAGTATAATTTCTGCCTTTGAAAATAAAGGAAAGACATTTTCGGAACAAATTGAAAGCTTCAACCAAACAAAACAGAAACTATCGGGAAAACGTGGACCTCGGGGAGAGTAATGAACGCGGAAGTTAGAGAAAATATTTTTAAATTTTGGAAATTAAAACCAATATCATTTGCAGACGTAGAGACATTTTTTGCGTATAAATTGCTTTTGAGCAACAAACTACATAGTGTACAACTTCATAATGATCAATTTAAAAAAAAAAATGTGTACTGCGAAGCAAGTATTGGAAATTCTATTTAAATAACCTGCGTGTATGTGTAAACTATTTATGTAGGTAAATAAATTGTCAGCATGTTTTTGCATGTGTTATTGTGGTTTCTTATTTAACTTCCGTTAATGATTCCCAATACCCTGTAAATGCTGTACATTAAATAAATGATAGTTGACATTATTAGTGTATTTTAGAATAATTTGCAGAAACTGCAACCGAAATATATTTAAAGATAGAATTTAGCACATTCAACATCGCTTTTAGCACTTACACTTCTGTCTGCTAATTCCCTCTTTCTTGTTATTAATTCGTAAAAATAAAAAAATAATAAAATTCTCTTAATTTATCATGTAGTTAAACCTAGAAAAAAAAATGAAATCTAATAAACTAAATCATAATTCAGAAAAATATAATCAAAAAGGGGGCCATTCATAAGCCATATTGATACTCTAGAGCAAGTAAATAGAATGGATTAAAATAATGAATATTTTGAAACCCACAAGTGATGTATTTCACTAAAACTTGTATGGCAAACTGATATTAGTTTATATTCGAAAATACTATATACATTTCTTAATGGCAGAGTGAAAAGTGTATTGTAGTAACATTTAAATAAAACTTAGTTTATGTTCTGCACAAGCGTTGCTATGCCTCACAGACAATTGAATGTATTGAGAAACCTTGAAAAACTGTGCGAATGTTGTGGTAGAAAATGATTTTTTTACTATCAGAAAGAATAGGTTGATCTCAGAGAGATAAACAAAGCGAAAAGTTTTCATCAAAAAGTGAAGATGAATATATTCCATTTTTATAAACTGAAAGGAGTTGTGGGCCTTTCTGGTTACAATTTGGGTTTCGAGAAGTATTACCTCCCTCTCCATTCTCTACAAACTTTACATGTTCAAAATCATTTTAAGGGGACATTTTATTGGGGCCGAATATTGGCATCAAACGCAGATTACCTCATAGCATTTGGTTATGAGCATGACGTACTAAGCAGAATGAAGTTCTTCTACAGGTATCATTCCCTCAAAGCGCACGTTGATTATTTTCGAACTGCACAATTAACACAATTGTGTTAATGATGTTATTTCTTTGCCTCCAGCTTAGATGGTGTGTTCTGGAATCTTATGCCCAACACATCGGAGAGCGCAAAAATCTTAGCACAGAATTGCACTTCGCGTATGAAAGGCGATCCTTCATACACCATAGCAGTAGGAGATTTTGGAGCAGATTTGGACGAATATGTGAGTACATTAAACAACATCATTTCCACAGTAAAAAAAAAAATAATAATAATAATAATAATAAATTCCCATTATTTGCACAGTTTGAATAAATATCATTTTATAAATAAATTCATAATATATTTTATAAATAAATTCCACTCACGTTTCGTGTCAAGTGAAAAAAGACTAGTAGACGATTAAGAAATATTTTAAATTCAAAGAAGATTCTGATATTAATTGCATTACACGATCTGTTGAAAATAGATGAGGCCCAAATTATGAGAATTTTTCTCATAAACAAAGCTTGTAAGTAGACATAAAATGTTTTAATGTTCAAGGGCACAACAAAATAGTATATTATTTCATGTATTTGTTTTATTTGTTTGCCTTACGCTAGATGTTTCATTTATAAATTCAATATTATATTTATCGATTTCAACAACCTTATGTTTATATATTGTGCTAAAATAGTCTTATTATAATTTTTTTTACTAGGCATCCTTTTCGTGGGTTTTGTTAACTTGGAAAAAAATACGATTTTCTTTCCATTTAATCAAAATTGTGATATCAGATTCTTAAATAATAGTTTGTTTGTATATAGAATTCCAGGTTCGCATTATTCCGTTTTTTCCAACTCGCTGTCTTCTCCAGCTGGGCCCTGTTTTTATTTGTTGCTCACGCCTTAGGAGTAAGCAAGACAAGTGGCGTACATGGAGTACTCCCTTCCAAGTATTTACAGTGTCTAATAAGTAGGCTGCGGATTTTGCATATTTGCATGTTTTTTACCTTAAACATAATGATATGCATTAAGAACACAAATTCATTTCTTGTTGTTTGGGATCGATATACAATTTCTTATAGTGCATATTTTTGCATATTTATGATGATTGAGCATATTTTCATTTTAAGAGCAAATATTTGCATATTTTACATTTTTTAAAGTCTTTGAAATTTTTTGCCCCTAAAATGCAAACGTTGAGATGGCTTTCGAAATGTTATCATCTCTGGATGAATAGAGCGGTACAGTTCATCCGAAAGTCGATATCCAATCGTGTCCGCGCGTCCATGGGAAAGAAGCAGCCCCGCGCCGTGGCCTGCCTCGACCCCTACCCCTCCCTGCTTGCGTTGAACTGTTTCGTCGCCGATATCACAACCTCATGCAAAAGACAAGATCACGACAGCAGGAGCACTGGAGCGTTGGAGAGAGACATTTAGTTCTCATTGGCTTTGAAATTTAGATACTCCTATTGCCACTTCAAAATCTGCTTTAACTCGATCCGATAGTCCGTTTCGGAATGTTGGTTCAGTTTCTTTGTGAATCTCGGTAACTTGTGTAGTGTGTGAATTAAATTAAGATGGCATGGCAAATGACAAGAACTCGTGTGCTTCCTTTCTGCAAAGTTTGATTGCAGGTGAAAAGACTTTGATGTTAAATGGAAAAATGTATTTTGCCAAGTTTGTTCCACGCAGGTGAACTGTACCAGAGAAATCAAGTGCATCATCATTTGCAAACTGCATCTCATATAAAAATGCATCGAAAAATAAAATCCAACCTCTTGTAGATTTAAAGCCAAAAGAAAACAAAAATGTTGAGTTCACGGAGGTGTAATGTTAAGTCCTTGTTGCCTCGTCGAATAAACCTTGGAGAAAGCTAGATAATCCTGTTTTTAGTGTTTTCTTTTTGATGAAATATACCAACAGAAAAATTCCCGACGAGACCACTTCACGAAAAAAACAACTTTAATTTACTCTGAAAAAGTGCTCAGAGAAATTATATATGACATAGAAGATTCATTTATCTGGCTTTCGATTAATGAAATAACTGAGTCCTGTGGAAGGTACGTAGCTAATGTCGTAAATTGGGTTCCAAAGATGCAGGATCTCATTGCAAAGACTGAGAGATGCAATGCGCATATTGTGGCCAGCTGAAGAGCACAAAGAGAGCTTCTTGGTATTCCCGACGGATAGTACAGCATACACGAGGAAAGCAGCAGTCGCCTTCAAGTGTTCTAAACCAAAAGCTGAGCTCGTGGCTCATTGCTAAGTCGCTTGCCTTTCACCACTGAGATCCGGGTTTGATTCCCGTCGAATCTCATGTGAAATTTGTTCCAACAAAACGAGTTTGGCTGCTTCACGAGGGCTACTCCAACCCCTGTGAAGTGTCCTAAACCCTACCCCTATGCTTATTCCTTCCTAATTCTGGCTGCTAGGTAGTGACGCAGGAGCGCGTGGTGGGAGGCGCGTACGCGGAGATGCTACCTGGCGGTCATCTTGACAACTGACTGCGACGAGACGTGACGGACCTAATATTAACGGAGGATTACTCCAAAAAAGCGCTATTAATAATGGATGATAACTCCGAAAAGCGCAAGGCGCTCAACGCCCCTCAAGAGGCTTGGAGACGCGTTGCGTCAAAGTAGACGCAACAAATTATATAAAAAAAATTTTTAAAAAATTAAAAATAAAAAAAGCTCCACGTTACTTGCATTGTTCGGGGCCTACATCGTGCTGCCCAAGAGATTCGTTCGCAGCACACTAAAATTAATAATTTTGTTTCTTCTGTTAAAAGAATTTTTGTGAAAGCTCCGTCGAGAACACAGAGGAACGACCAGAAATTCCCTTTCCGCCAAAGCCTGCTCTTATTCGATGAGCAACATGGCTCAATGCTGCACTTTATTACTGGCCGCACATTGAAGCTATTAAGAAGATACTTTATTGAATTCAGATGCAAAGTGTATAAATTCAGCAATAATGGCTGCACATGAAGGAAACAAAAGCTAAGTAACATCTATTGGTGCACCCTACATAACTATCTAAAATCACTACGAAGCTTAAAGAACGCGGCCTGCAAGTAACCACTGCAAATAACGTATTTAACCCTATAACATCGTCATTCACAATTTGTTGGAACCAGAAGAGCGAATGAAAAATGAAGCAAAATGGAAGAAATAAATCTCAATTTGAGAACGGTGAAAAAGATAAGTGGAATTTTACAGAATGAAACGCGGTGTTGACAATTACACATTAAAGAAATTTCAGCTTTTATGTGTGGTTCCCTAAACTCATGCGATGCAGAAAGGCATTCTTGCAGATAACAGAAAAAGATACATCCCAGAAAATTTGTAAAAATATATTATAATTTCTTGCAATAGAAATTAAATTCAGTGTGTATCATTCAACTTGTAAATCAAATTATTTTGTATAGAGTAAAACAAGCACTTAGGTCTGTGCGTATTTTTCTTTTTAAGTGCATGTTTTTCTATTTTTAAAGCATATTTGCATTCATATCTTCAGGATTTTTAGTGCATATAAATCCGCACTCTACTGATAAGTCATATTTTTGGATAGTTGTAATTTCTTTATTTATGAGCCAATTCTTTTAAAACTAGTTTTGTTAGAAACAAAGATTCATGAGTTTTAGTTTAACACCTTTTTCAATCTCCAAATGAGCGTCAGCATTCTCTATTCATTTTTTAAACTGGTACGTTCGATGCTGCTGCCCGCAGCATGGTTCGTGGAACGTTGGTTAACCCATAAGATACTGTTGCTTCAAATGCATCATGTTCTTTGGTTTTCTCTTGCAAACCTTCTCCTTAGCTCACACCAGGGAAAAAGTGCAAAGAGTTAAATTAGGTCTGCGGGTAGGCTATTCATGTGCGCCACATCTGCCAATCCAACGTCCTGGGAAATAATAATGCAGCCACTCACGGACATAATTTGCAAAATGGGCATGTGTTCCTTCATGCATGAAGTGAAGCTGTGGGTTGTTCCACTGTGAAATTGCAGGCCATACAGTGATTTATTAGGGCTCCGCAAGAACAAGTCAACAACTCTGATAACATTCTTTTTTTTCCTCAAAGTTGATGGTTTTCCTGATCTCCTTCCATCAGCGATATTCCCTATTGTTACTATTTTGGAATGGTAGTTTTTAACTTTTTTTCCGTCCAGTGTTGCGTGAATCTCTCGTTCACCCCTCCACCACCTTTGTACTTGCACCACAGATCCCCAGACCTCATAACGAGCTGCTATTCTGGCCCGCTTTTCGACACACAAGACAGGCGGCATTTATAACATACGAATATATGAATAAACGAAATATATGAATAAACATGTTAAACACAACCTCAAGGATTAGTCTTTCTTTCAGATTTGGTTGTAAAAACATTGGTTCATAAATGAAGAAATTGTAGGTATCTAAAAATAGGGAGTGATTTATCACGCAATAATTTAGATTTTCAGATTCAGAGATCAAGTGTAATGTGATACAATACAGGCTTTTCACATACTGACGTCATTCCTTAGTTTTTAAAATCGTTTTGAAGCAAAATTTCAAATCCTTAATAACAGCTTTTGTATTTTAATAAGATACTGAAAAGTTACAAATGAGTCAACTTCTTGATCTATTTTCATGAAAGAATTTGAATTTTGGCAGGGGTTTTCGAACGATGTTGGAACACTGAAAGAGGAGGACCGACTCAGTGCTACTGTTGAAATGATAACAGACGAAGCAGCAGTTGTGCCACGTGGTGCTCTCTTCAAGGTTGACGAAGAAACAATGGTCGAAAATCCGACATTTCGTGGCCTCGAGGAGGATGAAGCCAAGTTTCTCTACAACTACTATCATTATCGATGGCCGCGAGAAAAGTGGAGAACAAGATTTTTTGAAACATCAGAATACGATCTTGACTTAGATTTCCTTGATTCTATTGATAAAGACATACCTGAAGGTAAAAATGGATTATTACTGAATAAGATCATGCCTAGAATTAAACTTATTGACTCTGCTCTCTGTAACTCCCACTGTATGAACTTTCTAACCTTTTCTGGTGGATGGTGGGTTCTAGCTAATTTATATTTTGGAACACATATTATACCATTTCAATTATTTAATTGTCAGTTCCAACTTATATTTTAAAATATGTGTTAGTACAAATCAGGTAAAATACGTGTTAGCTCATATTTTAACTGTTTTCTACAGAAGCTTAGAATCAACAGTCTGCTAAAGTAAGTTGATGCTCGCAATCAACATTTTATTTGTTTGTTACGTAAATAAATAAATATTACTTTCTTAGAGTCTGTAATTTGAAACCTGAATTGTTTTGTATCTGGACAAATTATCAAAGCTAGTGTATGCCTAATTCATTGACCCCTAGCACGTAAATACGTCAAGTTCCTCCAAGTAAATCCTTGAAGACATTTTTTTACTGCAAAAGCGGTAACGGAATGCGTGGAACTGTTTTAGGTACATGGAGTGTGAAAATCGAAACACATTTCTTGGAACCTATTGCAATAGTTCGCAATCTTCAGTGGCCAGGAATGACATGTTTTCATTGCATAAGAACTCCACTCCATGGATTCTTTTACGTTGGAGATGGTAGGAAGAACATGGACATGCCTTTCATGATAAATATGAAAATGCCAGAAGAAGAATAATTCGTCTTACTGCTTCAAACTGTATAATCCATAAAGTATAACAATATATATTTACTTTTCGATATCACTTGTAGTAATATTAAAAAATGCAAAGAAATTTTAAGATCTGTAATGCTTTAGTTTTATTACGACGCTCGATAGCAAGCACGGTCTTTGAGTATGAAGCTCTACTTTGTGTATGAAGATGTGTGTGAATCAATCATCACAAAAAACACAACTACAATACATACAGAGTCTAACAAATTTTCTATATACATTCATTCTTAAACATTTTTTGCTATATTTTTCATATTCAACTGTCTGGTTTTGGTCCTTATAATTCTTAATATTTATTCTAAAAACATTGTTATATACAAGTTTTTTATTATACGCTGTATGTATTTATTGCATCAAAAAATATTCCTACATTTATATTCTAATAATAATAAGTTGAAATTGTCCAGATTTAACAATAAATGTTTTATCAAACACTGCACTCGAACATTATTTTCTGTGTTGTAAATTTAATAAAAAATGTTCTAAAACTGAGAGAAATCTGGGATCGACTCATCCATAAGTAGTAGAGTGGCATGAGTAACCGCAGGGCAGAATGACAGAAAATATGTCACTTTGAAATCATGTTTGGTGGGTTCTCGATAAAAAAAAATTGAAAGCAAAACCTCTATCCGTCCGTCTGTGAACAACGCTAGCGGTTGAACCAGGATTTTCACCAAACGCTAGTGGCTAACCAGGAGCTTCACCAAAAATTATATTCCCCAATCGATCTGGAAGATGTCACGGACCCTTGAATTTAAAATTGAAATTTTTAGTTCTGGGGGTACTTTACATGAAGCCTATGGGATATTTTCAAAATTTTCAAGAAAATAGTACAAATTTTTTTATTATATCTTTGTTCATGGATCGTGTGAGGGCATTTAAGAGGTACAGGTCTCATTTACGTTGAAATACCTTATTTTTCGAAAATTGCACGAGTTCAATTTTTTCGGCGTCTTCCTATAATAAAATATTGTAGACAGAGATTTTTTTTCCTTAATGATTTTAAATAAGGTCATATACAGTTTTTCGAAAATTTGAGTAGTTTCCGCGTAATTCTGTGTGAAATATGGGCAATTTTTAATTTTTTAAAAACTTTTTTCTCTAAAAACGGCCAATTTTTTATTATATTTGGACCTCAGGTAGGGTAAAGGGCGTTTAAGAGAGAACAATTTTTCGAAAATTTGAGTAGTTTTTGCGGAATTTTCGCAGAGTGTTCCCGAAATTCCCGCGCCTCGTTTTTGCATTAACTTAATAGTTATTGACTGCCTGTCGTTAAAAAGAAAGGCCACATATCTCTATTTAATAATATAAAAAGTAGGAGCAGGGAGTACTTTACATGAAGCCCAAGGCACATTCTCAAAATAAAAAAAACGGTACCTCGGAATCAAGTCCAAAGTTTTTCTTTAATTTTTTCACGTATGTAGCAACGAACAATAAGGAAAGTAGTGTTGGTTTATTTTGGCGCAAATTCTGTTTTTTTTATAACTGAAAAAAAATCGAATTCGTAAATTCGAATTTCTCGCGCTTCATTTGATGTGTTGGCAAAATGTCGTTCGCAAAACGCAACACGGCCGTTGGTATTCTTAGGGTTTGTGTGATTGTGGCCGGTCGTGTTGGTCTTACGATGTAGATAACATTCTTATGGAAGGAAATAAATTTAATGAAGGTAATATATTTAACGTAGAACTAACAAATACATTCCTTTTACATCAAGAAGTTTTGATAGCTGATTATGGTATTCAAAATTATTTGATTATTTGATGTGATCAAGCCAAGCGCGTGTGAAGTTTTTTCTTTCCTGTATGTGCTGCAAACACTGTAATAGTTAAATTTATTTAATGTTTGTTTCATTTGTAATATAATTTAGAAACGACTTCTGATCCTGGTACAGGCGCTTCGTTTGAACTGGAGTTTTTCAAGTTTGAGTATGATTTGATTCCTGACTTTCTAAGAATGATTATGACTGATGCATTATATATATATTATATATATATATATATATATATATATATATATATATATGAGCGGGAGAAAATCCCCAAGGTTACCTACAGGCGAGCGATGCGGAGCTGTTGAGGTAAAGGAACTGGCAACGTTTATGCGGCGATCAGCTGGGGAAAGAGGATAACGGTAAATAAACGACAATTAGAGTTAAAAGTGGGTGAAAAGTCTAGAATAGGCGGGAGAAATATTTTGAACGATGTGAGTGGCAATTTCAAGTTCATTTACTGCACGTGTCATTAAATTCATTCAAAGAGGCCATACCTTGTACAATTTTACATAAATAATTCATGATTTTCATGTGCTGTACAGTTGATATTATCTGGAAAAGTCAGTTTGTTGTATTGTGTTAAAAGTGATTGCTTTTTTTTGTGATATGTAAAGGGGTCAGATTTAAGTAACGTGTATGTTACGTTTTATTCAGTGTTATAGTGAGTGCGAAGCCCAAGGCTAGCACCTGTGAACGGGATTCCTTGATACAAGTGTAAAATTCATTTTAAAAGCCGTGCACGGAAAAACTAGAGGCTAAAAGGAAAATAATTTGGTAGATGAAAAACTCAGAAAGAGGAATTAGCAAATTGTAAATTGCAGTTGGTGAAAGTGTGTTCAGGCAGTTGAGGTGACGCCTATTTTTTGTTTTGTCTTGTTTTATTTTTTTCAGTGACCAGCTACTTGAAGTGCATTATTCTGTTATGAAATTGCGTCACTGTATTTTTTCATTGAATATATGCTCATTTTTATTCGTATTTTATCTGATTCATTGTGTCAAGGGTTCAGACCTTTCTCATACTCAAAAGATCCTGCTTCCTGAGAATTTTAAGCTCGCTTCACGAGTATTCATTCTATCACGCCCTCACCACGTGTGGAAGGTAGTAGTAGAGGTGGGCGTTTCAAGGGCGTTATAATATATATATATATATATATATATATATATATATATATAATAACGCCCCATCCAAATATGGGCTACAGCGATGCTTGGCTGCGAGGGAGGCGAGCAGCGGCGTAGTTTGAAATGCGCCGACCGGAGAGGATGGAGTGGCGAGAGTCGGGAGTGTGGAGCAGTGCTGTGTTGCTCCTATATGGGATGCAGCTCGCCACCACAAAACATGAGAGGAGGTAAAATGGAAAATTAACGCACTTGAGTTTATCGTGAAACATTTAATGCACGAAGAGAGGTGATATAATGTTCTAGGTGCGTTGAAAGTTGAAGGGACGGAGACATGCAAAGGTAACTGGATAGGAGAATAGGAATATACGTGACCTGGAGTCCTAACGGATTAACTTGAGTGCTAATAAAGCATTTAATGAACGGTTGTATAGAGTAGGCGTGATGTTAGAGGATCAATCTCTCCTTAAATTGACATGCGGTACTCAATTTGGAATTGTGAAAGTATTGTAGGTGGAATCCTGGCATTTGAAGTGGCAAGTGACTTTTTCTGACTTTCTTTTGTAGATGTGTAATATTCTTTTAAATACAAGATGTTCTGGTGCATTATTTTAAGTTGAGGACTTAAAGAGACTGATGAATGAATTTGTGCATATTAATGTATCAATTTTCGATCACCAAACCTGTGGATTGTGAACCAATCATTTATTAATGGGAAAAGAGCTTGAAGAAAGGTGAACTTTCAATTTTATTAACTGGTACTGTTGACAATTATGTGTCTCGCTCGAACGGAAACAGTTGAGTCGTCTGAAGGCAGACACATCTCTGGAAACCAACTGGCTGCCGGAAGGTGAAATTATCTCTCGAGCGGAAACTGTCGGGTCATCGAAAGAGCTCGAGCCGCCGCAATATGGAGGTGTGCCTCGAGCGGAAACTATCGGGCCGCTGCTGGAAGGTGGAGCCGTTTATCGAGCGGAAGCGCTTGGGCTGCCGGACCGGAAGACGTGGCTCATTGCATCAACTGATGTCACTGCGGTGTCTGTGACCGGCAGTTTCGAGTCCCATCGGTGACACGATTTTCGACACTGGCTTCTTAGCTAGGTCCAATTCAGTCGCTGTCTGGAGGAGAACTCTTGCGGCCGGCAGCTCTGACTGCAGTTCTCCGTGCTTTTACGATCAACACGAGGCGAATGCAGGAGCAGTACCCTAACAAACGGGCCGTAGACCGCGCGCGATCTTTCCTACCTCTTCCTTGTCCTATCCTTTCCCCTTACACTAACATGCACTATACATGCCGGGAGACTGGTCGGGTTGGCCCTGGAGGGAAGCCCTCGGGCCACCGGACTGTGGAGATATATCTCGAGCGAAAACTGTCAGGCCGCCGAAAGGCGGAGGACTTTCTCAAGCGGAACCTTTTAGCCGCCTGAATGTAGAGGTCTCACTGGAACGGAAACCGTTGGGCCACCGAAAGATGGAGGCGTCCTCGACCGGAAGCCGGAATGTGGACTTCTCTCTCGAGCGAAAACCGTCGGGACGCCGAAATATGGAGGGGTCTCTCGAGCGGAAGCCTTCGGGTCGCCGGAATGTAGTGGTCTCTCTCGAAAACCGTCGGGCCGCCGCCGGACGGTGGAAGAGTCTCTAGAGCAGGGCCGAGCATAACACGTAGCGATCTTTTCGCGCCGGTTTTCACACACTGCGTCATGGGTCGCTCTCCTTGGCCTCCGTGACGCTCACTACCGTGTTATGAGGTTAAGTCTCCGCGATTGTGGGGAAGGGTGCATTTAATCCGCCGCCGTAACTGACATTGTCAGTGAGTTTGTATATAGCCGGGCGTGTTCACCCTGAGGATCTCCTTGCGTCATGCGATCTCAGTTTTCCTAAATGGGTAGGTTATAAATTCATTGGGTTGTGAAATTATTTGAAAGAAGATACCAAAATATGTAATGTTGGATGTGGAAGAATATAACTTCAATTTCTTGTTAAAATACATTTCTTTACGTGCTATTTCCCTCGACTTTTACACCAAACTCTTGGTATTGAACTAAGCAGCAACTTGATTCTTTTTAAAAGAGAATCATCTCTATATTTTCAGTTACCAATCTGCCCGCATATTCTCAAAAGTCATTGTTAACATTTAACGAGGGCAATTTAACAGATAATAAATACATATCTCTAAATGATAAGGTTAGTCTAGTTTCATTATGAGAGTAAGACATAACTTATCCCGAAGATATGATTTCAACTTCTTTTTCGCGAATTTCTTTCCTATCACTTCTCCAACATTTCCTGTTAATTCTTGCCAGCGTTGTGGAGTTAGTAGGGAATAATTGTAACTGCCTCACATACGAGAATCTGTTTGTCAGATATGGAAAAGTCCCCTACGTTTCCTGTTTTTTTGGCGGCCATTTTGTCGCTTGTAAGGTGACCGTAGAGACTCCTTTAGGCGTGCACTATTTATGAAGATATAAGGTCGTACCTTAGGCCTAAGGTAAGACGGTATGACTTCAAAGTCCGTCACGTGACTGTTAGTGCATAACGTCGCTACCTTACGCGTGGTGCTAAAACTCCCTAATGTCCTTTAACCTTACCGGGCAGGCGCTCAGCGCCGTTAGTATTCGGAGTTCACTAGACGGTCTCCCGGCCGGGAACCCGCTGTTACTCCAGCAACTTAACTTCCGTGACATTTAAGAAGTTCAACTACCGGCGCCAGCATTCATCACAAGGAATTGCAAACATTTTTAAAAAAGTATTTTACAAGTGTAATATACGTTTATAAATTTAAATAACCATATACTTATTATAATTAATACACTGAAATATTAATACAATAAATTATATCAAATTCCGATTTGAAGTGGGAGAAAGTGTCGGAAGTTCTACTCTGTGAACAATCACGAAAATTTTTGGGACTGATATTATGCATTTGCCCCCGAACGATTATTAAAATTTAATGTAGGTAATATTCCTCTCAATAGTAAAAATTAATACAATTTTCTAAAATAAATATTTAAAAAGCTGACCGTTTATAAAAATATACGGAAGGAGTCACTTCTACTCGAATAGCACAGGGACCCGAAATTCTTCGGCACTTTTCATATCCGGTGAAAGGGCACATGGGTGCAAATGTTTCTTATATTTCATTTTATTACAAATTAACACCTTAGCATCATCTCTAAGGTCATAATAATATTTACTTTGAACGGTTTTCAAAATAAAAGGTAGTGGCTGATATGTACGTTCGATAAAATCGTGATTCTTTAAATCAAATTCGTGAACGAGATAAACAGGCAGAACCTAAACAAACAGAAAAAAGTGATTCAATCTCGGCACGTGTTCTACCGGACTGTCACCAAAAAGCGAGTTGGAATTTCGCGCTAAAATATCTTTGGTAGAGCATAGATTATCATTGTTTTGAAGAACGTTCTACATTTTTGAAACCAATGTTCCTCAGTGCTATCTGTCCCTCGTACCTGGCACTTCTGTGAATTTTTTTGGCTGAAAAGCAATTTGTGGCACAACTCAGTCATGTGCGCGCGGACGCGTACGATTCGTTCACGCCCTAGTATACGGGGAGGAGAAAACTCATAGGGCAAACAGGTGGCAAGGAAATGGAAGCTTTTCTGGATAACATGATGAAAATATACATGCTGTTCAATCTCGCGATCAAATTTACCACCAAGGCGCAGCCCCTAAAAGCTTTCTTCCCGCGCGGCTACCCACCATTAAATACTTTCACCAACCTTCTCAAGTCGCTCCCAGTGCATGCCAGCACGCTGCTGCACATTGAAAATCCAACAAAAGGGCAATAAAAGCATTTACCAGTGTCTTCGGCGCTAACCGCCGTTCCCACGGGCCCACGCCCGTGCCAGGCGGTCCTCTTGACAACCGACAGACGAGATCAGACATACGTAAAATACGCTACGTTAATGGAGAATTACTCCGCGCTCAACGCTCGACAAGAGGCGAAGAGACGCTTTGCGTCGATAAATAATGTGATAAGATTAAGGACGCAACAAATATTTAAAAAAACTGAGTAGGGCGAAAAGTCTTTGGTAAATTGCGCAACGCCGTAATGTCCTTGATATTGACACACCTGCTCAGTTCTCACGCTTCTTCTAAGTTTCGTTGTTTTGATCACTTTGAATAATGTTCATGCCTGGTCGACAAGTGGAAATGTCTGAGCAAATTAGTTGGAAGATTTGTTTCCATAGCGAAATTTGAGAGAAGACGAAACAAAGCTTCCCAATGTTACACAGAACAGTGACATAGTAGTGTTTTCAAATATTTTTCAATGTTTGTTTCTCTCTCATTTTTATTTCTCTAATTATCTAAGCCAATGGTAGGATAAACCTAGATTATTCGATTACTTAACAAAAAGAGCAGAAGTTTCGTTCTCTCCTACTTTGTATAAAGCTTTGTATTGTAAGTGAACAGTTATTATTGTCAGCGGTGGGATTAAGTAATTCACAGAAGATTTTGCTGGTTGCAATGATTTCAGCATAATTTTATATCATGTTATGATATTGATTTAGACGCAGACTATTGTGAAAAGTACATACCAAACTAATAATAATAATAAAATGAAATTAAAGCATCATGTAATTTTGAGAGCTGCATTATTTAGACCCTTCATAATAAAATTATAACATTGTTGGAGATAAAATCTTCAAAAGAGATTTCCAAGTGGTAAGGTCTTTTGTAATTGTTTGCCTTGATGTTGTACTCAAAATGAAAGAATATTTTGGAAATGAAACCCATTGAAAATGCATTCAGGGTATACGAACAATGAAACAAAATATAGTGCTGTAGAGAAAAGGGGTTTGTATATACTAACACTACAAAAGGCTGAATTTGTCATTTCTCTTACAATTTCAATTTTATTTGCCCATAGCCTGATGTAGATACAGTGGGCCTCCAAGTACAAGATTGGTTTGGGCAGGTCTTCAGAAAAAATCTTTAATTAACCAAAAAAACATTTATTACGATAGAATAATTCGTGTACAAATACAGATGTAAATAAACAAATTGCTTACAAAGTGGAAATTATATTTTTAATTTCTCATTTACAAATGAATGTTCCATTCCAGTTATTTTTAAATTCAAATATTGTAGTTCAGTAAACAATTTGACTTACGATTATACTCAGATAAAAACATTTAATGGAATTTTTAGTAATATTTATTTTAAAAAATACGGGCATGGGAGTTCCAAGACTTATTTATTTATTTATTTATTTTACGTCAGAAAACAGTTAAAAACTGCGTATGACGTGCTATGGGGAAAAGTGAATTGTGTGCACATTTTCAAAATTCTGTGATCCCTACACTTACTCATATACTACTTAAATTTTGAATTTTGAAAGGAGAAAAAAAAACTCCCATGAAATAAAATCTATGTTCAAGGATAAACAAGCAATAAATTTTGAATTTTGAAATTTTGAAAGGAGAAAAAACAAAAACTCCCATGTAATAAAATATATTTTCAAGGATAAATAAGCAATAAATTTTGAATTTTGAAAGGAGAAAAAACAAAAAACTCCCATGTAATAAAATCTATTGTCAAAGATAAATAAGCAATAAATTTTGGCTCTTATTACTTCCTGCCGCGACAACATGGAAACGATAATTTGAATAATTGTATTTCCACTGAATTCTAGAAGACGTGCACAGAAAATGAAGTTACATTTATGTCCAGAAGCAAAACAAGGGTCATCTCAGCATTTGCTCAATGGATCAGGAAACTGGACGAAAAACCTGATCGAGATGGGGGTCATTGACCCGGAAGCTGTAGTACAATAGTTGTTACAGGTTGTTTATACTCATTAGACTTATTTTGCTAGTATGGAAATCCAGATCTGCATTTACATGTACCTTGAATGGTTGATAATAGCACCAGCATAAAAATATTTTATTATTTCTACACACTTGATACCACTAAAAAGTTCATTGAGGTGCTTACCTATGCTAAAGGTCGCTGCTTTGAGTCCCGTGTAGTAAGGTATCTTGCTTATGTGGTGTAGAAGGTTATGACATCTACTTAGTATTGCGCATAATAAAAGAGAATATGAATAATTTTCAAATATTTAATCATTCGAATAATCGAATAAATCGGTAATCATTGTTCAGGAGCAAAAATCAAAAAGCTTACATACAGTACAATACGAAATAATAATGCTGCACTGAAGAGATAAAAAGTCTATAAACTCTCAAAATCACCCATTTGCTCATAGAGTTATATCAAAGTGATTAATTTGGAATATTAATTAAATTGAGCTTTTGATTCAGATTACACAAATCGTTACAACCATCACATTTCAGCTTTGCTGAATACCTGGTTAATATAAAGGGATTGTTTTCCAGGAGTTTTCCAGGAGTAAGGATCTTTTAATTGCGCCCAGAAGACCCAGAGGAATGCCAGATCTCTTGCCGAAGACTTGTCACTCAATTTGAATGAATGCGCGGTATTGCCGAGCTGCGCGTTACCGTCCTGGCCCTCTAGGAAGCGCGAACGTCTCCCTGTGGACTGATTAAGGCTTATAAGTTTGCAAATTTCTCCCATTTGAAACAGTGAATGTCCTTCAAATTGCGCATATTGATTCTTCGAAATGCTAGCTACCTAAAGAACAGTTTTTAAAAATAATTTCAACAGTTAGTTTTCTCATATTTTTAAAATTTCAGGTTGGATCTGTCACGTCGCCATAAGAGCCCATGTTAAAACGACAAACTTTACGGTCTCATTACGCAAAAACTAGACGGTGAAAACATTCATACTTTACCAGAACATAGAACAACCTCTCATCTGTTGATTAAAACAACATAAAAGGCATGTTAAACATAACACATATCTCGCTTTAACCACCTTAAAACCATTATAGGAAGAAGACAACTTTCAATGAACTTGAGGTGCTCCAACAGCACTTACATTTTCGCCTTATTGGGAACGGTTAAGTAATGCACATACTGTATTATAATGTTGCAATTTCTGCTCTCACTTCAAAATCACTTGAAAAAGTTCAAAAAATTCAAAGAATATCTGCAATTATTTAGATAGTGAGGAATAGTAGCCCTTTCTTACTACTATAAAATAAACAAGCATGAATAGATCTTAACTGTTATATATTTGCATCTGTTATAACATTATACTGACAAGCAAGGAGAATTTTACAAATAAATTGAACATCCAGAACTAATGCCACCCAACATATTTTCTTATGAATGCTTACGAAACTACGGTATCATTACGTAATTTCCATATTATGCACATATGTTTACGTATATTTCCCGACTTTAAAATAGTTGAATGTACCATTTTCTTGAATGTAGAGCCATTGTACCATTAACGTTACGTAAATAAAGACTCCTTCGCCGATCCCTCTGAATAACTGAATATCGGAAATTCTCTGAATAACTTCTCAAACTGTAATATCCATGCACTCTATGGCAACGCCGTGTGCAAGATAATATTCATTAATACCTCTTATATAACTATCACTAATTCACTAACTACATATCGTATTATCGAACTCAATTTTTTTGAATATTTATTTCATAATACATTTAAATCGTATTTTTAAAAGAGACAACCTAATTGGGTTAATTTCAATTAAGATTTGCGTATTGTTTGATAGAAACTACATCATTACGTTGAGAACACAAGTTGTAGAATTTGTTGCGTCTTACAACTTGACGCAACGCGTCTCCAAACCCCTTAAGGGGCGTTGAGCGCTTCGCGCTGGGGAGTAATCCTCCATTACCTTCAAGTCATGTCACGTCACGTTTCAGTCAGTTGTCAAGAGGACCGCTAGGTAGCATCTCCGCGTACACGCCTCTTACTACGCGCTCCTGCGTCACTACCCACCGGCCAGAATTGGGAAGGAATAAGGGATGGGTAGGGTTTAGGGCACTTCACAGGGGTTGGTCTAGCTCTTGTGAAGCAGCCAAACTCGTTTTGTTGGAACAAATTTTACATGAGATTCGACGGGAATCGAACCCGGACCTCAGTGGTGAAAGGCTAGCGACTTCGCTATGTGCCACGAGCGCGACGTTAAAGAATAGAGTAAATATCGAATTAATATTAGGATTTTCAAAAGTAAACTACAATAAAAATAATATTAATTATTTTTCATCTCCTTTTGATCCATTCTTACTCTCCGAGAATTTTTCTCGTATTGGTGGGGCACATGGATTTTTCATTAATTTCAAGCAGAAATTAAGCAAAAATACTAGTTTTTTCAAAAAAGTGTATCTCTCTTTTTTAATGAAACGATTTTTTAGAGCAGATTTTGACGCAAAAATCTCTATCTTCAATTTTGTAGTTTTCAAATATTAAATTTTTGCAATTTTCCAAAATATGGAGAGTTCAACAGAAATAACGCCTACACCATTCTTTTAAGCATTTCTTGTTCTATCCATAGAAAAAAACTAATTTGGAGCAAGTTTTGTGAATGTTTCTTTTATAAATTGTCGTCTTTTAATGTTCTTTAATACATACGAGAAAATTTAAAGAAAAAAATTGGCTCTGTTTTTGAGAAATAATTGCTTAAAAAATTCAACATTGCGTATATGTCACGCAAAATTATGCGAAAACAACTCAAATTTTCGTGAAATTGTATATGTCCTTATTTCAAAATATGTTTTAAAGACCAGATTTCATTAAGGAAATCTTTAAAATGGAACATCGTAAAAAATCGTCATAATCGACCACGTCATCACGACATTTCGTAGAGAATGTTGTTTTAAAGGATAATGAAAGAGAAATGAGTAATTCAGAAAAAAGTTGCGAAAATCTTCAACCAACACTTTTCTAATTGGTTCACGAAGGGATTAAAATCACAACATTCAACATCATATGCATTTCAAAAAAAATTTCGGCACGATGTTTATTTACGAAACTTCTTCCAACGAAATCCTCAGAATAGTCAGTAAACTAAAAAATTAATATTCATCTGGTTTAGATGAATTTCCGGATTGTTTATTAAAAACGTGTGCACCTGCCATTATACACCCATTAACTCACATTTTCAATGCTTCCTTGTGCACAGGAATATTTCCAGACACTTTCAAAACAGCAAAAATTAAGACACTTTTTAAAAAAGGGAACAAAAATGAAATTCAAAATTACCGGCCAATTTCTTTTTTGTCGGTTTTCTCAAAAATATTAGAGAGGCTTTTCTATACGCGAATGGAAACTTTTCCCAGGAAAAACGAAGCGTTTTCAGACTCACAACTCGGTTTCAGGAAATCAAAATCTAGGAAACTGCATTTTTTTTTCCTTAAAAATAAAATGAAGAATCCATTGGGATATTTTTGATCTTTTGCTCTCAAAATTACTTTCTTATGGAATTCGTGGTATTGCCCTAGATTCGATAACCTCGTACCTTAAACATCGATCTCAGAGAGTAGAAACCTACTAGAGTCTACTGGCACGAAAGGACATTATTTACTTATCTTTCCAATTCTTTGCCAACTGAACATGGGGTCCCACAAGGTTCGATCTACGGTCCTATCCTCTTTCTCTTGTACATAAACGATATGCCCTCATCTATTAAAAATGGAAGAAGTTCTGCTTGCCGATGACACGAATGTTCTTTACAAAACAAACAATAAATAGTACAATTTCAGAAGTTTCAAATTGAATTTGTAATAACAAATTAATTGTTAACGAAGGAAAAACTGTCTCAATGCAATTTTTCATTTCAAATCAGCAATTGTATGCTCCATTAAAATGAACAATATGCAATTAGCTGATGTTAAGGTAACAAAATTTCTAGGTCTCCAATTCAATCAAATCTCAAATGGAATGTACGTATAACAGAATTAAACACTAAATTAAGCTCATTATGATATGCATTCAGAATTCTTTCTACTTCTGTCAGCCTTCATGCAGCTCGTTGCATGCATTTTGCAAATGTACATTCCCGCCTGAGATATGGCAGAATATTCTGGGGAAGCTCATCCTTTAGTGCCCAGACATTTAGATTGCAAAATAAAATTACCAGAATAATGAAAAAATCTCATCCACGTGATCAGTGCAAGCCCCTTTTCATTGAGCTTGGAATCTTACCATTGCCTTGCCTATTTATTTATGAGTCTGTAGTATTTGTCAAAACTGACTTACATAACGGTGGGAACTTATTTTCATGTAATACTGATATTTATTGTTACAACACTCGACGTAAAAATCATGTTCATCAAGTGTCAGTATCAACAGCTCAATACCAGAAATCCACATACAATACGTGTACGTTATTTTACAAAGCTTTGCCAGATGAAATTAAACAATTAAAATTGGTACACAAATTTAAGTTAAAAGTGAAATCTTTTCTGTTGCAAAACTGTTTCTATACAATTAGAGACTATACTGATCGTCAAAAAGAAAAATAATGTTTACTTTAACAAAACCAATATATAGTAAAATGAATTAGTTTACATTTGCATTGAATAATTTTAAAGAAAAACTCAATATGCTTGTAACAAGTAATGTACTTCAGCTTCCGGGTCAATGACGCCCATCTCCATCGGGTTTTTTGTCCAGTTTCCCTGAGCTATCGAGTAAATTCTGAGATGGGCCCTTGATTTGCTTCTGGATGTAAATGTAGCTTCACTATGAGCACGTTATGTTGAACTTTCCTTTTGCTTGTAGTGGTAGTAGAGCTTAGGGTGAGTTTCTATTTTGTTAACAATACAGAAAAATCAAATCTGTTCGTTCATTTTCCGTTAAAAATAAGTTTTCTATAATTCGGCAACGAAAATATCTAATTTTTGAAATGTTAATCTCTCGCTTTTTTCAAATTATTATTATTATTATTATTATTATTATTATTATTATTATTATTATTATTATTATTATTATTATTACTACTACTACTACTACTACTACTACTACTACTCTACTACTCTAGCTCTACTGCACGCACTGCTAGCTAGCTGCTGCTACTGCAGCGCTGCTACGCGCTGCTGCACTGCTGCTGCACTGCGCTGCCTGCTGCGCTGTCCTGCGCTGCTCGCTGCCACGCTGCTGCTCAGCTGCGCTGCACTGCTGCCGCTGCCCTGCCTGCGCGCACGCTGCCTGCCTGCCGCTGCTGCAGCTCTGCTGCCTGCTCCTGCCCGCGCCGCTCCGCTGCTGCCCTGCCCGCTCTGCCCTGCTGCTGCCTGCTGCTGCTCCGCTCCGCCGCTGCCGCGTGCTGCCTGCCGCCCCTGCTGCGCTGCTGTTGCCCTGCCGCTGCTCTGCCGCGCCGCCGCGCTGCCGCTGCCGCTACCGCTGCCCGCGCTGCACTCGCTCAACGCTCCGCTGCCCTGCCGCTGCCGCTGCCACCTGCTGCCACACGCAGCCTGCTCCTGCCTGCTGCTGCTACCGCTGCCACTGCTAACTGCTGCTGCACTGCACACACGCCAGCTGCCACGCCTAGCGCCTGCTGCTGCTACTGCTGCTACACACGCAACCACTGCCCACTGCACGCCGACTGCTGCCTGCTCTGCTCGCCCCTGCTACACCACGCAGCACTGCACTGCACTGACCACTGCACTGCACTCACACTGCACGCTCCACTCACTCCCTACTGCTGCTCACTACCCACTACTCCACTGCACTGCTGCACTACTGCACCACTACTCACTACCACTACCTGCTACTCCCTCACACTCTACTACCTACTACTACCACTACTACTACTACTACTATTATTGTTTTTTCGTCTTTCAACTATTAATTGTTAAATTATGGAAGGGATTCTGAAACTCAAGAAAGCGTGCGCAGATGATTTTCTCCCCCATACGTCACACAGTTTTGGACTGTTTTTTACTAAATAAATAAATAAAATTTTAGTTCCAGGAAGACGCCAAAAAATTGAACTTTTGCAATTTAAGAAAAATCATTGTTTTCAGCGAAAAAAGACTTGCATTCTCTTAAGCGCTCTTCACACAATCCGACAACAAAATTTAATCAAACTAGACGTACTACAGAAGAACACAAACATTATCTTACTAGTTTTCTAATTTCTTTGGTCTGGGATAGCTTTATTATCTTGACCCATCCTCTTCCCAGCTACCATCTTTCACCACCCAAAGTACATTTTTTTTTATTTTCGAAATTTTTCCGTTTCCTGTTGGCAGAACAGAAACATTACTTTAAGAACATTAAAGAAGAGTAAAACCTCGTCCAAAGAGGGATTTTTTGTGGAAAACTATGTAGTCGTTTTAAAGAAAATAGCGTTTAAGCATTACTGTAAATGTGAAATTTGAAACGCTTTTTCACAGAAATCTTTTGAGTTTTCGATAAACTTCATTGGAAGTAATTTGGAACTCATACGCTCACAAATATAAAAATGTATACAAATCGTTGGAAATGTGCATATTAAAGGCATGAGAGATATTTTTAAAAAATACATTTGGGTATTTTTGAAAAACAAAAGAATACACCAAAATTAATTTTGTCATTTGAAACAGTACAATTATCTCTATCCATAAGAGAAGTTTGAAGAAATAAATTTGAAGGCGTTTTTGAGAAAATAGCGTTTGAGCGTGTTTACAAATGCGAAATTTTGACCTTGTTTTCACTGAAACGTTTGAATTTTAGAAAAACTTTATACGACATTATTTGAAGCACATTTGTTCGTAAATGCAAGAATATGAACAACTTGCCGATGTAAGTATTATCGACGTGAGAGACAAGACAAAAAATTACATTTTTGTACATTTTGAAAAAACAAAAGAATAGAGCAATATGATGTTTATTTCATCTCATAGAGTACGTTTAATACTATCATTACCAAATGTTTAAAGAAAAAAATTAGAGCCGTTTTTATGAAAATCTTGTACTTGTTATGTTTTAAAATAAAAACTAAAATTTTCAAAAAAATGACTTTAATGATAGAACTAATTATGGACAACAAATTTCATTTGAAAGAAAAAACTTATCTTCAATTTTGTAGTTGCAGGAAGTCATCGAAATAATTCAAACTTCTGCAATTATCGACAATTCAGAGCTATCAGTGAAAATTGACCACCTCTATAAGTGTATTTTACTCTGTTCTTACAATAATTGTAAAGAAAAAAATTTGGAGCCACATTTGAGAAAATTTTGAAAATGTCCTTAAGGTTTCATGTAAAAATTCTTCAAAAATTAAGGAATGTTTTTCAGAATCTCAAAGCTTTGACTCAGACAGATCGACAAGGGTTTCTTCAATTTGGAAAAAATCCTACACCAGACGGACAGACAGAGAGACGGAATGACAATTAATTAATGTAAAAGGCTGTCTTTCCTGGTTCCTTTTGCCCCAGTCTACTATCGGACACAACTTGGTTATCGTGAAAATACTTTACTTTGGTGAACAATGAACATCTCACCGCGAGAACGTGTACCTAAAGAAAACAAAAACGTTTCTAAACCATTATATACTGAGGAAAACCTCCAACGAAGAATGATCACGTTTTAGAAGAAAATCGACATACTAGATGTCGCGTTTTATGCATTAGCTCACGGCTGTCACTCAGAGGCTACAGTGCTGCCCTCCGAACTACTAAAAGTCACGTGTTCTGGACATCTCTATAGAGGGCGCATGGAGAGAGAACTTCGGGAATTGTCATGTGGTAAACATATACTCTCTGACATGTGGTAAACGTGGGGAATAAGCAGGATGTGAGAGGTTAGAATGCGCCAATGAGAATTTAAATGGGTAATTACTAAATAACTAATGCTTCGTTGCGATTGCGTATTTAAATGTACAGATTAATAGTGTAAATGTGAATGAGACTTTAGCTAATCATGTCGAATACCTGCGGAAATAAATCGAAGTCATCCGAAACCATGAAGAAAGAAGACGTATTGCAAGCTGTTGTTATTTGTGACAACTTTAATTCGTGGTTCGAACCGGTATCCTTCTATATTCCAGTTGTACGTACCCATCGATCAATTTTTTTTTTTTCATTTTGAATTCAATTTAATTTTGTATCATCTTTTCATATCTAATTCTATCATTTTAGCCGCTTATTCCGTTAGTGAATTCACCAATTCTAGAATATAGTTTAGAATTTCTATCGCTGTCTGGCGTACAAGAAGTAATTCTTTTCTGCTGTTCTCATGCAGATCGATTCAAGAAGTATATCAAGTATGTTATTACTTTAATTCGGTAGCATGTAATATCAGCTCTCCTTACTTTATAATAAATTTCTTATTTTATTTTAGAAATTCGAAATGGAGCAAAAGAAGTGCACTTATGAGTGTGAGTGTAATGGTGTCAGAAAGTTGTAGAACTCTTGGAGATGCCATGAGAGACTTGGATGCCAAAGCTGTCATTCGCAGTGACTTTATCTTATTAACTGGTGATGTTATTGCTAATATACAATTGCTCCCAATCCTGGAACGCCATCGGTAAATCTATTAAAGAATTTTTGTATTAACTGCCTCGAATCTGAAACCATGGTAATCGTTCAATTACTTGTACAAGTTTAGTAATTTCAGTTACAAGTTGACATTGAGGTTGTGAGGTACCAGTGAACTATTAATAAAAATTAACATAGGTTAATTCACCTGAGGACCGTTATAACCAGTTTTCCTTGTGTTTTTGTTGTAGCTATTTTTGTCAATTTTGTTCTGGATGGGAAAAATAAATTACATTTACTCTGTGATGTAAGCTTACACAATGCTATCAGATAACTGGCATGTAGTGTTATGTATAATTTGTTGAATAATAAATTAATTAAATTATTGTTTGAATATAATATCACATTTTTTGTTCAGGAAATTTGCAAAACAAGACAAAGGAGCAGTAATGACCATATTGTACAAAGAAGCTGGTCCAGGACACAACACCAGATCCCCAGAAGATGAAACTGTTCTTGCAGTAGATTCATCTACAAATAGAATACTTTTTCATAAAAAAGTTGGACAAACTTCAAAAAAAATTGTATTCCCTCTGGTAAAAATTGAAGGCTCATTATTTTATTATGATAATTCTCTTCCCAACTATCTAATAAAACAGTGTTTTGTTTATTCACAGGAAACATTTATGGATCGACCAAAGACAGAGCTCTTGTACAATTTACAGGCTACACGGATATACCTTTGCTCTCCTGCGGTTCCTCCTCTCTTTTCAGACAATTTTGACTTCCAGTCTCTGGATGATTTTGTAAGAGGCATTCTTATGAATGAGGAGATTCTTGCTAGTACTATTTATTGGCATTGCCTTGATACTGCCGAGTATCTGTTTTGGGAGGAAATTAATCATTGTTTAATGTACTGAGAGTGAGATGTCAATAGGATGTGAATTTTATTTGACTTGTGCAAAAAATCAGCTATATACTTGGATTTTCATAATGTGGTGTGTGAAGGATTTGTCTTCACGATGGAATATAGCACGGCTTTTTGTCATTCTCGATCATGTCACTAGATGTTGCTTAATCTGCAGCACTGCTTGATATGGTCGTGATCATGCAACATATGGTGGCACAACGAAGAAAGCTGTAAAAAGGCATACCATATTCCATTGCAAAGACTAGCCCCTCACACGCCATGTTATGAAAACCCAAGTATGGTGTGCTATTTTTTGTGAAAGAGATCATTTGTAAAAGAAATAGTGTAATTTCCAATTAGCCAGATGATTAGCTATGTTTAGGGTTATTTATTGTTTGATGAAAAGCCGTAGTAGCTTATATTAATTTCTATCTTAAGTTTTATCCAGTTGTTAAAGTATTATGCAAATTTAAAAGAAACGCTGTTCTTGGGAATACGTTTCTGACTTTGGTTGGCAGTGTTCCTTGGATCTCCAGTACATGAATTGTAAATTTGGAACTGTTCATGAATATTGTGCCCTGTTCAAATGTATGTTCACTGTCAATCATCAAGTAACGAAATAGATTGTATGGATTGCTCAGTTACAAGGAATTTTTCAGTTCCTGTGCTGAAAGGTGCTTGAGAAATACAAATCATCTCTGAAACGATTGCAGACTTTGAGGACAGTTGTTCAAAATGAAATGTATAGTAATAGAGGGTTAAAGTCTAGAACACGGTACAACCTAAGAAAGTCATTTAAACCAACATTTCGTGGCCACTCCAGGAAGGGGGGAATCCACGGTGGAAGGGGATGATGGGTGGTTAGGAATTATAAGGAGAGACAATTTCACCCTAGTATCTTGACGGAGCTCTATTACTAAATAGTACTGCAATCGGGGTGCCTGTGTGGTAAACCTTGTAGTGTTCTTTCTTCAAAACATGTTTGCAACTACGCATTTTGAATTCTCGAGGATTTCTTATAAAGTACTTACTGAAGTGAATTGATATTGATATTACTGAATGAACTTTCTTATAAAAGTGAATTGGTAATTATGCGGTGGATAGACTCAAGGATGTTTATAGTGATCGCGAGGGCATAGCCCAAGCCTCACCGTGACTTGGATCCGGGCCAGCTCAGCGAGAAAACTTGCCTTTGGAAGTAATTTGGCATTAAAATGCGGTGGGGACAAAGTGTATTAAGGGAGAGCCATGAAAATCGCCTATCGGTAGTTTTATTCATTTCTATCAGAGCGTGCAGTGTAATTTGAGTGAGGGCTTAAGGAGACTACCCTCCTTTGCCCCCTTCCCTCTCCCTTCCCTCCTCCTCCCTCGCCACTGTTCTCTAAGGGTGTACCATGTTCCCTACTTTAACCTAATAGAGTTATTTGTCAAGTTGCGAGATAGTGGGGTGGGCTGCCAAGATTCATGATTGAGACAAGTGCTTCTGCATCTTAAAAAGATTGTCATTTCATCATGAAGGTGAAGAAAATGTGCTGTCAACTACTCATATCTCTTTCCTTATAACTTCCTGGAGTAACAATTTTTCAAATAAAAAAAAGGGCCCAAAAAAGTTTCACCTCTGAATTCCAATTGTGCTTGCAGTGCTGAAATATTAGTTCATTAGTACTTCTTTACGAAGTGAATAGAGTTCTTGGGATAGTTTCCTTTGTTACGTTTATGGGAATATTTAACTTTTAACTATCTTGAAATGTCAGACATTTAAAATTTATGTTTTAACAAGTATTTATTTTGTTAATAATCTTTAAAATAATAAATAATTATATATAATATATATTAAAATAAATTTTATTTGTAATAATCTTTAAAAATCAACAGAAAATGCCAGTAATTATAATTAAATATTTGAATTTTTTTTCTGTACTCCTTTCCTTTGCAGATACCCTTATACTTGAAAATCAAAATAGGTTTTTATTCAGTGATTTAAGTACTCTATTTTTTAAAAAAATGTTATTGTTCCTATCATTGTTTGTTCGCTCCATTATATTTTACTTTATTATTTTTTATTTTATTCCAATAAAACAAAAAAAAATTGTTTTTCAGTCATGACATCATACATCGTTGGGTATACCCATTGGTTCCAGATGCTACTCTGACTGCTTCTGGTGAGACATACATGTACTTGCGTCATAATGTGTATCAACAGAAGTCTGCAAAGCTGGCAAAGTAAGTAATATTTGTGTATTAAAGAAGAGGGGTATGTTATTGTTACAGCTCTGTAAATGAAAACTAGTGATCTGAATTTTCAAAAATATTGTGAACAGTTTTTTTTTTCTTAAGCGATTTTTGTCATTCATGTGGAAGACAAGTATCAAAATAAATAAATAGCTTAATTTTATGTTGCATCAACCTCATTGGATTATTTAGTATTGAGATATAAGTTAATTGATAATAATTGAGTTTGGTATATGGCATTATACTTCAGGTCATTTCATACTGGCAGAAAGATCAACATTATTGCATTAAAGGTTTTGTCAAGGTAGAAGAAATGAGCTCTGAAACTTTTGTTTGTTTATTTTTGCTTTCTGCATACTACTTACATGTGAAGAGAAAGTGATGTAATGTTGCAGTGAAAAAAGGCAATTTTTAAAATACGATTTTGTCAAAAATGCTTCCAACTTTGAATGGTTGGAGCTAAATGCACTAGATAACATGACATAAACAGTATTTTGATGTTACATTTTAATTTTTTTTATTGAAAAATAAAATGTTGTAATTTAATCTCATGCACTTTGTTATTAAATTTGATATGTATTTTTACTTTTTTCAGAGGTTGTGTCCTTGAAGAAGATGTAGTTCTTGCAGAAGACACTGTTATTGGGGAGAACACATACATTACATCTTCTGTTATTGGAAGAAATTGTGTTATAGGCAAAAATGTAATTGTATCACATTCCTATTTATGGGATAATGTTGTGCTGGAAGATAACTGCCATGTGGAGTTTTCTGTGGTGGCAAGTGGAACAGTGTTAAAGAATGGCTGTAAACTTGGTCAAGGCTGTATTGTAGGTCCAGAGACAGTTCTCGATGCAAATAAAGATATAAAAAATGCTTTTTTGGTTGCCAGCACTGGTGTTTTGAAAGGTGATGATGGAAATGAAAAAATATCTGGTAAGTAAATCAAGGATATGGTGACAGAATGCGAGATCATGATACATGAGCTGGATGGTGAATAACAAATAACCTGTGATAAAAAGATTCACAGTATTTTGAAATTTAATATTTTAAATCTTTTGTGCAGTCAACTGTAAAGTTAGATTTTATTGATTGTATATTGTCTGTGGCAAAACTTTCTTTTTCAGCTTAGGCCAATACAAACATTTTTTACTGTCAGCTCTAATTCCAACTTAAGCAAAACAACATTTATATAAAGTTAAAAACAATTAACTTTTTCCTTTTCACATGTGAATCAAGAGTGTTAATGAAGTTTATTGTGAAATGATAAAATTCAATTTGAATTTCATCATATTATTATGTAATATACTACCAATAAACCAGCACTTTCTTTTCTTCCGTTTTTTCAGATCGCAAAATAGTAAAAATTGGTGAAAAAGCTTTCATGTATACTTGCATAACTGAGGACTCAGATTCAGAGGAAGAGACAAAGATTTGTCATCCTTCTGGCCTCATTCTAGATTCTCAAGGGGAGAGTGAGGAAGAAAGCGATGATGATTTGACTGGTAGCAATGATCTGTCCTACAGGGCTTCTCCAGTGCCTGATGATGTGAACTGTAAGCTTTTCTAACTATAACTTAATAAAACCTTTTAAATTGTGCTGAGGTTCTCAGGCCCCATTGTAGAAACACTTGTTTCGGTATAGGCATAACTGTAGAACAGAATGTTTTACTTTTTTTGCAGTGTTTTTCAATGAAGTTCTAGATTCTTTGTCTAGAGGAATTGAAGATAAATTGGATTGTGACCATTTAGTTTTGGAAATAAATTCATCACGTTATGCTTATAACGTCACTGTTCAGGAAGTAAATTACAATGTAGTGAGAGCTTTGTTAAGTTTGCCGTCTAGCTCCACAAGTTTTGCAGAGATTAAGAAAGGGCTGGCATATTTTATGCCAATTTTGAAGAAATACATAAGGAATGATGAAGCTCAGAAAGATTGTCTTCAAGCTATTGAGGTATTTTGTTATTTTATTAGATATCTTATCTCTACAATATCATAAAAATGAGAGAGAGGAGAGAGAGAGAGAGAGTGCACGCTCTTCCTGCTAATGATAGTGATGAAGTAATAGTAATAATAATAATAATAATAATAATAATAATAATAATAATAATAATAATAATAATAATAATCCTTGAAGTTAAAATATGTATTTTCCATGTGTGTGATGTTTTGTTTTTATATTCTGCCAATATCTACATCTCTTAACAATTTGCCATTGTAGGCAGCTGTCTATGTTGCCTTAGCATAAATTCTCCTTGGGAAAAAGTGAGCAGGGTCTGAACAAGAGGGGTCTTTTTCAGTTACCTGAATGAGAAAGACTATTACAATTTTTAATTTTTTAACATCCTTCATGGTATTTATTAGACAATACCCATAAAATACAGGTGGAAGTATAACATATTTTTAAAGCAGTTGTACACAAAAAGTCAATGATGAGACAAAGATTGATGTTAATTTTTCAGTTCTGGAAGAAAAAAATCTGCTATTATAAAAATTCATTTGAACAGACCCTCCACATATTTAGAGGGGAAAATGTACAAATTCCCTTAGATTTTTGAAGTAAAAATTACAGGAGAATGATCATAATAACCCATATATTTGTAATTCTAATATGAAGGCAGGGTTAGAGTTTTGAAATCCTAAAATAATAAGGCAGATTTAAGCTAATTGCTGATAAGTCAGCACCCAAAAGAACAACTTTGTGCAGTTTGGTTTTAACAGTGGTTAGAAATTGAGAGTTAAAAAGGAGAAAATGTGTCAATATTCCTGATATTTGCCATAAAGTATATTATAAGTGTTTTTTAGCAGTATTACATTATGGAAAATCCTCATAGGGGTTATATTAGAATGATGATAAATGTTCTAGAATGTTAAGTACTTTGTTTCATATTACTGTGTTATGTTCAAGGATACCATTGGTGGAAAATCAGAATTGTGGGATTCACTCCCTAAGCTACTTCATATTTTGTATGGAAATGATATTTTAGAAGAAGATGCCATAATGGAGTGGTACAATACAGCTGATGAAGCATCTCCTACAGCAACAGCCATAAGAAAGGAAGTATGTAAATAATTTTAAATATGAAATCATTTATTTTTAGAAAATTAGTTATTCGTTTTATTTCTAGTTAATTATTAATTTTACTTATTGCTTTTTGTACTTTACTGTGAACAAATGTGACATACTGGTTTTTATTTTTCAGTATTATTTAATCACTTGTTTTTGCATCTTATTGGTATTTTGTGTCTTCGGTATATATTGTAATTTGTTTGGTATTTAATATCTCAAACTTTATTACTTTATTTCTCTATAATGATAAGGTTCAAATATCAATTTTCTTGTATAAGGGTTACAACCTATTCAAGAATAAATAAATGTAAAATCAAGCTACATGTCAGGATAGGATAAGGAAAAACATCATAATTTTGTTTTTCTTCCCAAGTTTCTTTCAATTAATTTCAGACTATTTTTTAAAATTTCAAATTTAATTTTTTTTTTCTTTTGTAAATAATTCTTCCCAAATTTACAAATAACTCAAATTCAATTCTTCAACTTGTTTCACACTTCTTGTAAATCCCTGACCAGACGGTCCTAGGTTCAAGACCCGACAGTGGTAGGATTTTCAACACTAGCTAGAGAGCTCCAGTCGCTGTCTGGAGGAGAATTCTAGAAGCTGGCTGCTCTGATGAGTAGTTTTCCATAGTTTCTCCGATCAACACCAGGCAGTACCCTAACAAACTGGCCATGGACTGTGTGCGATCTTTCCTTTCTCTTCCTTGTATTCTCAACTCTTACTCACACTCTCACAATGACATGCACTACACTAACACACCTACGGGAGACCAGTCAGGAGCTTAGAGCTTGTCCCAGCTGGAGCAGTGCCCTGCTGGTGAGAGATACCTGGTTTCTCGCACTTACTACTTAAGAGAAAGTTCATCGTGTGCCAGAAAACTGCGAATTTTTAGAAGAAAACTCTTTATTGCTGGGCTCTGATAATGAAACAGTGCATAATTCCTATTCCTATCAGCAGTATATTATTTCCAAGAGCACGTTATGTTGCTATAATTTGTTTCTTTTGGGTCCTTGATATTGAAAAATCGATAGGAAGCAAAACATTTGTCTCTCGGTCCGTCTGTGGTCAACGCTAAACTCCTTAACAGTTCAGCTGATTTTTTTCCAAAATCAATATTTCCTGATTGATCTAAACAAACTCGAGGCTTTGGGTGTTTCAAATGCATATTTTGATTTTTGAAAGTACATGAAGCCTCAAAAATATTTTCAGAATGTTCTAAAAAATGGCTCCAAATTTTTATATTATTATTATTATTATTATTGTATTAAACTTTGTCCTCTGGTAGCGTAAAGGATGCTTAAGAGAATGATGCAGGTCTCATGTTCATTGAAATCCCAGATTTTTTGAAAATTACAGAAGTACAATTTTTTTTACCTCATCCTACAACTATAATACGGAAGATTTTTTTAAATTTTTTTGATACCTTGAAATAAGGCGATGTTCAATTTTTTGAAAATATGAGCAGTTTTCAAGTAATTTTCTCGGAAGTACAGGCAATTAAATTTTTTTTTTACTTATTTTTTCTTCTGAAAAATTGCTCCAAATTTTTCCTGTAAATTTCTCATCATATGTATCAAGGTCAGTAAAAAATATGGTCTAGTCCCATTTTCTGTAATTTTTAAAAATTTCAAAATACAAAATTGAAGATAGGTCTGTTGTAAAAAATCAGTAGTCCCATTTTCAGGGAACTCAGTAATTTCGAAAATTGCAAAAATTGTGTTGGAAACCTGGGGTTGAGACAATTACGTTTTTCAATGCCAAGTCAAGTTCGAACCTCTCAGCACTTCTGTGGCATAGTCATATGGCTGATGGCACCTTAACTTGGAGGATGTGAGTTTGAATTTTCATGCGGAGAATAATTTTTGCAGGTTGAAAATGCTTTTACATGTTTATGTAATAGTGTAATATAGTAGTTAAAAATCAGACAAGAAAGTGTGTGGTACTTTCTCAAATAGAGCTATGTTCACTTAATAAAATGATACAAGACTGATTTTTTATTAAAACCTCTGGAATTTTGAAAACTGGAAAAGATCAACTTTTTTTATAACTCCCTCCTACAACAAACTCAAAATGAATGTCACTAACTTGTACGATACCCAAGATATCAAAGATGATCACTAGGGAACGAATTTCATGTAAATATGTATTTTTACAGAAGCAAGATACCCGCATTCAATAAAAAAAATTTAGTTTACAAGACATTTTGAATGAATTGGAACCATTGTTATTTCACATATTTATATACATTTTGGTATTATTACATATTTTCTCATATTTTGTCTAATACTACATATTCCGCTATATTTTAATACATTTTAACTTTTGAAACAAAACATTTCAGATGTGACTTTGCAATCTTTTTGTTATCTTAATGTTAAAGACTGCATGTTGGTGTATATGAAACTAATTGGGAAGTTTTTCCCCTCTTCAGAAAGTGAATGAAACCTCCGGAGGTATATTTAGCACAGAACCTATTTTGGATACAACCTTTAAGCTAATACAAAGAATTTCATCACTGATGGAATTAATTAGGAAATAGTTTGAATTTGATTCAGTTACACCAGTGGTTGTGTTTATTTAGGCAATTACAAAAGAGAAAACTACATTTTACATTTTTTTTACAACAAAATTAAATTTCATATTTGGTTTTATTCCATTAGTAAGTGAAAACTTACAATTCATTTTCAGTTCAGTGAATGGACTGTCATATAGTTCAAATTGTAAACATGAGATATCTAAATTAATTTAAATCTTTTAATTGTAATTGTTTGGGTTTGCAAACGGTTATTGTGATCCTGCTGCAATTTCTTCACTGTTTCTTCAGCTTACCTGTTGCTAGCATCCGAAGGGAGTTAGCATTATTTCTGTGCCTATGAGTCAGCATGCAATTCTTATAGAAATTGAAATATATTTGAGACCTGATGAAATTTTAGTATTTATTGAGGTTTCTAGTGAAGCATTTAGTAGTTAAGTTTTTATTTTACCTATTTCCAATGTTTTTTTTTATATTTAGGTGGCGGTGTATTTTCAAGATAAACTTCCGTTTGTTACTTCTTCAGAGAGATTGTACATAATTATCTTGGAATACCTTGTCTATACTTATCCCATTGTTTTTCATGTTAAATTTTTTTTAAAATAAATAAACCCTAAATCTTTTTTTGGAATTAAAAATAAAGTAAAAACACCCATCCTCTATTCAATTTTAATATTGTACAATCTAAGATTAAACTCTGAAACGTTAAAATCGTAATGTCAGATGTAGGAGGTAAAAAAAACAAAATCATTGTAGATCAGTGCCAAATTTAACATTTAATGAATTCTACAATTTATTTCAGTAGCTTCAATATGTGTAATTTTGTGCATAAACAAATTAAAAATTTTACTGTTGTACTAAAAATTAGCTAAGAAAATGCTGAACTAAACATATTTAGTACTGATGAAATTATGTGTACTATTTGCTCGTAAAAATAAAATCTTGGGTGAAAATGTGAATATCAGTAAAATTACCTTTCCATTTCTTGCAAAGCAATTTGAGAAAAATGCACCTCTCTCTAGTATTAGTCTTAATACTATCAAGGAAAGATCACTCAAATAAAACCAACAGAGTTTGATTAACTTGCTTTCACATTTTATTTCAACATTATAGAAACATTTATGACTTGAGTACACATCTGCGAATTTTACGGATATGAAAGAATTTGCATCTTCTTCTCAGAGCTTCTCGACATTCTTTCTTCCAGTCAATACTTCTCTCTCCTAATCCACTCCACTCAATGGTCTCTATTTCACTTTTTGTCATCACAGTGCGAGCTATATCCTTCCATATCCTCTGGTCTTTTGACAGATAGCTGAAATACTGGCATGTCTGAGCTATCTGAGCAAGCTCTTTAATATTTAAATATCCAAGAATTTTCAATTGAATTTCATATGGAATACCCAAAAGAGAAGCATTGAGAATACCTTCTTCATTTAGGACTGCAGATCTGACTGGGTGAGCAATTGAGTTCTTGAACTTCACAGATAAATCTCTCAAATTGAAGAAGACAGATGCAACAGAATCCCAGCCTTTATCTTTAATTCGAACATAATCATCACACACAATACTCATCGAGTAGCATTGTTGTGGAAGACCACATATAATAACATTTACTATTAAGGAATCTTTAGATGGAATACCAATAAATCGAAACCTATTTTTAAGGAAGTGACCCAAGACAAAAGAGATGTTGTAGTGGTGAGTACTATTATTTTTCCAGATATTAGGTAAGCTCCGAACAGGAAGGACATCTGTTTCATTTGAAGTTTTCTTTGTATCAGAAGCATGTGGTATGAGAAGAGGCTGCAGATCACACTCTTTCATCAAAGCACAGAGAACGCACACAATTAGATCATGCTTATTCAAATCACGTACAGCACATGTACTGTTTTGTTTAAGAGATAAGATCAATTCTTCCAGAGGAACAGGGAGCTGATTTGCTGTACTTTCTTCCACAAGCATCTCTATTGATTCTGTAAATAATGACAAGAGGAGGTGAATAATTATAAGTGAAACTCATATTTATAAACTGTAGCCAGATTCGCAAGTTGACAGTAAAATTTTAAAATCGAGGCACAAAAAAATTCCAAGTGACACCAATTTCTGCGAAAAATCAAATGACGTAATACGAAAGCACAACAAAACGCTCGCACAAGCGAGTCAAATAACAACTTACCTTCACAGCTTGGCTGTACTTCGTTAAATAATTACATTTTTCACGCGATCCAACTATTTCCTCTCCAGGTTTTTGTGATTATACAGTCAGAATATAAATTGGTAATTCTCTTGGATGCACAGAAGCAGTTATACTGATGAGACAACGCTAACTTATAGTTCGAACGTGACACGATGATTTTGAACTTTCACTCGATGTATGCGCGATCGCACAAACGTCATTCGCATGATGTAGTATACTTCAATGCTTGATACTCAACAGGAAATAGTAATTCGACGTACACTAATATATGTTTATAAATATGTTATTGGACTGGGCTGCACCTCAGATCTACACTATAGAACATTTATTGTTGCAAATCATCAGTCTAAATGACATTTATTCCGTTCCTGAACAGCTTCTTATGTGAATGATCTCGCAGATTACAGAAATCAAATTCAATACAAAATTCAATGATATTTAACTATGATCAAAATCTTAAAACTGCTGTCAACCGGCTTTCAAAACTGCCTCTACAAATACACTGTGTACTACACAGCCGGTGTAGGCTGTTTCGCAAGTGCCCACCCAAATAGCGCGGTGGTCGTTGGAGTATTCCGCTCAAATACTTATAACCATACATGAGAAATAATATTACTAGTCAATATCTCCGTCTAACCTACATTGCAACATCAAAGACGAGCAAATAGACTAATTTCGATCAATTTCGATGGCTCGTTCGGTAGTCGAGTGACCTGTCAACGAACTCTGGTAGAGGTGGGGGGAGTGGGATGGGGACGCTCCGGACCTGCGGGGTAAAGCGGGAATAGCGAAAGGGGTGGTCGATAGGGCAAGTGTATGAAATAGCAAAGGTTTGGAGTGTACCATATGAGCGGTGATGTGTTTGGTGCAGGTGTGGTAAAATGTGAAAATAGTGGCGTACTGTTTTCTGTTATGTTTGTTTGAAGCATATTTGTGCGTCTAATGTGATGTGTGACGTTTGTGGCTTTTGACGTTTCTCTGTTTGAACGCCCTTGAATTTTTTTGCTGGCAAATGAAAATGACGGAAAATGACAAATCTGCAAAAACTAGCTGCTGACGGCTTGTGAGCCTACGCAGTGAGGAATGGCGTTTCAATCGACCTTGCCGAATTCCGACTTGCAGAATTTTATCCAGTCTTATTTTATGACATAAAGAAGGCAGTATGCGGTATATGTACTTCCTCCCATCACTGGCCGTTTTGCTACTGGCGGTGGCATTTCGTCCTGAATGGCTATTTTTGTTTTTGTTTACTGTGTTAATGCTGGTGGCTTTGTTAGCCGGAATCAATATTTTTATTGCTTCACATATCAAAGAAGCTTCCAACACTCGCAGGCAAGCTTCTACAAGAAGGCCTCCTCCAAATTTGGAGGTTATGAAAAAGTATCTAACAGTAAGTTGTATCCTGACAAACAACCCAATGTTCTTTTCTGTGCAAAAAAATAAATAAATAAATTACCAAAACATAAAAAAGTAGATCTTTTCCTACAATTTGGCATAACTACAGAATTCTGGTATTGTGGTTTTTGTGATATGTGATTGTTTAGAATTATACTTTGTAAATGAATGAGTTTCCTAGAGCAAACTTGCCTTCCTTTGCAAACTTCATGAGTTACTTTAAAGCAAGTTTCTATATTATTAAAAAACTCTTCCATTTATATCTTGTTGCATTAAAATTAGTTATTGACTTGCTATTGTAGTTTTGTGATGTCTCTCTCTTTTTTTTTTTTTTTCCTTAAAATTTCACTTGAAGTTCTAATGGTGTGTAGAAAACTCACTGATTACATAAACATTTTCTTCTTCAAAGACAGCTGTCTCGATTATGTTCATTTTTTTAACCGAAACTGTTCTTTACTTTATTCATTTCAGCCAGCTGGATTGGTAATAAGAAAGATCAGTTAAACTATTATCCAAAAAATGAAACATATTCTGTTGAGAATGAAACATATTTTGTTGCATTGTACTTGTGAAAAATGATAAAAAAATGTTGTTAATAACATCTTTCAATAATTAAAGTAAAGATAAGTGATCACAAGATTCTCCCCACCAGATTTTTCATTTCCCAGAGATATCATTTAGAGAACAATTTTTTTATTTGCAAAATAAAAAAAATGAATTTTGGATTTTATGGTGTGCAATCTATTTTTTATTTGGAACTTAACCTTTTAATGAACATAAAAACATCTGAACTGAATCTGAAATTCATACCAACTCTGAAAAAGGTGTCAAAGGTATCAGAATGAAATCGACCGTAGACCAAACAGGAGGACTCATTTTGTCCAACATTTAACTTCTTTTCCTGTTGCATTTCAGCAACCTCAGATTTATATAGTACACTTTTATTATTTACGTTTCCTGGTCTGTACAGAGATTGAAGATTTTTCCTTCACTTACTTAGATACTTTACTACGATTCTCAAAATTAATTTACTCTTTATCGACTCTGTCAATTATTTATTTACTTCAGCAAAATTGAGATTGCCAGATACGAAAATTAGTCTCAGTTTGAAATCTTATGTGATGTCACAGTTGAGAATCTTCATTTCTGATAAATTCAATTGGACTTTTAAAATCTCTTGGGTTTTGGTTTTCATCTATATGAACAAAGAGTTCCTATAATGGCATTTTAGGCAATAATGATTTTAGATTCATTTTATCAAATGTAAGGTTTTTTATGTCTTCAGGAATTGGAGCCGAAACCTAGCAAACCCAAACGACTGCCTGTTGTGTTTGGACGCATGTTAGATGATGCCGTGCAGCAATTAATTGACTTAACATTACAGGAGGCAATAGGAGATTGGTTAAATGACAATGGTCTTAGTTCGGAAGAAATCCTGCTTACAATGAAGTGAGTGTGGTTAGTGTCGTATTCGTCTTTAGGTCTTATAAATTCTCTTCAGCTTTTGTTTCTTCTAACCTATCTACACTTTCCATATATATGTGTGTTTTTTCATTTGGATTTTTTCAGACATATTTTTCATTTTCACGTTAACCTTCCTCCAGTTACTGGGCATCATAAATACTTGCTTTTTACATTTCTCCATTTAATTAATTTTTTTTTTCTATTAATCTTCGTTCGCTTTCCCTAGTTATATATACATATATATATATATATATATATATATATATATATATATATATATATATATTATATAGAAGATACACACACACACATAAAATAAATAGGAGAGAGAGAGAGAGATATATAAAATGTTTTCATGTGTTCGTTTATTGAATATTCCCCCCTCCCAGGGCTGGCAATCACTACAAAGGAAGGGAACTTCCAATATATAAAAATTAAAAATTATGAAGAAGACAAATATTTAAAAAGTAGTTCATATTTTTTTGATTGGCAAGATAATGTCAGAATAGAAATGAATGGATCTTATTCAGCAAAGTGTCATTTAAAATCTTTCCTAACATCTAAAATGTTTGCAAAGTAGTCAAAATGTCTTAGCTCTTTTATATATCCTTCATGATTAAACAAAAGCATAGGAAACAAAACTGATATATATTTATTTATTAGAATAAAAACAAAGTTGTTTTTTGGATTGAGAGTTTAGTAAAATAGTTGCAATTTATTATTAATATAAAATTAGCAAAAATATGAAGGTAAGAAATTCATACTGTTATAGAATACATACACTGTTATGTAAAAATATACGTCACACATCTTCTTTGTATTTACTCCATTCAGTGGGAAAATTTTACTTCACTGGCTCTGGTAGATCTACATAACTGAAAGAAATAGTTGTAAGTTTTTAGATACATAAAAACGAGATTTTTTAAGTCCATGTTAAGACAAAGTTCCATGTCTCAATTTGTATGAAGACCATAATCTATTATCTATAAAAGTCTTTCTTCAGTCTCAAATGACAAGAGCTCCAAATATGCCAGAAACTAAAACATTGCCACTTTTGAGCTGTAGCAGTCAGTTTTTGGAGATGAGACTGGTTTCCTATGAAGCTTTCCCAGTTTTTATTTGAAGCCAGCCTCATACATAGGTATAGTGTTTTTCACATTGACAAACCTTGAAGGCCCTTCTTCAGTAGTAACGGTAGATAAACAAAGTGGATTTTGCAGAACATAAGATCTCGGGCTTGGGTGCCAGTGGATGCTTGCAACTTCATGACAATCAATTCTCCCCTATAGTTCTCGAATTGAGTCCCACTTTCTGACAAATATCGGGTTGAGAATGTCTGAGTCATCTGGTGCTTAATTTTAAAATTTATTCATTATTTAACTGAAGTTGCCTGAAATTAAAAATAAAATAATATACAAAAAAATACGTATAGGATTATTGATTATGTTGTTTTGTTCCGAATAAGTGTGCAAGTTATTAGTTTTTTTTTCTGTTTTTCTCTGATTGATTATGGAATTGGATACTTGCATAGAACACATGGAATTGGAACAATGAGTCTTCTGAAATACCCATATATAAATATCAATTAAGACGGTAATCATCACTCTTAAAATACTTTCAAATCGCATGTTAAAAATTTGTGCTTGCCAGAAAATAATTTTTCTTCTTTCTTCTTTTAGAATATTGCACTTGACACTGTGTAGTGTAACTGAAAGTTGTTACTTGCATTTAATCTGTGAAATAATTTATTTTATTCTGCAATACAAATAGTATTTATGTCTCTTGTCATTTTTCATGCTTGATAATTACCTGTTAGTCCATTACATTCTAGTGGAGAATTTAAGAGACGTTAATGTCTGTGGGCTTCAATATTTTCTGAAATCATAACAAAATGTGTCTTGGGAAGATGTGTTCCAAGAAGTAGGTTTGATTTAGTACAAAAGAAGTTATGATCCAGGAAGTTAGTTATGTTGCTTTTTCTCAATGTTACGTAAGTTTATGTACAAAAGTGAAAAACATTAATAGGAAAATGTAGAAAAGTATATTTATCTTTTCTGCCAGGGAAGACGTTTGGAAATTGGTGCAGAATCTTCAAGATCGTTTGACGCACATTGATTTAGTGAACTTGTTAGCTGACAAAATGATAACAAAAGTGACATTGCACTTTGAACGAATACGATTATCACGTAGTTCCAAGTAAGTAGATTTTTTATCCTATTAGTAGCATAAAAATATATAATATTTACATATAACATTAATTCATATTAATATTTTACCTTTTTAATTGATAATAGGGAAGTTAAACTTAATACTAAATTATTGTATCATATTTCATATTGTATATTATAATTATTGTATCAATATTGTATAATTAGTGTATCATATATTCATGTTTAATTTTTATTTTCTGAACTTAAAAGATTTATTCCTTTGTTTCTCAGAAATAAAGAGATTAAAGTGGAGAAACCGTCTTATTTGGAAGATGAAGAATCGGAATTAAATTATTTAAAGTGTATTGCAGAATTAGCTTTAACACTTTTACTACCAAAACCATACTTAGAAGTAATTCCAGTGAGACATCTTTTAAAGGAAATATTAATATGTAAAGGTAAATAAGACAGTATCCATTTCAAAGGTGAGAAACATTGTCAGAGACATAGTAGAATTCTGACAATTGATCAGAGATTGTACTTAATTTTTAACAAAGGTGACACATGTCTGTTCATGTGGTGCTTACTGAATTTAAATATTGGAAACTCAGTAGAAACACAAACATGATAACAACCTCAAATGTAATACCAACATCATTGACAACAGCGGGCACCACCATCCTAAATACTATTAGCAAAGATGTAGTAAAATAAATCTTCATTGTGTCAGTGAAGGAATGTATAAGTAACTGGTACACTATTATGATACAAGGGAAAACTAGCTGTACAAATAAACAGTATATGGATAACTTAGTATAACTAAGAATAAGAACAGTATATGAAGCAATGGATAACTTAGTATAACTAAGAATAGGAACAGTATACGAAGCAATGGATAACTTGGTATTGCTGAGTAATCGTATGTGTACTTCATGGAGATTATGTTGCTATACTATCCGATTAACCCTCTCCGGCCAAGTGGTTTCAGTTTGAAACCATAGTTTCATTCTCATCTACCTATTTGTGTCATACTGTAATCACACTCGTGAATCATTAAAAAATAGTTACCTGGTGACATCATTTCAACGTTCAGTTAGTTCACGGCAATGTTCATGGCTATGAATTGTGTAAAATTTATAGGATGGATTTCTGCATGATGTGTTTCAACAAACTCGCCCAGTGATTCAACAAACCTACACAGCTCCAAACACCAATGCCAACACCAAATATTCACCAATGATAATGCCAAGAATGACATTTAAAAAATGAATGCTGAGAAGCAATTAGTATGAAATGATAGTACTAGATAAATGCCATTTAAGATTCAAATTTTACATTTTATTCTCTTGGTGTAACTATTGGTTACATATTCTTTAGAAGGGTGAGGCTTGTTGTGATTTTTTGAATGTTTTTCTCTATTGGTGTATATTTCAAACAATTATTTTTAAAGACCAGCAGTTATAGTTTTATCATAATACGTATAAGAAAGGCAATAAAGTGTTTTTCACTTTTCTCTTTTCAGTTATATACCCTGCAATAGAAACTCTAACTGATCCTGATTACATAAATCAGAAAATTTTATTGTATGTTCATCAGCCTGAAAACAGTTCACCCCAGAGACGAAGATCCTATACTTATGCTGCTAGCTTTGAAGATTTCATACAAATGATAAAGGATTCTAAAGATATAGAAGTACTTAATCAGATAAGGTAATATCAAATAAAGATCCAAACAAATACATTTTAATCATAGTGAATTATTTTATAATGTGCCGTAAAAGAAGCCATTTGTCTTCATTTACATGGGACTGTTAGATAATAGATATCATGCTGGACTGACAAATTTGTTTTCCAGGTAGAGGAAAAGATTATTATTAGTTTCTGATGGAAATTTTTCACAAGCATAGTTGGTGAAATGCAGAACATTATTGAGTAAATGCATTTTGCTAATGAATTTTGTATTGTAACACTTTTCCAGCATTTGATAGAACACCAAGGTGGCGTATCATAAGATCTCTTGCTTTCTACCTTGCATGAGGGGCATTCAAAAAGTTTTGCGACTGAAACCTGCATTGTTGGACCACAATGAGTTGAATGATCACATCTTTATTAATTGGAATTGCAACTATGAATACACTGGGCAGTACAAATTGAAAATTGCAGTCTGATTTAAGGCAGGCTGGTTGAGTTCAGTGTTGTTACAGCTCAGAAAATTCATGAGGACTTGATAGCAAATTAGGGGTAAAGCTTATTCAATTTACACAGTGCCTGATGACTCAATCGTTTGAGGATAAGAAGGAAAGCGTAATACTGCTGACAGTTACCAACTAACTTAAACTATAAGAGAGTGAATTTGAACAATTACTTTCACTCTGAACAAACTGTGAATGAAAAACAATTCACAGGGAGATGATGTGATTAGTAACATTGACACCATGACTGTTTGGAAATGAAGTTCTGAGCCAAATGGATTTGTCCTCCTCATTCAGAATCAAATTGAGAAGGAAGGATTGGGCCGCAAAATTATTAATTTTGTTTCCACTAAATGGTTCCAAGCAACAAACCTACATTGTAGGATGGAGAATAGTAATAGTAGTAGTAGTAGTAGTAATAATAATAATAATAATAATAATAATAATAATAATAATAATAATAATATTAATAACAATATTAATAATATTATTATTATTATTGGCATATCAGTGATTTCTGACCATGCTACACGATTAACATGTGTAACTTTTTGGATCAGCTGTTCTGCTGTATCCCTCGGTACGACAAGATTGTTACACCTTGAAGTGTGAATTATGAGGTGAAACCATTCTTATGCAGGACTCGAACCTGCAGCTTTCTCAGCGCAGACAATGCCTGCTGCAACTGTCTGTGCCATAGGACCACATTTTGTTTTTGTGAATCAGCTGTCATTGGGCCACGCGATACGTTCATCCCACATAGTAGCTTACACTTGAATATCGGGGTAGGTGCACATTATTTTTCTTTGGGGGGAATCTGCAATTTAATGCAGGATCCATTTTTACACCTCAGGGTTGTGATGATGATGATGATGATGATGATGATGATGATGATGCATTATGAAATGGACGTACACAAACATACAGACACATACGCAACACAACCATGCCTGAGGTATGACTCAAACCTGCAATCCTCTGGCTGGAGGCTGCCCCTGCACTGCTGCCTTAGTGATCTCAGCCATCGGATCAATAATAATAATAATAATAATAATAATAATAATAATAATAATTATAATTATTATTATTATCATTATATCATTATTATTATTATCATTATTATTATCATCATTATTATCATTATTATTATTATTATTGATATTGTTATTAAAAATGTCCAAAGACACAATCCTTAGTGATGCTTCTGAGAGGGGTGTATATACACATGTTCATTTCTTTTGTATGAACTTCAATTTAATTTCGAGCTGTCTCGTGGCGCAAGAGCGAAGTCGCTTGCCTTTCACCAAGGAGGTCTGGGTTCGATTCCCGGACAATCTCTTGTAAAATTTGTTTCAACAAAAGGAGTTTAGCTGCTTCACAAGGGCTAGTCCTACCCCTGTGAAATGTGCTAAACCCTACCCCTATCCTAGTTCCTTTCAAATTCTGGCCGCTGGGTAGTGACGCAGGAGCGTGCAAGAGAGAGGCGCATATGCGGAGATGCTATCTGGCAGTCCTCTTGACAACTTACGGCTGTATAAAAAGTAATGGAGGATTACTCCTATTGATAATGACCATATAAAAAGAAACGGAGGATTACTCCCAGTAATAAGCGCTCAACGCCCAATGGGGGTTATGAGACGCGTTGTGTCATGACGAATGCACAACAAATTAAATAAAAACAACTATTTATCTTCAATGCGACATACTCGGGAAAAGTACATATCTATGATGCATAGTCTAAGCACAATTCTTGAGCTCTAGAATACTTGTCCCTCTCTTATACTAGTATACATAGTTGAAATATGAATAAATGAACTAACGAATGTGGTTGGCAATATTTAAGAACTAGACATTTTCTCTCGTGTAGTAGACGATGGTTTATACTGGGAAATGAGCTGCAGATTTGATTTTATAGCTGTACTGAGGAAATAATATTTTAAACCTTTTAAAAATTGTTCAATACATAAGAAAACTAATGTGTTAATGTGATTATATACCTTAAACTGAATTCATCATGAATTTGAAAACGCATCTTGATAAAGAAAATCCATAGAAATCTTATAGTAGAAGATTTTAATTTTGATCTATTAGAACTAAACATTCTACTTGGCGATGCTACTTGGCGGTCCTCTTGACAACTGACTGTGACATGACGTGATGTAGGCGGCGGCAATGGTGTAGCGGTTAGCGTATCGGACTGCTATACCCAAGTTTGCGGGTTCAAACTCGATTGAAGCCGTGGATTTTTAAGGGCGAAAAAATCCTTCGTACGCCATCCTTCGGAGGGAAGTAAAGCCGGCTGTCCCATGTTAATACATTTACTGCATGTTAAAGATCCTCAAACCTAAATGATGCCTCTGAGCTAAATTCAAATCGCCTGTTTCGTCGCCCAAGTAATACCTTCTTTCTCCCATGATTGGTGAAAGGAGTGTAATGAAATTTGCATGGTCAGACGGAAGAGCAGGCCTCATGGCATGATTCTCGCCACGTAAAATAAGGCAAATTCAATTCAATTCAATTCAATTCAGTGTGACATGATAGATACTGTTAATGGAGGATTACTCCCCAGTGCAAAAGCACTCAACGGGGCTTGCCATCCAAGGGGCTTGGAGACGCAACTTAGATGCTACAAATTTCAAAAAAACAAAAAACTAGGGCTTTTGTAGACTATTTAAATAAATGATCTTGCATTGACAACACATTCATTAAATCTATTAATTTCAATTACAAATCACCTAGATCAAAACAAACTTATTACCCTTTTATTAACTATTACCCTTTATTTATTATTTTTGAAAGTGATAGAGCAAACCTAGAAAAATAGTGAATAACATAGTTTCAATTAGGACTGGCCAAAAAACATTTTTGCCATCCCTTTGATGACATAAACACATGACACCATGGAATATCTTTACAATTTATGGGAATTACATGCAATAAAACTATATTAGAAGAATATATAAGATACAATAAAATCCTGCATAATATCAAAGATAAGGTAAAGTAAAGTAAAGGTAAAGTAAGAAAAAGACACAGTTGAAACAAATAGCAATGATCCAAAAACTCAACGGAAAATTGTAAATCATAAATTAGGAAAAAAAGTTAATGGAAAATAATTTAGACTATATCGTTCAAAATCATAGACCCAATGAATATGTACTTTTTTTAACATTGAGTATCAAATCAAGTTAAAAAATAAAAACAACTAGACAATATCAAATTTCAAATGAATTCAAGAACAATCTTTGTTGATCAATGGATGAAATAAAATCAATTAAAAATTAAAATTAAAAGGCATGATGTGTGGATAACATAAATACCAAAATGTTGTAAGAATAACTGGAGTACATTGTACAACTTTATTGGACAAAACAATACAATGTCTAAATTTTTTAAATTTAGTGGATTAGTAAGAAAGTCTGGAACTAAAGATGCATTAAAATTAAATGTTATAGTAAATTATCTTGATCTGGCATAGGCTTTTGATACTATTAACCACAAAATCTAGCTGGAAATATTGGAGAGTTATGGTATTAGAGGGATGGCTCAAAAATTGATGAAGAGTTACCTCACTAAGAGACAACAAAAAGTAAAAATAATACTTTCAGTAGCTGGAAAGATGTAAAATATAGGTGCTCCACAAGGCACTGTACTAGGCCTTTTATTGTTCATAATGGATGTAAGTGACCTATTAATGGATGACAGACACTCCAGTTGTATCTTATGCTGATCTTACAGCAGTAATATCTACAAAAAAATGAACCTAATAATAACGAAAGTGAACAAATATTTACAAAAAATTGCCATTTAGATAAAACAGACTAAACATTCATTGAATATAGGCAAAACTGTTGGCTTTACTTTCAGAAACTACGGTGTTAATGTACTGAGAAATGATCCAATAAAAAATTAGGGACTAGTTTTTTAATAGAGTGGATAATTGTAAATATTTTGGAGGCATATTTGATTAGAAAGTGATATGGGATGAGTATATAAATTATATGATTAAGAAATCCAAATATCTTTTTTTTTTTTATAAAATTGTAAAACGCTGAAAAAAATAAGTTTTAGGTGACATTGTTACATTATTTTTTTAAGATATTGTTTTTACAATTTTATAAAAATAAATAAATAAGATTAGCTTAATTGGGGAGGAGCCCATTATAGGTTCTGCGTTCCAGCAGGATCTGGATTCCAGCCTGACGGTGTACTTGTGTGCCAGAAGGGGGTTGGGGTAAAGGCCCTAAGCGTAGGTGCCCACTCCTAGGAGCAATCCCCCTGGTAGAACAAGATTAGTGTGGGGGTAGTAGCCTACGTAGGGTATCGAATTTTGAACAAATCAGTTTTGGCTTAATCCCCAATTCCTAAATGAACAGGCAACAAAATTATAGTATTCCAAATTCAGGAAAGAGAGGCTCATAGGAATCATATAGATGGCATTTTCTTATTTGTACTTTTTTTCAGTCATCTAAAAGGCAACAAATGAAAGAATTCTGATGTGTAGCATAATAACTTAATTTAGTGTTCAATTCAGTTATACAGATATTTGATTGGAGGTTTAACTTAGTTGAGGGACCCCAAAATTTTGTTAACTGAACACAAATTAATAACACACTGTTCATTTTCAACATGCAATTACCTGTCTTTTTTTTATTGAATGAATATTTACAATTTACTTCAAAGGAAAAATAAAAAGTATACACTACAAAGAGAGTTTAAAGCCTGTTTGAAATGTGAAATTGTCTTTAAGTATTTTTTCCTTTGGTTTACCTTTCTAGCCAACTACATACTTATGTAGTAATGAGAAACTATTGTAATGCTGCTGCAAAAAGCCATGATTGTCAATTAGAAAAACTCGGGGCCCTGGCATTGAACCAGTGAATAAATCTTGTTTCTGTATGTAGTAAATTACATTCTCTAACACGTGTAGTCGGAATCATCATATGGCCAATCCCAGATACCAATTGGTTGATTGCAAAATAACTGTCCATTCATCCATCCATGGTCAATTTTAGCACAGATGATCTCCAAAATTGATAATTCCTGTTTGAACAGACCAAACTCCAGGTCCTGCAAATTTTAAATGGATATCAAAATTTTCTCAAAAATGGCTCCAAATTTTGGATTAAATTTTTCTTAACATAAGAGAGCAAAGGACACTAACAAATGGCATAAGTCTCATTTTCAGCGAATTCTTTGAATGTTTCATAATTGAAAAAGTTCAACATTTTTCCTAAAACTATTCTCTATTCAAGGTAGATATTTTTTGTCAATGAAATTTCTTCATTAAATGCAGATCTTTAAATAACATCATACCCCACAGTCAGTTAGCAATGAATTGAGAAGTTGAGTAAGTATTGTTCTCTCTCTTCTACTCTTCGAGATGTTTAAGGTACCAAGATAGACAATTTAAAGCAGTATTCATGAATTCCATATGAAAGTAATTTTGAGAATGAAAGAAAAGAAAGAAACAAAAAACAGTGATGCTACAGATTGGCACAGACTTTCTTGTATTGGTTAGTTTTATAATTTCTGTGGTCTGGGGTGGCTTTTCAATTTTTCCCTGCATTATTTCCAGTCGTCATCTGTTGCTGTCTATAGGACATTTTTAAGATTTTCTCAATTTTTCAATCTCATATTGATAGAACTGAAATATGACTTTATGAATATTATAGAAAGGTAAAATGTGCCAATTTTTGTTGATTTTTGTG